>BDMV01000012.1:14324901-14743571 GCA_008326285.1 Oryza officinalis | reverse complement strand
TATATATAATGGCTATTTAAGGGAAGAGATGATGATGAAGAATACAAGAAGCGTCATACTGCCAAAATATTAGCATAAAAGAAAGTGAGTCAAGTGAACCTCCGGGAAAAGGTCAAGAATATCTATTTTTGCTCGGAGTGCTCTTCAGTAATGGCACTCGGCTGTTAGTGATTGTCTCCGTCTTCTTAATCGGGTTATATGAAGATTAACTATTCTTCCAAAGTATTTAATTTTGTTCATCATGTTAGGCTATGTGTTCAGGTTCCTTGTGCAAATTAGATGGAGTTTACCTTTCTTTATTTACGTTGGTTGCTTTGCTTATCGTGCAATGAGTGAACAATATAATTCTTTGGGTTGGCATATTGTTCGGGCGTAGTATTATATAGGAAGCTTAGCTAAGGAAACACCATAGTCGGTCATTGTGTAATGGAAGAATTGTATGCTCAACCCTCAATGATTCAGTGGAAACTATTGTTTGAATCAGATTAACTCATAGTGGAAAGTAAGCTGCATGTATCCCTTGATCGAAATACATCTCCAACTCATGCTAGTCACTCTTGCCTATAATTTCTGTTGGAATTAACATATGGGCTAAGACCCACATGAAGATTAATTCTTTGAAAAATCACAAAAACCCACCTCATGAGATGAGGTGCATAAGGAGTTTAGTATCATCTTGCCTATTATATAAGAGAGACCTTTTTATAAATGAGGATGTTCTCCTAACTATTTGAGGCATGTGTGGTGGAGAGAACAAGAGAAATACACGACGCGCTCGCTCACCTCGCCAGGCCAGGCCAGGCCAGGCGACGCGCGTACGTGACATGCGCTTGAATGGTCCGCCAAATTGGTTCCTCATCCTTGCGCAGATGCGGTCTCCTTTTGCAATTTTGTTTTGCTACAAAAATTCGGTTCTGTTTTTGGAAACCTAGTTTTTGGAAACACACCGAATAATCCGGTGTGTGAAGAGGTCTGGAGTCTGGATAAGTTGTGCGACTTATTCGTTTCGGTTAAGCGGAGTGGAGATCATGCAAGCGCTCTGATCAAGCGTCGTGATATCTCTATATAAACCGAACCGCCGCCTTCACACAACATACGTGAAATCAATCTAGGGTTTTGCCTCCTTCGCTGTACTGCGGCGTCACTCGTCGTTTACTCTATCCCGTTTGCCGGCGTGCATCGGCGATTGGGAGAGCAGGTCTTCGGAACCTCGTCTTCGACGTCCTACATTGGGAGAAGGTGGCAATAAGATTTTTGGGAAGTGCTTCGCGCGACTGCTTCCTGTTCATCCACAACGGCTCGTCTTCCTCTTCGCTCGGCTGTTGCGTGCCGTCGTCAATGCCCAATACCGCGAGTCCTTCCCGCTGTGCAGCAGAACTTTCAGAATTCTTGGTACGCATCAAACATGTTTCGCATATTTGATCTGTTCATGTTTTACTGTCTAGTTTACATATGTAGATCGAATAATGCAATTATGTTAGTTTGCATCTGCAATGCCATGATTTATTTATGGAATAAATTAAATCATTATGTGCTTATATTTTCAACAATCCAAAACCTTATTATAGGCACTGTGATTTCAATATAGCTGGTTTTGCCGAGGCACTGAGGCCGAATAAATTCACCGGTGTGCACTTCAAGAGATGATAGATCAGGGTCACTCTGTGACTCATGGCTATGAAATGCTTCTGGGTTAGTAATGATAAACCTAAAGGAGTTCTTACTGCTGAAAAGCAGTAAGAATTCGAGGAGGCCACTAATCTCTTTGTGGGATGAATTCTTAGCGTTCTTGAAGATCGTTTGGTCGAGGTGTATATGCAGATGACCGACGATAACGAGTTGTGGGATGCACCGAATACGAAATTCGGTGCTACTGACGCTAGTAATGATCTGTACATCTTGGAGAAGTTTTATGACTACAGAATGGTTGACAACCGTTCTGTAGTTGAGCAGGCTCATGAAATACAAACAAACGCTAAGGAATTCGAACTCCTTAAGTGTGTCTTACTCGACCAATTTGTGGTCGGGTGCATTATCGCGAAACTACCTCCCTCTTAGAGAAGTTTCGGTACTGCACTCAAACAGAAGAGACAGGAGTACTCCGTTGAGGGATTAATAACGTCTCTTGATGCCGAGGAGAAAGTTGGGGAAAAAGACGCCACGTCTAAGGGCGATGGTGGATAGTCTAATGCCAATATCGTGCACAAGGCACAGAACAAAAGCAAAGGGAAATACAAACCCCAGCAGACCACCAACTTCAAGCAGAAGAAGAAGAACAATAGCAATCCGAACCAGGATGAGAGAACTTGCTATGTGTATGGCTTGCCTGGTCATCTGGCCAAGAAGTGTCCACAATGCAAGGGGATGAAGGCACCTGCAGGGCAGACTTCTAAGTCTACCAATGTGACCATTGGCAACACTGGAGATGCAAGCGGGTATGGTAATTTTCCTACTATTTTCTCAGTTAATCAGTCTACAAACTGGTGGGTTGATACAGGGGCCAATGTACATGTTTGTGCTGACATCTCGCTGTTTTCTTCTTATCAGGTCGCACGGGATTCCTCCGTCCTAATGGGGAATGGGTCACATGCTTCTATTTATGGTGTTGGCACGGTAGATCCGAAGTTTACCTCGGAAAAGATCGTGCAGCTGAAGAACGTGCAACATCCCATTTCCACTGCGGAATCTTAAGGGGTTGCAGCAAGCCTGCTGGCCGTTGATGCTCGGCTTTTACCTTCTAACATACGTCGCAAAGTGCTACGTATTCGGCTACATCCCGCTTCATGTTGGGCCACCAATAATTCTCTTTTAAGTCTTGGTACATCTTCATGCTCCCAGGGTGTAGTGAATAGGCAGACTCATGAGCTTCCTTAAGAATTAATCCTCTCAGACCGCCTTGTTCTAGTACACAAATCCTCTTCTTATACCATAAAATTCCTTTCTCATTGATCGAGAATTCTTTTGCACGTCCTGCAGCCATGCGCTCCTTTACTTCTCGAATCTCTTCATTATCTTTCTGAGCCTCCTCTATCTGCATTCTCGAAAGAGGTTGAATCTCTAGGGTGTTCATTTCGCCATGAGGGACTACATGCAGGTTAAGTCGGGCCGTCCTCTCCTGCAGCTCAGTGGCCATACCTTCAAGTCTCAGATGATTGCAATGGCTTTTGTGACTCAGGGCATCAGCCACGACATTTGTCTTTCCGGGGTGATAATGGATCTCCAGATTGTAATCCTTGATCAATTCCAACCACCGCCTTTTTCTTAGGTTGAGATCGGGCTGAGTGAAGATATACATCAGACTCTTGTGGTCGGTGTAGATGTCGCAGTGATTCCCAATTAGATAATGTCTCTACATCTTTAATACATGGACTATTGCTGCCAACTCAAGGTCGTGAGTAGGGTAGTGTTCCTCATGAGGCCACAGCTGTTGTGAGGCATATGCCACAACTTTTCCTTCTTACATTAATACACCTCCTAGTCCTTGCCTTGACTCATCACAATATACTACAAAATCTTTTCAGTTGTCGAGTAGAACTAGAATAGGTGCAGAGGTCAGTTTTTCCTTGAGCTGCTCAAAACTTTCCTGACACTGATCTGACCATGCGAATTCTTTTTCCATCTTTAGTAGCTGAGTCATGGGTCTGGCTATTTTAGAGAATCCTTCAATAAACCTCCGGTAGTTTCTGGCTAATCCAAGAAAACTCTGGATTTCAGTTACTGACTTGGGCGCTTCCCCTTTCGTCACGGCCTCGACCTTAGCAGGGTCCACTGCTACTCTAGGCATGGATTTTATTGTTGGACTACCTAAGACCGCAACTGGGTATGATTCCATCTGGGTGATCGTGGACCGACTCACCAAGACTGCAAGGTTCATTTCTGTTAAAACAAATTACAGTGGTGCCAAATTAGCCGAGCTATACATATCTAGGATTGTATGCCTCCACGGCGTACCTAAGAGGATTATATCTGATCGCGAAACACAGTTTACCTCACATTTCTGGGATAAAGTACACGAGGCACTCGAAAGTTACCTCGCTTTTAGCATAGCATACCACCCACAAACCGATGGCCAGACATAGAGGACAAATCAAGTTTTGGAAGACATGCTGAGAGCGTGTCAATTGGATTTCACTAAGGATTGGGAGAAATGCCTACCTTACGCCGAGTTTTCCTATAACAACAGTTACCAAGCTAGTCTGAAGATGTCACCGAATGAGGCCTTATTTGGTCGACAGTGCTGTACTCCATTGATGTGGTCTGAGACCAGTGAACGGTGTTTGGACTTGATATAATCAAGGAAGCCGAAGAAAAGGTTCGTCTGATCTGTGAACGTCTGAAGGTGGCACAATCTCGAGAAAAGAGCTATGCGGACATGCGAAGGAGAGATTTGGAATTTAATGTAGGAGATTACGTATATCTGAAGGTCTCTCCGCTGAGAGGTACCAAAAGGTTTAGGGTTAACGGAAGCTTGCACCAAGATATTGTTGGCGCAGAATTTAGACCCGCCTCGCAACAAAAGACGGGCTCTACGTTTCCACGGCGGCCTGGGAGATCTGCTTAACTCCAGTGCAGGTCCAAATTGGCTTGCCTAGTCATGCGCAGAGCGTGCCAGTTGATTTGATCTGCAATCAACAAGAAACAAGTAAACCATGTCAGAAAATAATGGTCGATCGGCCGATAGGCCGATGTCACATTGTTATAGCCCAGCCGATAGGGCAAAGCTGTATTGGTTTACTCAATATAATAAGCAAATTGAAAATATCTAATCTCATCGGCCCATGCCAAAAGCGTGTGACAAATTAATGGAATTAGCCGATGAGGGTTTCACGAGGATAACTACACTAGCTATTACTCCAGTGTAAACTTGTACAAGTCAATCAGCTAACATAAATACACCAACCACAAAGAAGTCTTTAAAAACACTCTGTGACCGATATGTTTATATTCGTCGGTCCACATGTATAAGTGACAAACACATGCAAGAACATAAACAATCACATGCATTAGATAAGACCGGCTGAAACCCCGGCGCTATCCTTAATTACAATCGAAAACAGGCTTCGTGTTAGATCTCGAAACAGGACTAAGGTCGATAGCAACTCAAAGTGTGAATCGAGACTTAACATGAAGAAAATCAAGCCGTCGATTGCTTTTGGGGATGGTAAATGCCTTAGATAATCTAAACTAGCAAACTAATTCAACCATCATCGGCAATAAACCCTAAAACGAGTCAACTGCTGACGAGACAGAATCAGAAGACCGCGTCAAGATTAGCTAACACACGATAAACGACGATCACATCATCAGGGCTTAACGTGCCTAAAGCGACTCGCTAGCCCCGACGATGTAAATCGTCGGGTACGAGTTCTTACCTTGCTCTTGGGAAGCAAGAACTCGTCGGAAGTCAGCCTCTTGCGAGGGTTGGCGATGCGCCGAAAGTAGATTAGTTTGATTGTATGATTGATTGAGAGAGAGAGAGATTCTATGTACAAACTATCGGGATATTTATACCCGAGGTTACAACAGGACCCTTGTAGGGCACGATCTTATCTACAACTAACAAACAAGCCTTTGCGGCAGACTTAAGCCACAGATTAGATCTAAACTACTTAATTTACAAGATACAATTGCCTAAAACTAAGCTTTCTCTCTATTTGGCAACTTCCTTAAAGCTTATCTTGAGCCCAGACCAAGCCCACGCTGACTCTGTCAACTTACAACCCGTATCGGCCAACAATTATATCGAATCCGTATCGGCCGATACACTCTTTCTGGCAACACCTCCCCAGTGCGATACGGTTACCGAGTCCGATACGTAGCCTGGTCCGACTCCAACTCAATCCTTCCTCTCTGCTTCGGTTTCCTCTTTTCTTTCCAAGTCGATTACCAAAATCCGTCGTTAACACATGCCCCCAATTCCGCTTCATTATATAATGTGGCGGAATTAGCTCCGAGGAACCCATCGACTTTCTTGCTAGGTCTTGTCTGAAAACCGTGCAGATCCAGATTCGAATCCTTCCGCTGCCGATTCAACAAACCCTTCGTGTTCTTCAACTCCGGCGACCCCTCGGCGTCCCGTCGACATCGACCCCCTTCACAGCAACCTCTTCAGCGACAACAATGGCCTCTGCTCCATTCTACGCCTCCGAGATCCCTGCGGTAAATCGATTCCTTCAAAATCCGCATTATCACTTTCTCCGCCGATTTCTCCAAGTTAAGGTTTTTACTCTCTGCCCCCGGGGTCTTATATTTTCATCGTCATTCTCATGATTTAGGTCTTCAAAAACCAAATCTTGATCCCCACCGACGACAAATCCCATCACTTTCTGCTAGGCCCCATGGGCGATTGCGACCCAACTTGGCTAATCAATGCTGAAACAGACATAATCCCCTTCAGGCAAGCCAAGCCCAATGTTTCTTCATGGAAACATACCTTTTGGTCCTGGCCATCAAAGCTAAACGGATACAGAACATGGCACAAGAGGATTGCCGCTGCCAAACAAGTCCACTGGGACGAGATTGGGATCGGCCAATGCATCACTTTATCCCTGGCCGATACCAAGAAGAATGAACCACTCATGTCGGCTGCCAGCTACTTCTGGTCCAGTACCTTGAATGCCTTCATTTTCAAGCAAGGTCCGATGACCCCAACCCTTATAGATGTCAAGATACTAACATGATTGGATATCGACTCCGAGATCAACCTCTTCAGCCTCCTGGTAAATAGTAGTCACAAGTTGAAGACCAAGAAAATTGGAGGCTGGTCTGGGTACATTTCTGAGCACATGGAACAAGGATCAGTCTCGGAACGAGAGCACGTAGCCTTCCTGACATTGTGGCTAGAAAGATTTGTCTTCTGTGGATCGACCTGCGGCCCCACTACAAACTGCCAACACTTGGCACAAGCTTTGGTCGACAAGAAGCAAATCCCTCTAGGCCGATACCTCTTGGGAGCTATATATCGGCTACTCCATATCGCCACTCAAGATTTGATGCTAAAACAGACTGTAGCTCATGGAGGACCATGGTGGTTTATTCAACTCTGGCTAACCATTCACACCAACACCATGGTTGATCGGCCACCTCTATCAGACTCTCGCTTTCCATCAAAATACGCCGATCACGAAGATCCCAGGAGCAGAAGATGCATGTCCTATGGGGAAGCGGCCTCCGTTTACCCAGGTGCAGACCAATCGGCCGATGACATGGCTACATGGTTCATTCGTTTCTTCACCGGCCCTCCATCAGCCAGGATGGACATGTTTGTCTACACATCAGACTGAGATTTTGAACTCCCCGACGATCTTCAGCTGAGCTTGATAAATGACGACATGGAGTCACGGGAGTTATTCATGATCGACCTCACTCCGAGCTTGCTCCCAGTAGGCATATTTCAGGGAAGGAGCACCAGCCTATCTTATGAGTTTTACAACCCAATGGTGGCTGCTAGACAGTGCGGGCTCGGGCAACTCCCTATCAGTCTATATCTTCATAAACTCCTAGAGAGCAGAGGCACGATTCCATCGGCACTGGTCATGAGTAAAGCGCTGGAAATCAAGCTCCCAAATCTCGGTGATTGCGACCGGCTGCATCTGAACGCTTTTGTCCATGTCAGTTTCTAGGCATGGTGGCAAGAATGGGCCGCTCACATTTTTCATCAATCGGCCAGATTTTATGTGACAGAGCTTATCCAGGGTATCAGCCCTCAAGTCCCAGACGAGCCGATTCCATCCGTGAGCAACAGTGGTCAGAAAATCTTTTATGCTTAAGCCATAGCTCCATCAAGATCAACTATCCTGGAATCTATCATCGGCCTTACTGCCCCAAAAATATCATCATTACTTCATGGGCCGATGACTAAAGAAAACCCCAAGAGGAAAGTGCCAACCAAGGGCAAATCCCAAAAATCCAGCAAGAAGGCTAAAATTGATGACCAAACCGATCTTGAAGAGCTGGACCCCTCCATGGAAGAGTTCCTTGAAGAACAAGTGATGGAGGAGGAAGTCGATGCAGCGGCTGCCGATGCATATGAAGAAGAAGACCCATCGGCCAAAACCACCAAGGAGCCATCGGCCGAAGCTACTGAGATTCCACCGGCCGATGACCAAGGCGATGCCCCCCAACCAAAAAGGACCAGACATGCAGTTCACAAGGTCAATACAATCTCTTCTCCGCGTTTACATAATCCCCTTCTACTGCTACACTTTAATTCGATATCCTTTTCAGGTTGCGGTGTCATCTGTACTGAAGGAGAGAACTCGATCGGCCCCTTTACCAAGAACCAAAAAGGCAACCTTACAACGGCGCGAACGAGCCAAGGCACGATTGAGGACTCCTTCTCCTTCTCTACCACCCTCTCCGACTGTCTCGGTAAGAGTTGATTTTTGCATTATCTTTCTAATCACATAACCCTATTTACCAATTCCCTTCTTTTTCAGCCTAGGGTTGCGTCACCTTCACCACATCGGCCAACCCCCTCGCCTACTGTGTCGACACAGCAAAGGGAGGCCGATGCGAGCATCACCGATGCTCCAACACAGGTAACTAGGATTACTCTGATTCCCTTTCTGCCGGTTCCTGTTTAACGAGGCTGATCTTGACCCATGTTGATATTTGCAGAACCTAGCCGATATGTTCTCCTTTGATATCGGCCAGTTTCTTGACGATGAGAACAAGGAGCTACCCAGCACAGCCAGGGCACCAATCTCTGATGATCTGAAGAACCGGCTGACCGATATCGCCAATCGGCTGGAGTCCTCGCTGGAGTACTTGGTGGAAGATTGCACCCCCATCAGGGTCAGGGTACAAGAAATTCAAGACGAACTGCCTGAAGACCTGATGGAGGTCCTAACACCGGCCATCTTCTTAGAGCAATACCGATTCACGCTCAACAAGGCCAAAGAAAGACTCGCAGAGCGACGAGAGCGTGACCAACTAGAATCGGCTTTGTCCGCTAGCAAGGCCCAAGTTAACGCTGACAAGACCAAACTGGACGAGCTAGCGGTGGAGCCGATCGTCTTGAAAAACAGACTTGAAGAACTCCGTCGTCTCGAGGCAGAGCTAGAATCGAAGCTGGAAGCCACGCGTCAAGAAATCCAAGAAGTCGAAGCCGGGATAGCTGCATCACCTAAGGCCATAGAAGACCAGACGACAAAGCTCAAGGCATCGGCCAAGTACCTTGCAACCCTGAGCAGATCGCTGAAGCCGATCCCAGGGTCGACGGCCGATGACGCCCAGGCTATAGAAGACATCGAGCAGATTCGCCGTAAAGCCATTGCAGCTATCGCAGACTTCATAGGGTGATGTAGCACATCTTGTCTTTATACTGTGTAAGTACAAACCTCATCGGCCAAGCAGCCGAATTTGATCTGAAAATTCCATGTCTGAATATTACTTATGAAATCCTCTTTGCAAACAAATATCCCTTTACTATAATCAATCTCATCGGCCAGAAAGCCGAATTCGATCTTACTCTGAAAAAGAAAATTCCTTCAAAAAATTCCGCGCTTGTATATATATATGCCCCCCAAATTTTAGAAGATGAGGGCTCATGTTGTAAAATTTGAACTAAGGGCGATAGTGTATATCGGCCATCTAAAGACGATGCATAACACATCGGCTGTAATCATAAATCGGCTGGAGGGCCGATCATGAGTCGATCCAGACGCTGGGATAATATCTCTTTAAGTACTTGCCATTAAGAGCTCGTCCATAAATCTCACCATCCAGCCCCTTGAGCAAATAAGCATTGTGAGGAACACAGCGATGAATTTGAAAAGGACCTTCCCAATTAGGTGACCACTTGCCGAATTTATTATCTCTGGAACCAATCGGCATTATTAATTTCCATACAAGATCCCCTTCCTCAAATGACTTGGCGACAACTTTTTTGTTATAATGATGAGCCACTCTATCTTTATCACGTTTGATCTTCTCTAAGGCCCGTAATCGGACATACGCCAAATCGTCTAACTCATCTACCATAAGATTATGGTACTCATCGGCTGTCAAGTCGTCTTGCAAGGCAATCCTCCTTGAGCCGATGTTGGTTTCCCACGGCAGCACAGCTTCATGTCCATAAACTAACTAATACGGAGGCACTTGAATTGCACCATGGCAAGCCATCCGATACGCCCAAAGGGAATCGGCCAGCGTTGTGTGCCATTGCCTCGGCTGTTCGTCGATTTTCCTCTTGATTAACTTGATTAAGGTCTTATTAGAAGCCTCTGCCTGCCCATTAGCCTGCGCATAGTAAGGAGAAGAATTTAATAATTTAATGCCCATGCTGTCGGCAAACTGAACGAACTCATCGGATACGAAGATTGATCCCTGATCGGTGGTTATTGTCTGAGGTAACCCAAACCGATATATAATATATTCCTTGACAAACTGAATTGCATCTTTGGAATCAACCTTCTTAAGGGGAACGGCCTTAACCCACTTTGTGAAGTAATCTTTAGCCACCAAGATATATCAATGTCCCTTGCTCGATGGCGGATTAATCTGGCCGATCATATCTATTCCCCATCCACGAAATGGCCACGGCTTTATGATTGGATGCATAGTCGATGCCGGTGCTCTTTGAATTGCTCCAAACTTCTGACAATCCTGACATCCTTTATAATACTTGAAACAATCCTCTAGCATGGTTGGCCAAAAATATCCGACGCGCTTCAACAGCCATCTCATTTTATGGGCCGATTGATGGGTTCCACAAATCCCTTCATGTACTTCACTCATAACAGTTTTGGCCTCCTCGGGGCCTAGGCACTTGAGTAAGACACCATCAATCGTCCGATAATACAAGTCATCGTCCAGCAAGACATAATATAAAACTTTATACTTCATTCTTCATGACGCCGATTGAGAAGGATTCCTCAAGTACTCGATGATGTCAAACCTCCAATCGTCGGCATCCACGAGAGCAATCTGAATCTGAACATCTTTAGCCATCAGCCGGTATCCCGATGCCCCCTGAGCTAAATCATTGGCCTCGAAGTTTTGCTTCCTGGGTATATGCCTCATCGTCACAATCTTGAAACCTTGTAGCAACTCCTTGCACTCCTCGTTGTAGACTCTAAGAATATCGTTCTTGCATTCATACGCCTCAGAAAGTTGATTGATTACCAGTTGCGAATCACCAATGATTTCTACGGAATCGGCCTCGACTTCTCGTAATAACTGCAAGCCTTTAAGCACCGCTTCGTACTCTGCTTGATTGTTAGTATAATAAGGCTTGATAGTAAAAGCAAACTCAAAACTTGCCCCCCGAGGGGATATGATAACTAGGCCGATACCGCATCCATGTCTGCAGACAGACCCATCGAAATACAAGGTCCATGACACAATATCTGAATATGCAATTGAGTCATCTCTGTGCTGAACGATAAAATCGGCTAGGGCTTGTCCCTTGATCGCTTTAGCCGATTTATACCGTAGGTCGAACTCTGTTAAGGCAAAAATCCACTTCCCAATTCTTCCTTTTAATACGGGGGCCGATAGCATGTATTTCATCACATCGGCCTTACTTACCACAATGCACTCATTGGAAAGTAAATAATGCCTCAACTTAGTACATGAGAAATATAAGCACAAACAGAGTTTTTCTACCGGCGTGTACCTTGTCTCGGCATCCAGCAACCTCCTGCTGAGATAGAAAATGACTCCCTCTTTGCTGCCAATGTCCTGAACTAAGACTGAGCCGATATACTTCTCATCGGCCGATAGGTATAGCCTGAACGGAACTCCCTTCTGTGGAGGAATTAAAACTGGTGGGGAGCTCAAATACTCCTTGATGTCGTCTAGCGCCTTCTGTTGTTTTTCACCCCATACGAACTCTTCATCCTCTTTTATCTTCAATAACGGAGTGAACGGTTTTATTCTTCCTGACAGGTTTGATATAAAGTGCCGAACAAAATTGATCTTGCCAAGCAGAGATTGTAACTTGGTCTTGTTCGTCGGAGGTTTGATTTTTTTTATAGCATCGATATTCTTCTGTGTAATCTCGATTCCTCTTTCGTGGACCAAGAAACCCAGGAACTGACCGGCCGATACGCCAAAGGCACACTTGTTAGGGTTCATTTTTAAACCATACTTCCTCGCTCTTTCGAGTACCTTGCGTAAATCGGCCAGGTGCATATCATATTCTCTTGACTTCACAATGACATCATCAATATAAACTTCAATCAAAGAGCCAATAAGATCATGAAAAATATAATTCATGGCCCTCTGATACGTAGCTCCAGCATTCTTCAAACCGAATGTCATGACAACCCATTCATATAGGCCGATTGCCCCTGGGCATCGGAAGGCTGTTTTGTGAACATCTTCTTTGGCCATGAAAATTTGGTTGTAGCCTGCGTTCCCATCCATGAAGCTGATAACCATGTGCCCAGACGCGGCATCGACAAGCAAATCGACCAGAGGCATAGGGTACTCGTCTTTCGGTGTTGCTTTGTTCAAGTCTCTGAAGTCAATACATACCCTAAGCTTGCCATTTTTCTTCATTACTGGAACTATGTTGGAGACCCATTCTGCGTATAGGCAAGGTCTGATGAAATTGGCATCATAAAGTCGTGTGATCTCTGCCTTGATAGCTTCGTGCATATCGGCCTTAAATCTCCTAGGAGCTTGTTTAAACGGCTGATAGCCTGGTTTGATTGGTAGCCGATGTTCTACAATTGATCGGCTTAATCCTGTCATCTCATGATATTCCCATGCAAAACAATCAATGAATTCTTTCAACAGATTTATAAGATTACTCTTGTATTCCTTTGGCAGGTTAGCACTTACGTATGTCGGCCTAGGCCTATCACCTATTCCTATATGAACCTCTTCAAGTTCATCGGCCGACGTAAAACCCTGTCCCAACTTGCCATCGAGCTTGTCCACCGCATCATCTGTGTAGGGACTAGCTTGTTCATCTTCAACAGCGAACAGCACATCTTTGCTAAAGTAACTGCTTGTCTTGATCTTCAATCGTCTCGATGTCGCAGTCAGTTACTTTGAGGAAATCGGCGTCCCAGACTCGCCCGGACAAGCAGTCGATTCCCTCCATCTCCCATACTGCGAGATCGGCATTGGCCACGTGTACCGACCGATCGGCCTGCACGATCTCGACCTGGTCCCCTTGCCATTGCATGAGGCATTGGTGCATTGTTGAAGGGACGCAACAGTTTGCGTGGATCCAATCCCGTCCCAACAACAAGCTGTAGGAACCCTTTCCGTGGAAGACGAAGAAGGTGGTGGGTATTGTCTTGCTGCCCACGATGAGTTCGACGTTTAGGACCCCCTTCGCCTCGGATGCGTTGCCACCAAAGCCCTTCAACACCATGTTTGTCTTGATTAGATCTTCAGGTACCTTTCCAAGCTTCCTGAAGGTTGTGTATGGCATCAAATTGACCGCCGCGCCGCCGTCGACCAGTATCTTCGTCATCAGCCACCCGTTGATGAATCCCTTGATGTATAACGGCCGCAAGTGCCTGTAGTTGTCGTCGACTGGCTTGTCAAATATGGCTTGATCTGGTGACAACTGTTGCCTAGCCGAAGATTGTTCATCGTCAGCCACTGCTTCATCGGCCGCCTGCACGCTGTACTCTGCTGGCAGTATAAAAACCATGTTAACAGGCGCCGTTGTCGCTCGTTTACCTTTTGAAGCCGCGGAGGCCTGGGCTGTATTGGAGTTGCCCTCATCGGCCGTGATCACCGTGGATTTTATCCTCCACTCTTTCTTGGTCTTAGCCGGTCGATGGGTTATTGCCACCTGTTGCTCTTGGATTTGTTCTTTCCTTCTTAGCCTCTGAACCCGCCGTTTTTTGTCTTAGTGAATACATCGCTTGGGCACCATTGAGGGTTCTAGACCTGTTCCTCGGCTTCGGTCTATTGGTCTTGGTGCATTGGCCCTAACCTCTCATGAACAGATTTCCTTTGCTTGGCCGGCCGATGCGCTTGCCTGCTTGAGTTGCCCTGATAATAATCTTCTGCTCTGTTGCACGCAGGGCACTCCTGAATGGATGGCAACCTCATCCCCTCATTCCAGCAAAACCGGAAAAACTCGCACTCCCAATATGGGTCGTAAGAGTTGTCTTGATCGACGTGGTTTTGACCTTGTTCTTCCTGCCTCCGCTGGTATTTTCTAATCAGGCCCTCAGAGGTCTGATAAGGTCGCTTGCCGGTCCGATGGGCACTGCCATCAGCCCTGTCCACCCGCACCATGTTGACTGGGAACGGGTGTCCTTCGATCTTCATCGGCCGCTTGGCATCATCGATTTTAATCCTGCCTTGCTCGATGGCTGATTTAATCTGTTGTCTGAAGATCTTGCATTCATTTGTATGGTGTGAATAAGAGTTGTGCCACTTGCAATATCTCCGTTTCTTGATCTCTTCGGCCGATGGCAATACATGACCTACTGGCAACTGAATTTGCTTTTCTTGGAACAGTAGGTCAAATATTTTATCGACCTTGTTGATGTCGAAGTCGAATTTGTCTTCTTTGTCGCCCTTTTTTACCCATTGGCAATTTGTCGGCTTCCTCATCCGGGCCCACTCAGCCAGGTCGACATCAACATCTTCTTCGTCGTCGTCGTCGGAGGCATACTGATAAACTGTGTTGATCTTTTTTGCAAATTTCTTAGCCTCCTGGAATCGTTGTTCGTGGGCCGATACCCGTTGTGCTAGGTGAGCTAGGCTTTCAAATTCCTGCGAGGAGAACCTCTCGCGTATCGGCCCTAACAATCCTTGGAACGCCAAATCGGCGAGCTGTGAATCGGTCAAGCTAAGGCTGTAGCATCTGTTCCTTATGTCCCTGAATCGTTGAATATACTTCGGGACCGATTCATTGACTCGTTGCCTAATGGCGGTCAGATCGGACAGTTTCATTTCTTGTACGCCGTTATAGAAATACCTATGAAACTGTTTCTCCAGATCTGTCCATCCTCTGATGGAATTGCAGGGTAAAGATGAAAACCACGTAAACGCAGACCTTGACAAGGACAGAGGGAAAAATCTCACCCTCAATGCCTCGATAGCCGATGCCTCCAAGCACTGTGCTAGGAATCGGCTTACATGCTCGTAAGTCGAGACGTTGTCCTGCCCCGAAAACTTGGAGAAGTCCGGGATCTTGTATCGGCCTGGCAATGGCACTCTGTCAAATTCCTCGAGGTACGGGTGTCGATACACTGTAGAGTTCTCCTTGGGCTTCAAGCCAAACTAATCACGCGTCACTTCGGCTATCATATCGGCCCAGTATCCTGCGGGCCGATGTGGGAGGTATTGCTGATACGATTGTTGAAAACCCTCTGCTTGATACTGCCTGGGGGAGTACGGCTGATAATGGTGATCAAGGTTCTGCGCGCCATACTGCCCTGTGGTATGCTGTTGGTAGCCCTGTGGCGTATTGTAAACCGCCTGTGGTAGAGGATTGTTGAAAACCGGGGCTTGCGACTGTCCGGCCAATGGCTGGTTGATATGAACTTGCTGCATCGGCTCGTTCACTGGTTGCTTCCCCTTGGTCCATTGTGCATACTGCTCCTCCGTGATATGCTGAGGGCTTCCCCCTGTCTGCTTGGTAAGGACCAATGGCAGTGTTGTCATTGGCTGCGCCGATGGGGGTGGCATCGTCGCTGTTGGCTGAGCCGTGCTCAGGTCGTTCCTCAGGGTCCGATAGGCAGGGAACTTATTTTCTGGTAAGAAAATCGGCCCCTGAGGCTTGTACTGGTGAATCGTCCCATCTAGGATCGATTTGACCGTATTGGTCAATGTGTTCACCAGAATCCCCGACTGGTTGACTAGCGCAGAATGAACTGCGGAGTCAATCCTATCTTGCAACATCGGCGCTGCAGTACCCTCGGTCTTGACGGCGTGGTCATGTGCCGCCGCCGACGTGCCAGCTCCATCTCCGGGACTCGGCATAACTACCTTGGATTTTTGGATCAAGGTGCCTTGCCGAGTCCTAGAATATGTTTGCAGGTACATATTCTGGAACTGCTCGACCAGATTTTCCATCTCAGCCTTCTGTTCTGCATTGAGCTGGTTGGCAGTCACAGGGACGATGTTCTCCTCGAAAATCTCGACCTTCTTCGACATCTTGAGGAGATCTTGTTGTGGTTGCTGGGTTTGCGTTGTTTGGTCCCACTGGGCGTGCCAAAAGCGTGTTGGCGCATAATTTAGACCCGCCTCGCAACAAAATACGGGCTCTACGTTTCCACGGCGGCCTGGGAGATCTGCTTAACTCCAGTGCAGGTCCAAACTGGCTTGCCTAGTCGTGCGCAGAGCGTGCCAGTTGATTTGATTTGCAATCAACAAGAAACAAGTAAACCATGTCAGAAAACAATGGTCGATCGGCCGATAGGCCGATGTCACATTGTTATAGCCCAGCCGATAGGGCAAAGCTGTATCGGCTTACTCAATATAATAAGCAAATTGAAAAGATCAAATCTCATCGGCCCATGCCAAAAGCGTGTGACAAATTAATGGAATTAACCGATGAGGGTTTCACGAGGATAACTACACTAGCTATTACTCCAGTGTAAACTTGTACAAGTCAATCAGCTAACATAAATACACCAACCACAAAGAAGCCTTTAAAAACACTCTGTGATCGATATGTTTATATTCGTCGATCCACATGTATAAGTGACAAACACATGCAAGAACATAAAGAATCACATGCATTAGATAAGACCGGCTGAAACCCTGGCGCTATCCTTAATTACAATCGAAAACAGGCTTCGTGTTAGATCTCGAAACAGGACTAAGGTCGATAGCAACTCAAAGTGTGAATCGAGACTTAACACGAAGAAAATCAAGCCGTCGATTGCTTTTGGGAATGGTAAATGCCTGAGATAATCTAAACTAGCAAACTGATTCAACCATCGTCGGCAATAAACCCTAAAACGAGTCAACTGCTGACGAGACAGAATCAGAAGACCGCGTCAAGATTAGCTAACACACGATAAACGATGATCACATCATCAGGGCTTAACGTGCCTAAAGCGACACGCTAGCCCCGACGATGTAAATCGTCGGGTACGAGTTCTTACCTTGCTCTTGAGAAGCAAGAACTCGTCGGAAGTCAGCCTCTTGCGAGGGTTGGCGATGCGCCGAAAGTAGATTAGTTTGATTGTATGATTGATTGAGAGAGAGAGAGATTCTATGTACAAACTATCGGGATATTTATACCCGAGGTTACAACAGGACCCTTGTAGGGCACGATGTTATCTACAACTAACAAACAATCCTTTGCGGCAGACTTAAGCCACAGATTAGATCTAAACTACTTAATTTATAAGATACAATTGCCTAAAACCGAGCTTTCTCTCTATTTGGCAACTTCCTTAAAGCTTATCTTGAGCCCAGACCAAGCCCACGCTGACTCTGTCAACTTACAACCCGTATCGGCCAACAATCATATCGAATCCGTATCGGCCGATACACTCTTTCTGGCAACACCTCCCTAGTCCGATACGGTTACCGAGTCCGATACGAAGCCTGGTCCGACTCCAACTCAATCCTTCCTCTCTGCTTCGGTTTCCTCTTTTCTTTCCAAGTCGATTACCAAAATCCGTCGTTAACAGATATGTGGGACCCGTTCTAATAACTGCCAGACGAGGAGAAGTGGCCTACCAATTACAGCTACTAGAAAACATTTCCGATGTACATCCGGTTTTCCATGTCTCACAGCTGAAGAAGTGCTTGAGAGTACCGGAAGAGCAAGCTCCGTTAGGAGAAATTCACATCAGTAGTGATCTCACGTATTCGGAGCACCCGGGAAAGATATTGGGCGAGGCTGAGAAAAGGACCCGGACCAAGGTATGGCGTATGTACAAAGTACAATGGAGTAACCACATGGAGGAAGAGGCCACCTCGGAAAGCGTGGAGTTCTTAAAGACCGAATACCCGCACCTGTTCGACAACCGGTAAGAAATTTCAGGATGAGATTTATTTAAGGGGGGTAGATTTGTAACACCCTGAAAATTCTACCAACGAAAGCGAAACCCTAAAACGCGTAATTTCAAAAACTTTTACTCAAATTTGCATCATGCCAAATTTAATTGCCCTTTTATTTGGATCTTTAATTGAGGAGTTTAATTAATCATTGGATAAAGAGAATTAATTAGGTATAAACCCTAAAAATAAATTGGCTAAATGAATAATTAAAATATAAATTGAAATGAAGTCTTAGGCAAAGTTGGTAATGAATAAAATATCCTACATAGATGTCTTGAGCGGGTTTCTATTTATTTTGGTTTGGAAAAATTCATACCATTAAATAGGAGATTACAAATAATAAATATATATGTATATGACCTCTAAGTATCTGAATTATCGAAAAGGACTTAAATAAATATTGAATATTTAAACATTATTAAAGTTGGGCAAATTCGCATTTGAATGCGACATATAGTCATTCAAATACTTAGTTGGGGATATAAATTTAAATCACGATTTTATCTTTTTTTAGCATTAATACACTAAAAAAGGAAAAAAATCATGGCCGCACTATTCATTGCACGCCAAGCACTCAACGCGGGTCTAGCCCAGCTGAACGCCCGGCCGCCGTAGGCACCGCACCGTCCTGTCGCCGCGCCAACACCATCGCGAGCCACCTCGCGCCCTACGCTCTGCCGCGCCGTCGCCGTCGCCTCGAGCCCCGAGCCGCACCGAGCCCCACGCCCGTTGCGTCGCCATCGCCGCCTTCCCCTTCGCCGCGCCGCCTCGCGCCCCGCGCATTGCCGTTGCGTCGCCATCGTCGCCTTGCGCCGCGCCATCGGCATCACCGTCGTCGTCGCATCGCCGCTCGCGCCGAGCCCCGCGAGCCGAGTCGTCCTATCC
This sequence comes from Oryza officinalis, assembly GCA_008326285.1. NCBI lineage: Eukaryota > Viridiplantae > Streptophyta > Magnoliopsida > Poales > Poaceae > Oryza > Oryza officinalis. The sequence goes on along the minus strand of BDMV01000012.1, from coordinate 14,724,740 downwards.
GCCACCGCCGGCCATTTCCACCCTCTCCCCGCCCATATAAAACCCCGAAAACCCCCTCTTCTTCCCCACCCCACCCCCAATCCCTCTCCCCTTTTTCCCCCGCTTTTCCTCTTCTCCTTCCCCTTTTTGCCGAGCTCAGCGCCGGTCGCCGCTCCGGTTGCCGCCACGCGTCGCCGCCGCCTTGCTTGTCGCCACCTCACCTCCGTCGGGTAAGCCCCCCCTCCTCCTTCCGTCGGCCACCGCCTGCAGTGAGAAAAAGAGAGAGCGAGAGACAGAAAAGAGAGAGCGAGGTAGAGAGACGAAGAGAGAAAAGGAGAGAGAGACAGAGAAAAGTGAGAGGGGCAGAGAGACAGAAAAGAGAGAGAGAATAAAAGGAGAAAAAAAGAATTTAGAAAAAAGGAAGGGAAAATTAGGAATAAAAAAATAATATAATAATAATAGTTGGGGAATTAAACGTAGATTATTTTTGGAAATTCCTAGAGAATAGTATAGTGGGGTAGATTTGTGGACCAATTTTTTTTAGGAATTTGATCATAGAGCGGATTTATTAGGAATTGCATAAATTAAAATGGGTAAAATACTTTAATCGTCAAGTCTCCAATACTTTAGGTCTGAAAGGATTAAAGTCGGAATAGAGTTATTTCACAAATATTGGGTAAAATACTTTAGTCGACTAACGCCAATACTTTAGGGCTAAATGGATTAAAATCGGAATAGTACTATTTCACAAATAATGGAATCGATAAAGAAATTCAATGCTCGCACTCGCTTTTTAATTGGATTTTATTTGAAATCTAATTGAATTCAAATCAATTCTTTCACACGTAATTCTAGACCCTGAGGGAGTTGTGGTTCTGAGCGAGGATCAAGATCCGCAGGACTACAAGCAAGGCAAGTCATCACTAAACCTTCAGAATGTTGAACTGATTGGGAACTTATTTTGGATTTAAAATAAAGTTTGCATGCTATATGAATATATGTGAATGCCCTATCTTGCTATATGCCATGCCCTTGATATCGATTATCCATGCAAATCTTTGTCATCCACATTATCGTGTATTTTAGTCAATACTTGACAATGCTTAGCCATGCTACTTTAGAATCATGCATATTCATATTTATCAAAATGCTTTATGCTTGGGCAACTATCCTTGGGAAGGTGGTTGAGATGTGGCCTGTGGAGACATGAGCGTCACAATGCCATGACATTGATGACATGATTTGTGAAAAGAAAAATAAAACTATACAACTGTTTTTCGACTGGGGTGGCTGGAGGACTTGGGTGGTGTCCGATAAAGGCAAGTGCCGACCCTGGTCAGTTAAGAACTGAGCCATGAAGCTAAGCATGAAATGATCCCCGTACAACCGTACTTCTCAAATGGGTATAGACCTAGCGGAGTAAATAGCCGAGCGGAGGCAATATCCATGCATAGTGGTCTTCTTGATGTGTATGAGAGGCGGGGGCCTATGGTAGGGTCACCACCGGTAGGACCACCATGTGTAAACCTAAACTTAATTATAACTTAATGCATGTGTAAGTCTTCCCTCCCCGGGAGCGCCAAAACCCTCTCACTGCTAGAAACTTGTGACGCCTAGAGTGCATGAGGGTGCAAGTTCATGGAGCGAGTACTAACAATGTGAGGTTATTGAAATGCTTTGCCGTGACGCGTCTCATGTGTTGGGACAAGTCTCATGCGTTAGGCAGTCACGGAGTATGGGTAAAGTGTACATCCACTGCAGTGTGAGTAAATCAAATCTATTTGAATAGCCGTGCACACGGTTATTGAGCACCGAGACGTGTATTACATTTGGCTAGACTCTAAATTCTTAAACTGATTGGGATGGGATATTGCATGATGATTTTTATGCTGGTGGTTCCACTTCTCGGGAAGCAAGAAGGGGTAGACCTCAGAAAACCATGACGACCCAATGGCGGGAAGCCATCCTTGGGATCACAATGGATGGTAGACAGAACCGTCATTGATTAATGAACTATGGTATTAAAATTTGATCAGTCTATGCTAGGTCTTAGGCTTGTGAAAAGATTTACAAAACTTGCTTTACGCAAAAGAATCTGAAGCCATTCCTTGAAATACCCACTATCATATGCATTGTTGTTGTGGTGGCTTGTTGAGTACGGTTGGTACTCACCCTTGCAATTTACAACTCAATCAGAAGTCAAAGATGACGCTTCGGAGGATTCATATGCTTACTACCAGGAGGTTCCTAATTACGATGACGCTCAGTAGGTCTTAGATACGGTCTTTGCCTGTGGCAATGGCGTTGCCGCTGCCTCTAATCCATCGCCTTATCTATTTCTGCCTCTGATTGTATTCCGAACCGTTTGGTTCCTTGATCTAAAATTATTCCTTCGGGCCAATTGTTGTAATAATTCGCACTCGACGCTTGTGTATACGCACTTGTTATTTCAACTATGAGTTCGTGTGTACCAGACTACTTGATCTAGGGAAATGGTACAGTGTACACAAATGATTCCTATTGTAAAAACAGGAGTCGACAATGACATACTCATATTTGGGACAAAGCTTGAGGTGATTAATGAGGTTAAATCATTCTTGTCTTAAAATTTTGATATGAAGGATTTGGGAGTAGCTGATGTTGTCTTAAACATTAAGCTAATTAGAGGTGAGAATGGGATTACACTCTTACAATCTCATTATGTGGAGAAAATCTTGAGTCGCTTTGGCTACCTTGATGGCAAACCTTCTCCAACACCTTATGATCCTAGCCTGTTACTTCGTAAGAACAAGAGAATTGCTAGGAATCAACTGGAATACTCCCAAATCATTGGCTCACTTATGTACCTGGCTAGCGCAACTAGGCTTGGCATCTCCTTTGCTGTCAGCAATTTGAGCCGGTTTACCTCTAATCCGGGAGATGATCACTGACGTGCGTTTGAGCGAGTGATGCACTATCTAAGAGGTACTATGGACTTGGGGCTTCACTATTCCGGGTATCCTGCGGTAATTGAGAGATATAGTTATTCAAATTGGATCTCCGATGTTGATGAGATCAAAGCCACCAGTGGATATGTTTTCACACTGGGTGGTGGTGCTGTTTCATGGAGGTCTTGCAAACAGACCATTTTGATGAGGTCAACCATCGAAGCAGAGCTCACAGCACTAGACATGCTACTGTTGAGGCAGAATGGCTATGTGATCTATTGATGGATCTACCTGTGGTTGAAAAATCGATGTCAGCTATCCTTATGAACTGTGACAATCAAATGGTAATTGTCAAGGTAAACAGTTCTAAGGATAATATAAAATCATCTAGACATGTGAAAAGACGATTGAAGCCTGTCAGAAAATTGAGAAACTCCGGAGATATAACATTGGATTACATCCAAACAGCTAGAAACCTGGCAGATCCCTTTACAAAGGGACTATCACGGAATGTGATAGACAATGCATCGAAGGAGATGGGTATGAGACCCATGTGAGTTATACTATGGTGGTAACCCAACCTATGTGATCGGAGATCCCGTGAATTAGGACCTGGGAAAAACAAACCATTAGTTAGCTAGAGGAGAGTATTTTTCTAAAACCCTCTCTAAGTGAAGATGCATATACTCTCATGAGCTGCAAGGCAGGTTGGCTATGCCTTAATGCGTTCTGTTGCCTTTAATTAGCAAAGATGCTATCCTGTAGAGCATTCTTGAAAGAACGCACCAATGTGAGCTTGACTGTTGGTCGCAGTATATGGAGATTTTGGGTGAATCTTCTAGGAAGCTCACTAAGAGACCAAGGAGTATGACTTATACGCTCCACCCGAGGGATAGTCTACTGACGGCCTAGTATCAGATAAGACTCTGAGTGAAACTTGCTTACACAAGACTTGCAATTCAAGGCATAGTCCATTGTACAAGTTGTGAGTTAGTGTAGCTTCGAGTTCTAGATGGATGTTCAACCTTAACCGGTCTCCGTCGAACCACTGATATATAAACAGTACATTGAAAAAAGGCAAATCTCTGTGGGATTTTGAGATTTGGTGGGGGATTGTTGGAATTGATATATGGGCTAAGGCCCATATGAAGATTAATTCTTTGATAAGTCACAAAAGCCCACCTCGTGGGATGACATGCATGAGGAGTTTAGTACCACCTTGCCTATACTAGGAGAGCGAGACCTCCTTATAAGGGAGGATGCTCTCCTAGCCACTTGAGACATGTGTGGTGGAGAGAACAAGAGGAACACGCGTGCTCGGTCGCCTGGCCTGGCCTGGCCTGGCTAGGCAGCGCGCGTATGTGACATGCGCGTGAATGCTCTGCCAAATTTATTCCTCATCCTTGCGCAGATGCGGACTCCTTTTGCAGTTTTGTTTTGCTACAAACAAATCCGGTGCGTGGAGCGGCGTGGAGTCCGGATAAGTTATGCGCAACTTATCCGGTTCGGTTACACGGAGTGGAGATCGTGCAGGCGCCCTGATCAAGCGTCATGATATCTCTATATAAACCGAACCACCGCCTTCACGCAATGTACGTGAAATCAATCTAGAGTTTTGTCTCCTTCGCTGTACTGCGTCGTCGCTCGTCGTCTACTCCGTCTCACTCACCGGCGTGCACCGGTGATCGGGAGAGCAGGTCTCCGGAACCTTCGTCTTCGACGTCCTACACTGGGAGAAGGTGGCAATAAGGTTTTTGGGCAGCACTTCGCGCGACTGCTTGCTGTTCGTCCACAACAGCTTGTCTTCCTCTTTGCTCGAGTGCTGCGCGTCGTCGTCAACGCCTGGTACCACGAGTTCTCCCAACTGTGCAGCCGAACTTCCAAAATTATCGATACGAATCAAACATGTTTCGCGTATTTGATCTTTTCATGTTTTATTGTCTAGTTTACATGTGTAGATCGAATAATACGATTATGTTAGTTTGCATCTGCGATGCCATGATTTATTTATGTAATAAATTAAATTACTATGTGCTTATATTGTCAACAATTTCTACAAGTCTTCAAAACTGAGTGATCGATTAGGGCAGTGATATACTTCCTGTTCCTCATGGATTCAATGGCTTGGAATACTCCTGGGCCAAAGCTATAGTGTTATCCATGCGGTTGTGGATTACACTTTGTTTGACATAATAGCCACCAACAGTCGACATCAAGTCACCAAAATATTGTTATTCAATAACGATATCACTAGTGCTATGGCATGGATTCTTCGAGAAGTCTTATGTGACTAGTTCAAATTAGCAGATACAAATAGTCGTGCCCGTGGTTATGAGCAGTCAATCAGCTTCACCATGATTAGTTCCATACTACTAATTAACTTGACTTAATAAACATGTGTAGTTCAGGTGGTTTGGTTAGGCTTGTTCAATATGGTGTAGCGTTGTTTAGTGAAGATTATTCTTGCCTTATTTAATCAACTATTTTACTATTTTACTATTTTCAACTATAAATGTTTATAGTTGTCTTTATGTAAATAGCCACAAACATTCATTTGTCTCTCTTTGTACATCTGCGTCAATGGTGTGACTTGCTGACTACTGTGACTATACTCAACCTTGCTATAATTCTTCTTTTTCAGAAGTGCGGTGCTTCTGAATTGAAGACGAAATTAAAAGGATCATGGCTTATATTCTAGCTGAGTTCTTGCCTATGAAATGGAGCTTTAGCTCCACTAGGATTGTCTTTTTTCGTTGCTGCTGGTTTTTTATGTAAGACTAAGTGTCTCTTTGGTAAATATTTATATTTTATTTATGTTTCGATCTGTAAATTAATTTGTCGTTTTATGTATCCTAACTTAATTTCTAAATAGAGATTTATACATAAAATAGTTTGAAAATTTAACTAAATTTTTGAACGTGCCACGATTGACCAATCCACCAGATTCAAGCTTTGTATTTTTAACAGATTCGTAGTGATTACTGATTTACAGTCGTGCTAGTACATATCGACCATAAATCGCACTAAACCTTGTCGAGTGCCTGATAGCGTGTCGTCACTCTCTCAGCTGACCTGTCATGTCCATGAAGAAGAGCAGGGTTCTCCTTGTCGGTGGCACCGGCTACATCGGCCGGCAGATCGCGTGGCCGCGAGCTTGGCGGAGGGCCACCCGACCTACGTCCTGCTCCGGCCGGAGATGTCATGTCCGGCGTCCATTTCCGCAGCCACAACCTCATGTTCCAGCTCAAGCTCGTGGACGCCATCAAATAAGCGGGAAATGTTCTGTTTGAATTGATATATGGGCCAATACCCATATAAAGATTAATTCTTTGAAAAATCACAAAAGCCCACCTCATAGGATGACATGCATAAGGAGTTTAGTACCACCTTACTTATTCTAGGAGAGGGAGACCTCCTTATAAGGGCAGATTCTCTCCTAGCCACCTGAGACATGTGTGGTGGAGAGAACAAGAGGAACACGCGCGCTTAGTTGCCTAGCCTGGCCAGGCGGCGCGCGTACGCGAGATGCGTGTGAATGGTCCGTCAAATTGGTTCCTCATCCTTGTGCAGAAACAGTTTTGTTTTGCTACAAACAAATTCGATTTAGTTTTTGGAAACACTAAATAATCTGGTGCGTGGAGCGACGTGGAGTCCAGATAAGTTATGCACAACTTATCCGATTCGCGGTTACATAGAGTGAAGATCATGCAGGCCCCCTGATCAAGCATCATGATATCCCTATATAAACCGAACCGCCGCCTTCACGCAATGTACGTGAAATCAATTTAGGGTTTTGCCTCCTTCACTGTACTGCGCCGTCGCTCGTCGTCTACTCCGTTCCGCTCACCGACGTGCACCAGCGATCAGGAGAGCAGGTCTCCGGAACCTTCGTCTTCGACGTCCTGCACTAGGAGAAGGTGGCAATAAGGTTTTTAGGAAGCGCTTCGCGCGACTGCTTGTTGTTCGTCCACAACGGCTCGTCTTCCTCTTCGCTCGGGTGTTGCGCACCGTAGTCAATGCCCGGTACCGCGAGTTCTCCCCACTATACAGCCGAACTTCTAGAATTCTCGATACGAATGAAACATGTTTCGCGTATTTGATCTATTCATGTTTTATTGTCTAGTTACATGTGTAGATCGAATAATGCGATTATTTTAGTTTGCATCTGCAATGCCATGATTTATTTATGGAATAAATTAAATCACTATATGCTTATATTTTCAACAATGTCAACGTTATTTATTTTCTAGAAACACGACCATTTAGTAAATAATTAAGAAAACTTGTTTTTAATTTGGTTGTATATAGAGAGTACCGGATCTCTATTCATTATAGAAAACATTGAAAGAACTCGATATATATCATAAATTGAATAAAATTATGGTAATTTTTTACTGATATAAATCTGTGCACGTCATGAGTAAAAAGTTTTATCTTCATCTTCTGTATATATGGTGAGAAAGAAAATATATGTAATGAAACTTTATTGTTATGTGATCGAGAACGATCATTTGTAGTGAAGTTCACAAAGCAATGTTTATATGCGTTCACTTGTACATATTCAATATATATATGTTGACAAGTACACACACTTCCTCCTTCCTCCTCTAGCTAGAGTTACCACTACAGAATAGCGCCAATATAAAACTGGGAAATTTCAGTTTGAAAAATATTTTCATTAAAAATAGCCGAGAAATATATTTCTCGGGCAGCACTTTCCTAGGAGGCCCTAGTTTGGCATGGCCGCATGGAAAAGAATTTCTAGACAACATAGATGTTTGCGAAAATTTATTATCACAATCAGACATTTTACGTGGCTCGCGGAGGATAATCTATTTACCTACTCGGCTAAACTGACCCACCCATGCAAATGGCTATTTCCACACGTACCTAGATGGAGGTGGGTCACACAACCATTTGTGAAAAGGCTTTTTGGCCATTTGCAGAAACCAATTCCGTAGTAGTGGGCCATAGTTGAGTCTCGAGGGTGAGGCTTGTGATAGTAACATATGAGATGAGAACAGGAAGATTGTCGAGCGTGTATAGGAATTCTATAATCATGTATTAAGGGTGTCAATACTTTGATATGAACGTAAAGCTGAAGCATGGTTTATTCAAAATTTCAGAAATTTTGGTAACTTCGCCTCCCCCCTCTGGCAAACAACCGGCCGAAATTTTTTTTATTATTTTTTGTGAATTTGATCAAAGTTTATTCAAATTTAGTCTAAATTTTGTTAAATTTTTAAATAATTTCAATGAAAAAAAGTATGAAAACTTCTGAAATTTTTGGAATTTCAGTGTAACCGAAATCCCAAAATTTCGGCCCAAAAAAAATTGAAAACACTGAGCTGAAACGAGCCGATCCAAACCACCAGATTCAAGCTTTATTCTTTACCTACCCCCTAACCACAGCCAGAGTGATTAATTATAACCGTTGAGACACTTGGAACGACAACAGGACGACGCGCTAGTACATATAGGCCACAAATAGCAGTAAGCTTTGTCGAGTGCACGATAGCGCGGTCAGTTGTGTCACACTCATCAGAACTGAGCCATCCATACATGGCCATGGAGAAGAGCCGGGTCCTCATCGTCGGTGGCACCGGCTACATCGGCAGGCGGATCGTGGCGGCGAGCTTGGCGGCGGGCCACCCGACCTACGTCCTGCTCCGGCCGGAGATCGGCCTCGACGTCGACAAGCTCCAGATGTTGCTGGCCTTCAAGGCGCAGGGCGCGCGGCTCGTCGAGGCGTCGCTCGACGACCACCAGGGCCTCGTCGCCGCCGTCCGGCAGGTGGACGTCGTCGTCTCCGCCATGTCCGGCGTGCACTTCCGCAGCCACAACCTCATGCTCCAGCTCAAGCTCGTCGAGGCCATCAAAGAAGCTGGAAATGTCAAGGTAATTAATTTTCTGTCAACTAAACAAATTAGTACATAGTAATTAAAAGAACTTGATTTGGCTGTGTATATATATTCACCTGTGAATATAGATATCTGATTTCTTTTCATTATCTTGATCTTGAAAAATAAAAGAAGTTTGGTGTCGAAACTTGGTTTCGGCAATAAAAAATTGGGGGTAGCAGTCAAGCGTCAAACACGATGGGTTAGTATGCAAAGAGATTTAGACAGGTTCAGGTCCCCTCAACGAGAGGTAATACCCTACTCCTGTTTCGGAGATTCGATCCGCCGAGTGATTTATTGATCTCTTGATCTCTTTCAATATGTGTTCTCGTGAGTTTTTTCTCGTATCCCTCAAGAGACGTCCTACCCTCCTTATATAGTCTTGGAGGATAGGTTTACAAGTCGAAGACCCAATCACACTCTATGTCGAACTCCTCGATCTTACCAACTTTAGACTCTAAGCCGTTACCTTATCACAATGATAACGTAATACCCAAGTCCTAAGCCGGTTTACATAATCATGAGTAATAACCTATCCCCTATGGTAAGTCGGATAAGCTAGCAGTGAGGGTATCCGGTACCCATAATCTCCACAGTAACCCCCGAGACCTTCACAGTCGACGAGATAACTTTACCTCGAACCAGAATAACACATAGCCGAATGACTCCTTAGCCGAGTGCTTCTATCGCCGAGTATTTTCATCATCTCTGCCTGAGTCTCCCGAGTGCTTTATCATCCAATAGAAAGGCTGTGAAGGGCTAAAAACATCTTAAAAATTTCTTAAGAATAGATATTTAGGTGCATCAACTGATGCACCTAATTAGGTGTAGCCCCCGACTATGTGTTTAGTTAAACAAACTAAGCATATAGTCAAGAACTATAATAATCATACTCTCCTGAGTTAAATAAATGTCTAGCCTAAGCCAAAAGCAATCATACAAAATCATATAACACATAACCTCATAATCAAGGCATAGTGTATAATGAATTCCGAGTACTCGGCAAGCTCATGCTTATCCGAGTCGTTTTGCCCGAGTCATCTCAGAACAAACAACTCAGCAAACCCTCATGGGTAGAAAATCTGAGTTAATAATTCATCAGTCATCTGAAAAATATGACCAAAATATTAAATAGCTCTAGCCATAATATCGGTCTTAATCAAAAAGCACATCAAGGTGGCAGAAAAGCATTGACATAATCATAAAATCAAATGCTTTGTAAAAACTAAACAGCTCCTGCAACCTATAAAAAAGTTACCAAGACAGTTATAAAAAACTTTATTATTTGTCACATTTCAAGTTGCATCGTACCAACCTTCAACAAGTTGTGTAACTGCTGTATGAAAAGATTTTAAATGTATTGGGCAATAAGACACGCGCATATTGTCAGGGCAAATCTGCTTAAGTCCCTAGAGACACGTATCTAACCACACCTGAACAATGGGCTGTAGGCCTCTCATGGGTCTCAGCCCAAATACGAAAAAGCCTATCGATACCCTAAAAATTACTGAAGCGCCGGCGCCTTCTTCGCCGCTTCATCTTCCGATCCGAATGGTTATCCCTCCTGGGATGCACCAAAATAGATTTGATAATTGAATCCCAACTGGCGCAAGAACTCAGCTTGTGACCCTTATGGGAAATAATGATTGATCCAGACCATGAATATAGGAGATAAGCACGCGGCCATGAATTTATGTTGCATATATCCAGAATAAGTCCAAATTGAACGTATGATCCTCGTGCTAGAGCTATTAAGCCCCTGAGCATGTTGCTTGTCCTTCTGTCATAGTCGAGGTTATCCATTGGTGGCAACTGATGCAATTGGCATGGAAGCGAGACCACCAATGTGAAGATAAAATTGCCCATCAAAGGTAACAAAGATATCGGTGGTGGAGACATAGTTGCCCATCAACAACGATGGCGAAATCCACCAACCATGGAGACGAATAAAATAGTCGGCGGTGATAAACGTGACCAGCAGTAATGACGATAGTCATTGGCGACCAAGGCAAGTCGGTGTTGAAGATGAAGACGCACATCCGCAGCGACGACGTAGGCCAACAATGACGATGAGACCACCAGTCGGCAACGACGGAGATAGCCGGACGATGAAGACAAAAATACTAATCAGTTGCGGCGTAATAGGCCAACCAACTGTGACAGACGCAACCGGTGGTGATGACGATCCGTAGCAGAAAAAACAACCAGTTGTAGAGACAAAGTTGTCCGTCAACAGTAGCAGAATAGGTAATGCCGAAGAGACATGGCAAGATGTTGATGAAGATGGCGGCGTTGGTGTCCTAGTAAAATTTTAGTGTAGACGAAGCCCAAACTCCTGAAGCAAAGAACTTGGTTGATAGTAGTTGACTGAAGATGAAGATAATGCCGATGACGAAGGTGCCGATGATAATAATCAATCAAACTGTTTAGAAGATATCGAAACCCAAGTAGTTTCCTTGACGCTAGCATGAGTGTGGCGAAGAACTCCAAACTCCATGACGTAGACTATAGCATCAACTGAGAGCCAAAATTATCGGTGAAAATGTTAGAGTCGCTAAAGTAGAAAGCTTGCTCTGGAGCGAAGATTTTGAGTCTTGTATTTGTGTAGCCCCCGACTCTATGCTTAGTTGGAAAATAATTGATCATAGAGTCAAGAACTATAGCTTGTCATTGAGTAGTCATTGCTTAAGTGAAGATACACATTGAGGATGTCATATTGAGGCTCTTGATTGGCGAAGTGACGAAGCTTGCGAAGTAGTGGCAATAGAACTAGTCGATGATGAAAACGTAGACGCCCAACAACGGTGATGTCACCAATCAACCGTGTAGGCGGAAAACACCACTCGCCGGCGGCGAAGGCAAGCCGACGATGAAGTCATAGACGCCCAACAATGGCAATGTCACCAATCAACCGTGTAGGCGGAGACACCAGTCGGCGGCGGCGAAGGCAGGCCGACGATGAAGTCGTAGACGCCCAACGACGGTGATGTCACCAATCCACCGTGTAGGCGGAAAACACCAGTCGGCGGCGACGAAGGCAGGCCGACGATGAAGTCGTAGATGTCCAACAACGGTGATGTCACCAATCAACCGTGTAGGCGAAAACACCAGTCGGCGGCGGCGAAGGCAAGCCGAAGATGAAGTCGTAAACGCCAAACGACGGTGATGTCACCAATCAACCGTGTAGGTGGAAAACGCCAGTCGGCGGCGGCGAAGTCAAGCTGACGATGAAGTCGTAGATGCCAAACGACGGTGATGTCACCAATCAACCGTGTAGGCGGAAACACCAGTCAGCGGCGGCGAAGGCAGGGCGACGATGAAGTCATAGACGCCCAACCACGGCGTTGTCACCAATCAACCGTGTAGGAGGAGACACCAGTCGGCGGCGGCGAAGGCAGGCCGACGATAAAGTTGTAGACGCCCAACAATGGTGATGTCACCAATCAACCGTGTAGACGGAAACACCAGTCGGCGGCGGCGAAGGCAAGCCGACGATGAAGTCATAGACGCCAAACAAAGGTGATGTCACCAATCAACCGTGTAGGCGAAAAACACTAGTCGGCGGCGGCGAAGGCAAGCCGACGATGAAGTCGTAGATGCCAAACAACGGTGATGTCACCAATCAACCGTGTAGGCGAAAACACCAGGCAACGACGGCGAAGGCAGGTCGACGATGAAGTCGTAGACGCCCAACAACGGCGATGTCACCAATCAACCGTGTAGGCAGAGACACCAGTTGGCGGCGGTGAAGGCAGGCCGACGATGAAGTCGTAGACGCACAACGATGGTGATGTCACCAATCAACCGTGCAGGCAGAAACACCAGTCGACGGCAGCGAAGGCAAGCCGACGATGAAGTCGTAGACGCCAAACAACGGTGATGTCACCACCGACGATGAAGTCGTAGACGCCCAACGACGGTGATGTCACCAATCAACCGTGTAGGCAGAAACTGTAGGATCGAAGAACGAGAACTAAGCCAACCAAAGAAGGGGGTGAATGGTTGTAGTACCCAAAAACCAAAACTTTTACCGGAATTAAAAGTAGATAACAACTTTATTACTTCTCTCTGTGTTTACAAAGTGCAACAACAGCACTGCTTACGAAAATCTCGACTAAACTCAAAACCCTAACTAAATTCTCAACTCAATGCTCTCAAAATCGATACCAGGAGACCACACCCTCCCTCTCTATTTATACATGAGGTAGGCAGTCTAAAGCCACGAACCAAACTCATACAAGAAGACCTAATCCACCTAGGAAACCTTCCCGTACAAGAAACCAACTTTACATATCCCAATTGTACCAAATTTGGACTCCTTCCAAATTCGACTCCGCATCCCATAAGCACACAATATCTCCATCGTATGCCATATGGAATCATCACCAACCACGTGCGTTAATCTTTAGCCTAAGTATCCCGCATGATCTCTGACCGTCCGGACGTCATCTTATCTCCATGTTGACTCCCGATCCATCACCGGCAATACTCTCTCGAGACGTAAAGATTACCTACACATGAATCAAATAAAGAAACCATATCCGAGCACAAGCTATCCCAAACTTGACTCATTGTTAGCAAGACTGTTTCCAAGGATTCGGTATTCATTTTTTTCACATAAATATTTTTTATTCTCTAGCACAATGAACAATTTCAAAGCTATTTGAGGAATAACAATTCAATAAAACATATACATAAGCATTTACAATCCAACCTATGCATTAGTATCAATATTGCATAGTTCATTAATTCAGATATGAAATTTAAGTGTCATGCATCATCTCTCTTAAAAGCAATATCTAAGCCTTATGAAAACACTAAAATTCATACAAACTATAAAATAGACAAATAAACCTTCAAAGTATTGCTAGCATGAACAAAAACACTATATGCATAATACAAAGCTCTCTTTCAATTTGTTTCTTTTTATTGTTGCTTGATAAAACAAAGAGCAGAAAAACTCCCCCTCAAACCATGCCAAAAGGATGAATAATTCCCAACTCTCTATGAAGAAAAATCAAGAAGAAATCAAAGATTTTTTTAAAAATAACATGACCTTCTCCACTTTGAACACATGTGGGGAGTATGCCGCCAAAATACCTACGAACAACATAATGTCGAGACCTTCATGTTGGGGTTAGAAATAAGAAATTTTGGAATCCAACACTGAGTCACACAACCATTTAAACCAGTAGGTACATATGTACGAACAAAATCAGAATCAGACTTATCTGAAAACTTACCTTATCGCTTCACAAAAATCCGATTTGAATTACACGCAAAATTACCCCGAGACCGGTCTGACTACTGCTGTGTAGCTGGTCTGACCAGGCCTGGCCAGCCTGACCGCCTGAACACCTGTGGTCGGACCGTACTCCTTAAACCAAAACCCGATATTTGCCATCTTTGTTTCGCAAAAGCAATCTCTTTCTCTTTTTTCTGTTTACGGGCAAGTCTAAAACAAAAACCAACCAAATGTCCATCTTTTCCACAAAAAGAACAAATGTACTTCTCATGACAAGAAGTTTTTGAATTAGACAGTTTTGAAATCGGTGGTTTCGCAATCAAAGACTTTGTTTCTTGAACCGTTGACGAACGAGAAGACAAAATCCCAGCAGATTTAAAAACCGTTTTCTTTGGTTCAGGTTTTATTACAACTTTACCTTTTTCAGTTACGTTCAAAACAGTAGGTTGATGATTTGTAAAATAGGCATTAGTATCAAAACCTATACCACGATTATAAGTGCTCACTTTTGATTGATCCAAAATCATATTAAGTTTCTTTTTGCCATCAGAAAACCTTTCCAAAGAACTTTTCAAATAAAAAACTTCTTTTGTCAAATTCGCACAATTTTCACAATTAACCAAAATACCTTTGTTCTTGTGACACTTAGAACACGAAAGCACCTCATCACATTTTACAATGTTTTCCATGTAGTCAATACGTCCTAAAGCATCTTTCAATTTCATTTCATTCAAAAAGCACTTTGAGCAATTTTGCGAAATCAAAGTATCCTTGTGTTGTTTAACCCTTTTTGCACTCAAAACATTGAACAAAGAACTTGCACAAAAAGCAATTTTATATTTTTTTCAAAATGTTCTTTGTCAAAATCAACTCATCAACAACACGAGCATGCAAAGCAAATCCAAGAGCAAAAGAAGACTCCAGCTTTTTGGTATTTTCAACCTCAAATTCCAATTTCAAGTAATTAACAGAATTAACATCTCGTAAAGCATTAATTTCAGAAAATAAAACTTCACAAGATTTGCAAACATCATCATTAGGAATCGAAGATTTTAATCTACCAATTTTAGCATTTAGAATCTCAATAATGTGATCCTTCTCGTCAAGCATATTAAAACATGTTTTAAGTTTCTCCGCAAATTTAAAAGCAGCATGTTCTAATTAATCATAACAAAGCTTTTCTTCACTATCACTATCAGATTCATCTTCATCAGAACTTGCATTGCAAGCCAAAAAAGCTAAATCAACAACATGCTTACCTTTCCCATTGCTCTCTTTTTCTGAGTCTGATTCATCGCTCTCACAAGCTTCTATGAGTTCTAGAATCAGCCTTTGCATGCAACTCTTCTTCTTCTCCTTTTTGATATTCTTCTTGTCGACCTCCTTCTCCTTGTTCACCTTCTTGCGGTTAGGACAATTGAACTTAATATGATTCAACTCTCCGCACTCAAAGCACCGAATGGGACCTCCTCGCTTCCTGTTCCTGACATTGTTCACAGCTCGAGAAACCTTGTTAGCAGCCAAAACCAAGTCCTCCTCCTCGAACTGTTCGAGTTGCTCATCGGACATGGCATTAATCAAAGCAAGAGCGGTAGAGTTCGACGAAGAAGCACCAACAACCAAAGAAATCGAGGGAGAAATCAAAGCACTAGACTTAGAATCTATCTTGAGAGAAAGATTATTCATCTCATGAGTTTTTAGTTTTGTGTAAAGAGAATCCAACGTCAAAGTAGACATATCGACAGACTCTTGAATAGATGTAACCTTCATCTCCCAAATAGACATATCAAGGCCACTCAAAAAGTGACGAGAAACCTCAAATTGTGTGTAATTTGAATTATAAAAAGAATCAACAGATCTAAGATCACTCAAAATCTTGTTAAATCTACCAAGATAATCATCCAAAGCTTCTCCAGGTTTCATCTCAAATTTTATATATTCCTTTTTGAAAAGATCTCGACGAAGTTCTTTAATATTAGTAGTTCCTTAATGAAAGTTTCTCAAAGCAAACCAAATCTCATGGGCGGTTTCAAGATGTGACACACGATCAAAATCCGAACGAGAAATTCCACTCAACAAAATATTACGAGCTTTGCAATTGTTATTAAATTCAGTTTTCAAGGCCTCAGTAGTAATTTGATCAGGAATCTCATAAGGAAGAGCAACCTTTTGTCAAACATCATAATCTTGGGCCATAATATAAGATTGCATCTTATGACACCAAAAAGCAAAATCCGAACCATCGAAAATATGCGGCTTAGTTGAAAACTTATTAGCCATGGCTTAAAACTCTAAATCGGTAAATATCCAAAGAAGAAAACGAGGCTTTGATGCCACTTGTAAGATCGAAGAACGAGAACTAAGCCAACCAGAGGGGGGGTGAATGGTTGTAGTACCCAAAAACTAAAACTTTTAGCGGAATTAAAAGTTACCCTCAAATTCGATGTAGATTGGTCTGACCGAAGTAGATCGACCGGTCCGACCGCCCTGTCCTGAAGGTCTGGCCTCCCTGACCTGAAAGTCTGACCGCCCTGTATCGCCGGTCCGACCGCCACGTACCCACCGGTCTGACCGCTGCGATGCGTCGGTCTGACCACCAGTGTCTTACCGGTTAGACCGCCGAAAACCGTGCAAACACAAATTGAAGACGTCTCAAAGTGGTTGACAACTTTTATTACTTCTCTCTGTGTTTACAAAGTGCAACAACAACACTCCTCGCAAAAATCTCGACTAAACTCGAAACCCTAACTAAATTCTCAACTCATTGCTTTCAAAATCCATACCGGGAGACCACACCCTCCCTCCCTATTTATACATGAGGTAGGCAGCCTAAAGTCACGAACCAAACTCATACAAGAAGTCCTAATCCACCTAGGAAACCTTCCCATACAAGAAACCAACTTTACATATCCCAATTGTACCAAATTTGGACTCCTTCCAAATTCGACTCCGCATCCCATACGCACACAATATCTCCATCGTATGCCATATGGAATCATCACCAACCACGTGCGTTAATCTTTAGCCTAAGTATCCCGCATGATCTCTGACCGTCCGGACGTCATCTTATCTCCAAGTTGACTCCCAATCCATCACCGGCAATACTCTCCCGAGACGTAAAGATTACCTACACATGAATCAAACAAAGAAACCATATCCGAACACAAGCTATCTCAAACTTGACTCATTGTTAGCACACAACAGTATTACATGCGCATAGTATTCATCTAGAAGCCATAAACATGAATTAATCACGGATATCCAATAAAACAACCCGAAATCGAAACCGACACAGAATCGGCCGGTCAGACCACGGGCTGGCCGGTCTGACCACACACATACCTCCGGTCTGACCGGCCATGCCTGCCCGGTCTGACCGGACCCACTGTTCACCATCTGAAAATTCAATCATCTCAAAAACCACTTCGCCAATAATCTCCAAATATCAAAACCAATATCCTCATATGCTAATTGTTCATCACAACAAAAGAATCAAACAGACTTTGATTTTACAG
This sequence comes from Oryza officinalis, assembly GCA_008326285.1. Taxonomy (NCBI): domain Eukaryota; kingdom Viridiplantae; phylum Streptophyta; class Magnoliopsida; order Poales; family Poaceae; genus Oryza; species Oryza officinalis. Next base: position 14,707,174 of record BDMV01000012.1, on the reverse strand, counting down.
AAACACCAGTCGGCGGTGGCGAAGGCAAGCCGACGATGAAGTCATAAACGCCAAACGACGGTGATGTCACTAATCAACCATGTAGGCGGAGACACCAGTCGGCGGCGGCGAAGGCAGGCCGACGATGAAGTCGTAGACGCCAAACGACGGTGATGTCACCAATCAACCGTGTAGGCGGAGATACCAGTCGGTGACGGCGAAGGCAGGCCGACGATGATGTATAATTGATCGATCCTGCAATATAAACACGTGGGATGAGTACTATCTGATGCAAATATAGTACTTGAGGAAAATTCAAGCATTTTAAAATATTTGTAAGTATGTAATTCTCCTCTTGTTGGTTTTGATTTCTCCAAGTAGATGACTCCTCACGTTTAAACACTCTGCACGACTAGTCATTAATTTGAGTTCGTCATTAGTGGAACAAAGTTTTACATATCAGAATTTACTACTCGGGTACTTTCATAATTGTTTAGAGCAGAAAACAAATTATTTTATCTCTATGCTTTTGATTTCTTCCGAGTAATACTTAGCACCGTGCGTTATACACTCCATCTCACGAGCTCCCAGGTGCTAGGATTCGGCCCAAAGGCAACTATCCATTGACAAACCAAACGGAAAGCATAGGGAAATAGAGTTTCATAACTCGATCGGCACTTTTTTACTCGGATTATTTCGCAAGCAATCGATATAAACATTATAAAAATTATTGCAAAAATATGATATAACATCTATAGCCCCCGACTCACTACTCAACAGAGGACCAGTTGATGTAGTGAGGCAGAGAAAAAAGAAAATATCATATAAAGAAGAAAATTAATGATGACTTAGCTCTTTGGTATCTTCACCGGTGACGGCAGAGGTGGGGCCCCACGGTGGGCTTTAATTGTTATGCTTGTCTTGCCGCGAGGCTTTAATTGCATCATTTGATTTGGCATAGGAGTTGGTTGTTTCGTACATTTTCTTGACCGTCCTCGGAGGTTTACGCCCAAATTTGCCGATTAGCAACTCGTCGTGGACGCCTTTCTGGAATGCGGCTACAATGACGTCGTCGGTGATGTTGGGGATCTTGTTTCACTTTTCTGAAAAGCACCGAATGTAGTCCTTCAATGACTCGTCGGGCTTCTGAATCACGTTGTAGAGATCGAAGTGGTTCCCGGGCCTTTCGTAAGTGCCCTGGAAATTGGCGATGAGGTGGTCCCGAAGCTTGCTCCACGAATCGATTGAACCTCTTGGTAAGCTTGTGAGCCAGTTCCTGGCTGAATCGGCAAGAGCAACGCGCAGATAGTTAGCCATGGCCTTGCTATCTCCTCCTGCTGCGCGGATGGCGAGAGTGTACACGGTCAACCATGACTCGGGGTCGGTCTTGCCGTCGTACTTGTCGATCCCAGTGGGCTTGAAACCACTCGGCCAATCCACTTGACGTATGTCTCGAGTGAACGCGGGCACTCCATCGTCGTAGTTGTCGGGCGATCTCCTTCAGTCTTCATAAGAGAGTCGTTCACGCTCCCGATGGCGCCGGTCAAGCACCTCCCTCAAGTCACTTGGCGGGGGCCTTCGGGAGCTGCTTGGATGGTTGGAGTTGTAGCTGTGACGAATCCAATCGTGGACGGGTGGTCGACCATGACCTCTCTCATGAGAGTCGGCCAATTGTTCTTGATGCTTTCATGCTGCGTTGTGGGGAGGGTCCTTGGACTTGACGGGTGTCTTACTCTGCTCGGGCCTCTTGTAGTCCTTTGGATCGTAGCGGTGGTAGGCGGCTTCTTTCAGATGTTTCGGCGATGGACTCAATAGGTCTCCGCGAGGAGCTAGAGGGAGGGCCATTGGCCGTAGCTGCGACGATGGTCTTGATCTTGTCCAAAAGTGGTGTTACTGCAACAGGTGCCGCTTCAACGACGGTGTCGATGAGGGTGAGGGCAGCGACGGTGTTTTGTTCAGGCATTTGGAAGATATTGGCATTGTCGACTCGTGTCTGGAGTATGGCCTCGTGGGCAGAGCGCCCAGTTGCCCTCAGGTCTCGTTTCTTCTTGTCAGCTTCTTCTTTCCGTTTGAGCTCCTCCTCCTTGCGCTTGTTCTCCTCCTCCATACGCTTGCGCTCTTGCTCAAGCTTGGCTCGTTCTTCTTCTGCAATCCTTCGGGCCATGGCCAAGTCGGTCTCGGCTACTTCGGCCATAAGAATGTTGAGAAACATGGGATCGTAGTCCTTGTCGAAGTCGGAGTCGTTGAATTCGTCTGTGGAGATGTCGTAGAGGTCGTTAAAGTCAGAAGACCTGAGGTAATCATTGAGCTCTGTAGATAAGCACGACTTGAGCGATTGGAGTATGACGGCGATTTCCCTTGAGTCCGGATCGCAGCATGATGTCGATGATGACGATTTTCCCAAGTGGATCAATTCCAACTCGGAAGATAGAAGATTGTGGTAGGTCTTAGCATCGTTTGGTAACCCAAACGGCGCCGTGAGGTTTCCCCCTCCCGACTGATCCGAATCCGAGTCAAGGAGAGAGATCTTGCCGAATTTGTCGGTGATGAAGTCGAGGCTGCCGAAGAGGAACGCCTGCCCAGGGGCGAAGGCAAAGTCGTCGATGCCTGATGAAGATCCCATCGCGCTAGTCGGCGAGATGAAGAAGAAAACTTGACACAGAGCCCCTACCTGGCGCGCCAACTGTTGAAACTTGGTTTTGGCAATAAGAAACTGGGGGTAGCAGTCAAGCACCAAACACGATGGGTTAGTATGCAAAGGGATTTAGACAGGTTCAGACCCCCTCAAGGAGAGGTAATACCCTACTCCTATTTCGGGGATTCGATCCGCCGAGTGATTTATTGATCTCTTGATTTCTTTCAATCTGTGTTCTCGTGAGTTTTTTCCCGTATCCCTCAAGGGACGTCCTACCCTCCTTATATAGTCTTGGAAGGTAGATTTACAAGTCGGAGACCCAATCACACTCTATGTTAGACTTCTCAATCTTATTAACTTTAGACTATAAGCCGTTACCTTATCACAATGGTAACGTAATACCCAAGTCCTAAGCCGGTTTACATAATCATGTATCCCCCATGGTAAGTCGGATAAGCTAGCAGTGAGGGTATCCGGTACCCATAATCTCCACATTTGATATATATATCATAACTTGAGTAAAATTATGCCAACTTTTTCTGATATATATGATATAAATCAATAAATGTGAACGACGTGAGTAAAAGGTTTTATTTCTGTATAGTAAAACTGACGGACATAAAATCATGTTATTCAATTCCATTTCCAATGAGCAGTACAATAAGCTAGCTTTCCATAGATACATATTTTTTTTACCTAAACAACTACTCCGTTCGATTTTTTTAATGTACATTAAAGGATGAGGATAATACCAGATTGCTATACATTTATTGTGAATAATTCTCTGCGAGCAGCGTTTCCTGCCGTCAGAATTCGGCACGGATCCATCGAGGATGGGGAATGCTCTTGAACCTGGGAGGGTTACATTTGATGAGAAGATGGAGATAAGGAGAGCAATTGAGGATGCAAACATCCCTCACACACATGTTTCTTCCAATTGCTTCGCTGCTTACTTCTGTCCTAACCTCTGCCAGATGAAAACCCTCCTCCCTCCCAAAGAGAGAGTTGGTGTGTACGGGGATGGTAACGTCAAAGGTAAAAAAGTTAATTACTTAGCTAAGCTGTTGCTTCATTGCTTTAATTTTTAGGAGATGGTTTGTCTTTTACTCCTGAAAAGTTAGATTTGTACCTTTTTTTTCTCCTTTTAGAAAGTTGAGATTCATCTAAGACCACAACTTGGGTAGTGGCATGTAGATACAATCATAATCATACTAGTATGTTTTAACCAAACACCCTATCCCTCGCTTAGATAATCATTCGTGCATATCAACAAACAAAAACATTGGTAATATTTTTTTTACAAAACGTACAAAGTAGATAAGTTGTTGCACTAACACGATATTTTTTAAGTTCTCATATTAAATTGCATTCACATGCCAAGTTCGTTTACCACGAGCGCAATTTACTCTATTGTAAATAATTATGTTTTTCATGTGTAGCTAGATAGTGAAAAATAGCATGTCCTATTAAAATATTTTTGCATGATTTTCTGTGAAAAGTAATAATAATACATTAATTTGTACAACTTCCTTTTCACAACTCATTATTTGATGAAACTTTAGGAACTAATTTAGGGCTATTGAAAACCATTCTTCAATGAGTAATATTACAATCAGTTTTGAATTTCAACTATACTAACCAATTAAGCTGCAATGTTATATGCAGCGTTTTTTGTGGATGAAGATGACGTGGGAACATATACAATCAAATCAATCGACGATCCTCGCACCTTGAACAAGATAATATACATAAGACCACAAGATAACTGCCTCACTAAGAACGAGCTGATCGCAAAGTGGGAAAAACTCACTGGGAAAAATCTTGAGAAATTCCACATACCTGGTGATGAATTTTTGGCATCAATGAAAGGTAAAAATAAACTGCTTATCTAGGCACACACGCACGCACGCACGCACACACACATCCATTTAATTATGGACGCCAAGACTTGACTTAAGACTCTTGATGATTGGAGTCATTGCATAGATCTACAATGTTGTTTTCGGCTGATTACTAAATTGATAATGTCAACTTTTGGCTATGTTCTTTTTTTAATACCATTACTCAAGGGGATAAATTTCAAACAATTATTAACTTAACTTATCATTGATATGCAATTTTTTATGCAAGCAGATATGCATTTTGCTCATCAAGTGGGAATAACACATTACTACCATATTTTCTACGAGGGTTGCTTAACAAACTTCGACATTGGTGACGATGGAGCCGAAGCAACTCTGCTCTACCCAGAGGTTCAGTACACCCGCATTGATGAAGTCATGAAACGCTATCTGTAACGGAGTATACCTAAATTTTATAAATAATTACTCCCCCCAAAAAAACTCAATATGTCCAAATTTATCTCTAAAATTATATTTTTTATTGGACATAGGGAGTACGTTGGTTTACATACACCAAATTATCTCTACATATGAGAATTCAGTAACACCATGCTTGTTTGAATTTATGGTATTTGTACTGTACCCGTTACTGTACCCGTTACTGGAGAACTGATATTTCGTCGTGGTACCAAAAACATAAATATCTTGGATCTATTACAAACCGATACTAAAGATGTTATGTAATATCAGTTAAAAGCCCCCATGGTACCGTATAATCTTTAGTACCGGTTGTCGTTAACAACCGGTGCTAAAGATTATTTTTAGTCTCGGTTCAGTATCATGTTAGGTCCTCTCGGGCTCTTTAGTACCGTTGATATTACCAACCAGTACTAAAGATCAATATAATCTATAATCTTTAGTACCAACCGATACTAAAGATAATTTACTTTTTATATGTCTTTTTCCTTCTCCACCCGAGCCATTCCTGCCAAGAGGAGAAGAAAGAGATGTGCTGCCAAAATTTTTGGTAAAAATATTTTGATGATATTACACAAATCAAAGGTATCTAAAAGGTTAACAACTTCATCCTTTATTGATGTATGGTTAACATACTATGTTTCTAGTTATGTTTTTATACGTCATTCTCCCTCAAAAAGGTATATGGAAAAAGATGAGAGAGAAAAAAAATTTAGAGAAAATAAGGGTACTTCATAATTTTAGAAACAATTGGATAAAAATATTAAAAAAAGATCACAAAAGAAAATTATAGAACATCAAGACAAAAGAATAGAAAACTAAGTCCAATTAAAAATCATTAAAATAGTTAGAAATAAGAAGAATGCATTAAACAATGTTTAGAACTTAAAAAAACTTCTAAAAATAAATAAAATAAGGATAATATATTAAAAAAATATATTTACAATTTTTTAAAAATTCTAGAATTTATATACAATTAACCATGGCTCCGATTAAGTCCATTTAAAACTCGTTAAAATCGTTAGAAATAAGAAGAATTCATTAAAAATATGTTTAGAATTTTTATAAAACTTATAAACATATTTAAAATAAAAATAATACATGAAAACATTTTTTTTATAAACATGTTTAGAATATGCTTACATTTTTTTTAAGAAATGGTCATAGAGATTTGTGAGCTCAATAACAATCTCCTCATATATGATTTCTATGTGTATGAGCATTTATGGGCTTTCTATGTGTACCGTCAGTTTTGAGTAATATAATGATGTTATAATTTATTATATGATTATTTAACTATTTTTACTTTCGTGGACTTTCTTTACATTTGTTTATTTGATGTATATGAATCGGCAATGGATGTATACCGTGGACCGACAGTCAAAGGAGTTTATTGATGGCGTGCATTATTTTTTGAGTGTGGCCAATGCTTACAAGCCTAAAGGTTTTATATGTTGTCCATGCAAAAAGTGCAAAAATCAAAAGGAGTATTCTACATCAAGAACTCTTCATGTCCACTTGTTGCAGTCGGGATTTATGCCTAGCTATAATTGGTGGACCTTGCACAGAGAGTTAGGGGTTGCAATAGAAGAAGATGAAGAAAAAATGACAACATTTTGGACTGGTCTCAATACGGTGGATTTGCAGATAGTACAATAGGCGATGCGGATGGAGCTGTTGAAGAAAACGACGGTACGGATGATCTTGGTCAGATGTTGTGCGACGCAAAGAAAGACTATGAAAGTGAAAAGGAGGTCCAAAAATTAAAGCGTATGTTAGCGGACCACAAAACATCATTGTAATGGAAGGCAAAAAATGGTGTGACCGACATTGCCTGAAACAACGTACGAAGCTAAAAAGTTAGTCTGCCCTCTAGGACTGGAAGTCCAGAAAATACACGCATGTCCGAACGATTGTATCCTCTATCACAATGAGGAGTACGAGAACCTGGAAGCATACCTGGTTTGTATGGCATCATGAAACAGGATTAGACAAGATGACCCGGGTGATGTCGACGGACAGCCTTCAAAGAAGAGAATTCCTGCTAAGGTGATATGGTATTTTCCTATAATACCACGTCTAAGGCATTTGTTTAAGAACAAAGCGCATGCTAGAATGATGCGCTAGCTCACAGAAGAACGTAACCAAGACGGGATGTTGAGACACCCTGCCGACGGGTCGTAGTGGCAAAACATTGACAGAACATTTGAAGACTTAGGAAATGATGAAGGTTTGGTTTAAGTATGAATGACATGAATCCATTTGGAGAGATGAACAGAGGTCATAGCACTTAGCCTGTGACCCTATGCATCTACAACCTTCCCTCTTGATTCTGCTTGAAGCGAAAGTACATCATGATGTCGATTATTATTCAAGACCCAAAGCAACCTGGTAATGACATTGATGTGTACTTAAGACCATTGGTTGAAGATCTGCAACTGCTATATAAGAAAGAAGGAGTCCCTGTGTGGGATGAGGACAAACAGGAGCAATTTAACCTACGAGCGTTGCTGTTCGTAACCATTAACGATTGGCCTGCACTTAGCAACCTATCGGGACAATGAAAAAAGGAGTATAGGGCCTGCACCCACTATATGCATGAAACTGACAGTACGTATTTGAAACATTGTAGGAAGGTTGTGTACATGGGCCATTGTCGATTGCTTAAATAGAAGACAGACCACCGTACTAAGCCTAAACATCGTAATGGAAAAACTGTGTTTGCTGTGGTGAAAGATCTAAAAGTAATATTTGGAAAGGGACCTATTAACCAACCTATAGCAAGTGAATATGGTCATGCGACAACGTGGAAGAAGAAGTCTATTTTTTTGGGGTTACTTTATTGGGAAGCCTTAGAGGTCCTATTTTAATCGGACCTAGGTTAATTATATATGACTTTTATAATTTTGTTACAATTCTAACCTATTTTAAATGTATTGTCCTTAATGTATTCCAATTATTTTTAGTCCCAGTTCTTATCCACTTTCAAGACAAAAAAAATTTTGAAAATAGTGGGAAAGTATCTTTAGTCCGGGTTAGTAACATCAACTGGGACAAAAAATGGCGATCTCGCACCGATCTCGCACTTAGCACTTTTCATCGATCGATCGTCGTCGTCGCGCCGTCGTCTTCGTCGACTCCAATGTGTCCACCACCGCCGCCGCTCCCGCACCTAGGTTCGGCCCCGTCGCTCCCTATACCCATCTCCCTGGTCGTCGTCGTCGAATGCCGATGCCGCCGCCCCCGTCACCGCCGGTTGGCCCACGAACGAGCTATAAAATATGTTTAGAATTTTAATAAACTTCTAAAACAATTTGCGCTATGTTTAATTGTTCAATTCAATGTACATGTTTTAATTAACTAATGATTGTTTCCTTGCTAGGACTGGACGTGGGCGACTCTCAAGCTGAATTACGTGCTCCGAAGGTCGCCAAGCAACGCTAAGGCAAGTTATACGAACTATACAATTAGATATGACGTGTTAATTCTAATTATATGCAACTCTTTTTGTACATACCTAGTTCAATTGACTATTCCTATATAATGCATATTTGTTCGTGCGTATATAAGTAAATAATAAATTAGTAAATTAATTATTGTTTATATATTAATTATGATTACTATATACATGTAGGTTGCATGTTTCTTAAGTAAATGAAATTTAGAAGTTCTTCATAGTTAAGCATAATTAAATTTGACTTAGGTCTTGTCCAAAGCAACAAGTATTACATACCCAAGAGTGTATGCATATTTGTCGACAATGTAGATATAATAATATACCATGCACCTTTTGTAGTAGTTTAAATTTTCTGTATTATTTAATGTTAGGAACAAATGGCAGATCTTGATGACGAATAGTTCCTCTTGGACATGATCAACGAGGGCAGCAGCCAATACTAGACGGACAAGGAGAAAAATGAGGACCCAAGCCAATACCTGAATGAGGAGCAAGAGGAGAGGAACGAAGTAGATGTCACGCCCGGAAATTCACAAACAGAATTTCCAAAACTGAATGTGTATTGATTTCCCTGTCCAGGACCAGCCAGGGTACACAAACAACAATGTTGACATACAGATCCACGTCTTACAAACACAGTAAAAGTCTTACAGAAATGCAGCGGAAAAATGAAAAGACAAACTAAACTAGAACGGGACTCTTGCAGCGGGCTGGCACCATTCCACAAGCATCCTCGACGGCGGACGAAGCCTACTCCTCTGAAAAGCCTCCATCAGACGTATCCTCCTCTTCTGGTGTGGGAAAAAATTAAGCAAGACTGAGTACTACCCACTGTACTCAACAAGTCATACCGGAAAAGGAGGCATGATGCAAGGGTTTTCCAAAGGAAGGCAGGGGTTTATTTGCATAAAGTAAGCATTTAAAACAATAGTTGAAAGCGGTAGTAAAACGTTGAATTAATTGAACAATATTAAACCATCACTGTCCAACGCTACATCCACGTTGCGACAGGCCCAAACCAACCACCTGAACTAAACCAATTCCAGTAAATCCAATTATTAAGAAGGTGGGACTAATCACGGTGAATCTGATTGATCGGCCATAACCGCGGGCATGGCTATTCGAATAGTTCTACTCTGATCAGAGGTGTACATCTGTACCCACAAGACACAGCCTCAACATCATGTCAACCATGCGTCGCGATACTGGAAAAGTACCCGAATAGAGACTATGACAGGACCCTTCGCATAACCCCCTCTAACCAATCGTACCACACCACGGATTTCGTCCCCGCTCCCTATATCCAGCAGTGGGCAGCCCCCCCTCGTGCCACGGTGAATCCGGCAGCTGATCAACGGGTAAATCCCCCGCCGACCCAACTCCATCACACCCACCCTATTCTGGTATATCAGCCAGAGACAGCCACACTACAAGTCCAGCCGTTGCCCACACTGGCTTGTGGTACGCACGGTAATTCTTTCAGGGTTTCCCGCGAACTGATCCTTAATTGCCATGGGTGCTTCCATCAAAACCATGCACCCACAGCCCACCATTAGCATATTTTAATTAACTATTATTACCATGGTGGCTCCTAAATCAAAGTGTCACCATAAGGACTACATTAATTAATTATTTAAGGTGATCCCCTTTACTGAGCTAAGTTAGCTAAGCATGGCTAAGCATTCCTAAAATCAGCGAACAATGAATTAATTACCCAAGCTATCAAAGGTACACGATAATCAATATAATAGGCTGAGTACAATAGGTAAAAACCCACATGAAATGACATTGCGAAATCATGCAGTGTTTACCGAAAAATAAGACATTTGTAAATATAGGTACAATATGATCAATGTGAAACATGACTTGCCTTGCTCCTGAGCTGAAGCTACCTCTGCGACGATCTCGAAATAAACGGTCGCGTCGGAGGTATTGGAATCTACGCGACAAACAAAGCAAACAACAATACATGCTACAAGTCTACTGAAACCAAGCACAAAAATTTTTTTAATGGATTCTCTGCATTTTTATGAATTTAATGAAATTTGAATGGACTTAAACGGAGCTCGGATGAATTAGTTATGAATTTTTGAAGTTAGCGAGCGGCGTCAGCGAGCGGTGGCGGCCGGTCCACCGTGGATTGAGTCCACGGGTCCACGGCGGCGGCGGTGCACCACGTGGCGCACATGTGGCACCGACGCAGCGGCCACGGGGCAGCCACGCGGGACGGAGGGGAACGGCCGAGATCGGCCCAAGTGGCCGATCTAACGGCCCGAAATGGCCGGGCGGATGGCGGCTTGGGGCGGCACGGCCCGAGCGCGGCCGGCCAGCCATGGCGCGCGGCGACGGCGGCAGCCGGGCCAGCGGCCAGAGAAAGGCGACGCCGCAAGCGGGGCGGGAGGCGGCGCTCGCGGGCGCGCGCACGGGAAGGAGCGGCGCGGCCGGGAGAGGGAGAGGGAGAGGGAAGAGAGAGGGAAAAATGGGAGGTGCTCACCGAGCTCCACCGGAGGCAGAGAAGAAGGGAGGGGCGGCGGTGCTCCGGAACAGATCCGGCGGCGCGAGCACCCGGCCGAGAGGCGGGAGGATGCGGCGAGTGCGGCGGACGCGGAGGCGGAGTCCGGTGCGGCGGCGGATGCGTGCGGGGCTCGGCCGAAGTCGGTGGACGGCGGCGGCGCGGGAGCAAGGCGGCGCTAGGGCGGAGGGATGCACGGGAGTGGCTGCTAAAAGGGGAAAAAGGGAGAGGAGGACGTGGGGAGTGTTTATATGGGTGCGGGGAGGAGAGATCGGGGCCGAGTGGGCGCGGATTTCTCGCCAGAGTGGGGAGAGAGAGAGGAGAGAGAGAGGCGGCCGGGGAAAACGGATCCCGCCCCTCTCACGCGGCGGCTGCGGGCGGAGTGGGCGCGGGTGGGGCATGGCGTGGGCTCGCACGTGCACGGAGCACACGGGGCGCGGGGAAGTGGGCGGAGATGGCGGCCGGCGGTTGCTCCCCTCTGATTCCGCCGGCCGGAGGAGGGAGACGGGCCCGACAGGTGGGGCCCACCTGTCGGCGACCCAAGCGAATAGGGGGAGGGAGGATGGACTTCGGCGGCGGACGGGAGAGAGGGGCCGGGGCGGCTGGGCCGACCCAGCGGGAGGGGGGAAAGAGGCGTGCGGCGCGCGCGCGGCTGGGCTGGGCCGATGCCCAAGAAGGAAGAAGAAGAGGAAAAAGAAAAAGAAAAAAAGGAAAAGGAGAAAGGGATTTTCCTGGGATTAATTTAAATCTGAATTTGATTTTAATTGGTTTAAAATTATTTCCAGGGCTCTGAAAATTCCACTAAAAATCTTGTTAATGTATTTTGACATGGTGAACTCAAGAAAAATTCCACCATGCCTTTTCCACTTATTTAATGCATTATTTAATTTGATTTTCCTCCAGATTAATTAAACAATTTCCCAAATAAATTATTAAATTCGAATTTTACGATTTAGGAGAACTTCAGGGTGTGACAGTAGACGAGGAGAGAAACGAGGATGAGCAACAGGACAGCCAATTGAATGTTGGTTTGAAGAGAGCACGCGGACAACGAGGTCTCACAAAGAAGCTACAAGGCAGACACATTATAACTGCAGTGAAAGCAGACGGTGAACCAGTTGCCCCCGAAGATGCAGCAAGGAAGTTTGTGTCACACAGCAGTTGGGTCGTGAGGGATCACGTGCCCATCAGCATACCAAATTGGCTCAAAACAAGGTCATGCGGCGATGTGGAAGCAACATATCTTTCAAATACAGAGAAGGACATGTCGTGGACCACCATGCTTGAGACCTTCATGATCCCTTTGGTAGAACAGACCAAAGTTAAGGATTGGACTCTCAAAAAGATTACCCAACAATTTCATTGCTTCAAGAAAGATTTGTATAACAAATATATCCTGAAGGATCTAACACCAGATTTTAACCAATTTCTCAAACTGAGGGATCATTGGGATGCATTTGTGGCCTATAAGGCAGGAAAGGAAGGGCAAGCCAAGATAGCGAAGAACAAAGCCAATGCCTCTAAGAAAAAGTATTTTAACCGACATGGGTCGGGCGGCTATAAGAAGGCAGTGCCCAAGTGACAGAAAATGAAAGATGCTTTAGCCACAAAGGGTATCGCTCCGACTTGGCCTAAATGATCAAAACATTGGTACTATGCTCATGGAGAAACACTCAATGCTACTGATGACTTCCTGATCTTTAGCGATGACATATGCCTAGTAGCTCACCATCTTATGGGTGCCCTACAGACCTCTGCTTAGGGAAATCTCTAGCCCGACAAAGAGAAGGACGAGCTTACACGAGCACTGTAGAATCCCAAGCACCCATGACGAACGTGCGGAAAATGCGTGGTTGGATGGAAGTATGGGTTTTAAGATGACATCCACACATATTGGAGTCGCATGAGAAGCAAGACAGATCAAGATGTGAAGTTGACTGATCTGGAATTAAAGGTCGCGAATTACGACCAAAGATTGCAAGAGAAGGTGGCAAGACAAGTGGATATACAATTAAGTGAGCAGAGCCAGCAAACCCAGCCATCTGTTCCTCCCGTCATGGTTAGCCCCTCAGGCAATCGAAGCAGCTGAGCTTCTACAGGGCAAGTAGGAGATCTGACCAACAAAGCTGCAGCAGGGCCAACTGTCGACAAACCACCATGCCCCGTGGATGAAATCACGCAGCGCACACCATGTGAGCTGTATATTCCCTTCAAGAACCAATCAATCAAGATATGCTTTTCAGTTTGCACGTCCTACTTTGTAGCTTACGAAAATTGGTGCATATGTTACTAACTAACCTCGTTTCTCGTGAAGGTGACGGAGGGCATCCATACAAGTCCATACTGTAGGCCGATTCCACCTCGATACTAAAAGGTTGAGGTGGATCGGGTCTGCCCAGGATTTGACGATCTCGAGCTAGACATCCCCGGAGAAGATGGGGAGACGAAACTAGGAGAGACAACCCATGCCATCATACTATGGTGCAAGCACTACATCGTGCTTCCCGGGCGAGCAGCGACGTCCATTCCTACATCTCCACCATCGCAGCCTGGCAATCCTCGGTCTCCACCGTTTCCATTGTCTCCTATGCAACCTCGGTCTGCACCATCTCCTCTTCATCGCCGCAACCAGCTACAAGTAGCAGGCAAAAAGGTCCTGTCCACCTCGTTCCATGCCGTCAAAGTCCACGCAAATGAAGAAGCCAAGACTTGACGAGCCAAAGAAAGCCGCTCTCAAGAAAAAACCGTACGATAGGACTAACAAGGAAATTGACCAGGAAGTAAAAAGGAGTCCACAGAAGAAGACTCCAACAGACCTGGCAACTAAGGCCTTTTTTCAGAAGATGAGCGAATCCACGAGAAAGACCTTAGTATCAGACTACGACCGCTCAATTTGCAAGTTTATGGGAAGAGCACAAGAAAGACAAAGGTTGTCCCTCAATTTGGAATGCAAGAAAAACAAGTTGTTTCCCCGATGCCATCGAACCTTGAAATTACTTTACAAGAATTTATGGCAGATACAAATCTTAGCAACGAGCACCTACTGGGGATAGCCCCTATCAAGAACGTGATAGAAGAAGATCTAAAACACTCATACACAATTGGCGCACCACTTGTCAAGCCAGAGCTGGTCAAGAACCTACCTACGCAGATGCACCGATTCTATCAATGGTACATAGATCAATCAGCTCATGGTAGAATTATGTTCGCGGCAAGGATTAAAGATGAAGATTTCTTCTGTGGTATGTATGATATGTAGATCAACTTCAAGGATGTGTACGACATATACCAACAAGACACCCTTGACATCTGTCTTCTCGTTTGTTGGGTTCTGTAAGTGCCGTTTAATTTTATTTCGTTCATTAGCCTGTCGCATGTAACATCAAAGATTTAACGTCTTTTTTCATTGTACAATGAAGATTCAAAATTGCCATAGGCATAGATACTTCAAGTGTGGTTTCATGAACCCCTACATAATCAATGTGAAGACTATAGATGTTTGGCTAGACGAAACCGAGAAAAACAATTATAAATTCTTGGTGCAACAACATTTTAAGCAATTCATACTCTTGCCTTACAACACAAAGTAACTTTTTACCGTCTTTTGTACCAATTTCTTTCTCATATTCATAAAATGATATGTATAATATTTCACGTAATTTGCAGATTTCACTAGGTCCTTTTTGTCATAGACATGCCTAGAAGCAAGATTCGTGTCATAGACTCTATGTGAAAACCAAGGGATACTTTCAACAAAATCGTTGACATGCTTAACAGGTAATGTGACTAGTACTGTCATTATGATTGCTGCTATCGCTACTATGTGGATCAAAGCATCATTAATTATAGTTTGCAATTACAGGGCATAGGCTAAATTTCGTACAAACGTCCGTGGGGAATTCAAGAAAGAATTAGATGTGAGGATGGACTTTCCAGTATTAACATGGTCCAAAATTATATATCTCATTTATTTTATAATAGAAATATTTTATAAGTTTGTTTCTTTTTTAGTGTTTACGACAGGAACAGGGGACGAACTTGTGCGGCTATTATGTTTGTGATTTTATTCACTGCGTAGCACTAGGCATTAACACTAATAATAATATCGAAGTACGTAAACACCATTCTAGAATTATTTACACTCTTCTAATTGATTTAATATATTCATATTTTTTTTTTGAAAACGACAGGTTATTTGGATGAAGGACCAAGTCCCCCCGACGGATTATGTAAAGGTTGTTCAAGAACAACTGATGGGATTTATTATGGACGAGATTGTTAATCCGTCGAGAGAATTCCACGACAACGGACAACCTATTCCTCGTCATAAACAATTCATCTCTTAGTTTTTGTAATATATGATAGAACATTAAAAATTAATAACGATTGTACATATATCAAAAATGTATTTAATTTTCATTGTATATAAGTAATATATACCAAAAATTATATATACGTGACGCTATATACAAATATATATTAATCATATGTGTTTACTTATATATATATATAAAGACATATATATAGTAAAATTAGTTGGGACACCATGATGCCTGGGCATCAAGATTCAAATTGAGTATATATCTAATTTGAATGAGTATGAATTTTTTTATGAATGTTTAAGTATGAACATTTACTTCTTTACTGACTAGTTTAATCAAGTTTGAACTGAGTTTGAATATTTCTTTGTCAGATTTTTATTGTAGGTATATAGCATTCAAACATATAATTAATTAGGTGTGTAATAATGGATTGTGAAATAAGATTGAATTTAAGATGTTTTTGTTGGTAGGTATATGTACGAATCAAATTCTTATACCTAAGTATATACTCACAATTTTAAAACAATTTAAAAAATTTGATTAAATCTCTATATTTTATACCTTGATGCCCGGGTACCATGATGCCCTCTACGAGTGTCCTATATATATATACTTTTTTATATATATGCATATATATGTATAAATACATAGATATATATATATTAACACATATATGTATATGTGTGTATATATATATATATATGTGGGTGTATATATATATATATACGGTACCGTTACCTGAAGCGCTGGGCGCCAGGGATCCCCACAGTCTCACAGCATATAGTGCGACTGTTCAAACAGTTACCTATTCATATAGTGCGACTCACAGCAGCGGCGGCCTCGGTCGCTTTTTCCGTTTTTCTATTTCTCCCGGCACCCCCACAGTCTCACTTCCCGATTTTTCCATTTTCTTGGAGGAGCGATAACCCTTTCTATGCATGTAACCCTGCGCTCCCGAGTTAAAAAATTACTCTCCACGTTTTCCGTTCTCATAAAGTCCAATCCGTTTCCGGTCTCCCCGCCTGCATCTATGGCATCGATTTCTGCTATCCATGCCCGTACCTTCCAGAGAAAAAATCTTCTTGCCAAGGTGAAATTTTTACTAATAGGTATTTGTGTTCGTTATATGATAGTAGTTTTTTACTAATCAGTATATTTTTCTATTAACGTAATATCCGATAGCAATATATTTACTTACAGGTATTCTTATGTACGAGGCTAATTTTTAAGTAATATATTTACTCTGATGTGCACCACATAAATGGTAGTAAATTTTTCTCATCAAGACGATAACTATTGATGAAATATCTGTGAATTCCAAACCGGAATATGAAAATCTCCTGAACATTCGTTGCATTCTATAATCGAGTCAGTAGTTGTGGGCCCACATTTTTAAACCAAGAAACCAAAAAAATAAAAAAGAAACGTCATAACTAAAAGTTAAAAAAAAAACAGCTCAGTGAAAATATTACTCTTGTGATGAACCCTGCCTACGAGTATATTATTCTTATCCGCATATGAATAACTCCAACAAATATATTACTCATCTGGAAAACTATATTCTTATCCGTATGTTCATATTCACAAAATTATTACGACAAAAAAATAAAGTTACTATATGATTAGAAACTTTATTTTTTTTACAATCAAATGTTCAGTACTCATAAAAAATCCAAAAAAACTAAAAATATTGATTACACAGCTTAAAAAAAGGCTCAGTGAAAATATTACTTATCTAACAAACACTGCGTCGATCTGATGGTTCATGTGTGTTTATCTTTAGTGAAGAAATGACTATGCCACGTAGCAAGGCGGTGGGTTTCCTACCTTGAGTAAAAAAATTACTCAGCATTCGTTAAGCAGAAAATGGTTGGATACGATGGAACCGATGGTTATGGAAGGTGTAAATACTCACACTTTAGTGTGGTGAAAAAATTACTCACTGTGCCATTTGTGTAGGCACGAAGGCTTGTTTCGTATAGCAGTAAAAAAATTACTACCGTGCTAAGTCAGAGGTACTACCTAACTAGATGGCAAGCAGTGTGTCATTTAGGTGATGTTTGAAAGTCCTGAAGATAAAGATAAAGACGAAGATAAAGTGTTTCACGCAAAACGAGGTGACAATAACGTGTGATTAATTGAGTTTTAATTATTACAAACTTGAAAAATGGATTAATCTAACATTTTAGAGCAACTTTCATATTAAAAATTTTCACACATAACGCACCGTTTGGGAGTTTGAAAAGCGTGCCACGAAAGTTTATTTTTTATCTGTACTGTTTTAGTACATTCGAACGCAGCCTTAGTATCTATATATATACACATACACACATATACACACATATATATGTACTAATATATATATATATATCTATGTATTTATACATACATATGCATATATATAAAAAAGCCGTAAGCAAAAAAACATTAAAAAAAGCAAAAAATATCTTTAGTATCAGTTCGTGTTATCAACCGGTATTTTTAGTCCCGGTTAAAATAACCGAAACTAAAAATACTCATATTTAGTACGTACTGTATCCCGATTGCATAACCAAAACTATAAAAGATTACCAACCGGAGACTATCCCATCAGTGACACAAGCCAGCTTGAATATACTCTGTTTTACTGCTAATTACTATCAAGTTGATCGGGTACGTGGAAAGTTCAAACGAGAGTTAATAATCATGTTCATGTTCAGATTTCTTTGTGAACATTATTGAATTCTCTCATATTTCTGCGATACAGAACTACTACATTACTATAAGATCCTACATTGCTATAAGATGTATTTACGAGGATAATATTTGTGAATCGTGCAGACCGTGAAAATGGCATGAAATATGCACTCGAGTATTCGTATACAGTTTGTTTAATTTTGAAATGTTGTTTTTTCGTGTGTCGTGAACGGGGCCTGAAAATGGTTTGATTTGTTGACTGTTGTTGCAGTGTGTATAAATCGATCATGGGACCCACGAACAGAAAAAAAAAGAAGTATTCCTGTTCAGATGAAGTGGAATATAATACACACCTGCAGGATCGAATACAAGAACCAAACTAATTAGAGAGGATGAATGGTTGGAACACCAAAAATCAAAAATTTTAGTAAAAATAAAAGTTACCCTCAAATCAATGAAGTTGTCGGCATAGCAAGTCTGACCACACTTTTGCTACTAGTCTGATCGATTGCTTGCCACCGGTTAGACCGCTGTGATCCTGCCGGTTAAATCGCTCACTAGATGTCAGTCTGACCATCAGGATCTAGAAATCTCAACTCTCTCAACTCTCGAACTAGAATTGAAATCTCGAAGCAAACCTTAACTTTTCTCTCCCGAAAAGTCTCTTCTAGCCTCAACCCGTCATCTATTTATATCTACAACATGGTTATCCCTAGCAACGAATTCAACTAGAACAAAGACTCCTAATCACCTAGGGAACCTACCAAACCAGGAGAAACAACATCCCCATATAACTTCACAGTCCAATATTTTCGTACGGACACACACTAGCACATAAACAAATTTTTCAGATGGCCAAAGCCGATTTTCGCGTGCGGGCCAAAGACCCATCTGCACCTCAAGGTCAACAAAAATCGTCATTTTTTTGTGTGGGTGGCGCACCCACAAGCGAAAATCCGATTTTCACGTGCGGGCTCTTAAGCCGGCTGTTTGTGAAAATAAAAAATCACAAAAAAATAAAAATCCAAAAATCCAAACCCTCGCCTCGAAACCCTAGATCCACCACTACTCGCTTGCCGTCAATGTCGTCGTCGTCGTGGGGGAGGGCCACCGCGCGCCGGATACGCGCAGGTCTAGGCGGCTGCCGTTGAATCCAAGCGAGGGATGACCGCTGCCGCTGGATCCGTGCGGAGGACGGCCGCCACTCGCCGGAACCTGCGCCTGAACCGTCCACCGCCGAAGGGGGCCACCGCGCACGGGGGAGTGCGGGGGAGGGCCAAGTTGGCCGCTGCATGCCATCATTACCGGTGCCCGCCATCGGGAGGGAGGAGAGGGGAGAGGAGGTGGGGAGAGGAGGAGGCCGATAGAGGATGAGGAGAGGAGAGGAGTGGGAAAGAGAGAGGAGAGAGAGGAAAATTAATTAAAAAAAGTTGAAAGAGTAGGGGTGAGGGAATTTTTGCATGTGGGTCACTTAAGAGGCCCGCATGCGAAAAATATGTTTTTTTCGTCTGCGCGTCTGTTAAGAAGCTCGCCTGCAAAAATAGATTTTTGCGTGCGGGTCTCTTGGGAAGCCGTATGTGAAAATGAGGATCGATTTTTGCAGACGCGGATACTTATGGTTCGCCTATTAGGGTGCTCGTCTAGGAAAATCATTTGTGTAGTAGTGACAACACCACATGTATGCCATATGGAAACCTTTATATCCACATACATTGCTCTCTAGTTTGAGTATCCCGCATGATATCCTTGACTGTTTGGACTTCAATTTTTTTCAAGTCTAGTTCTGATCCATCACCGACTATATTCCCATGGCCTCAAGCAACATCTGCACATGAACAACAAAGAAACTCTATATTTGAGTAGAAGTTTGTACCGGCTTAACTTACATCAGCATACAATAGTATCACCTACGAATAGAAATCATTTAGAAGTCATAAACATGAAGCAGTCTAGAAATTCCACGAAACCAACCCGATCTGACCGTCAGGCTACCCGATCAAACTATCCGGATACCCCCAGTCTGACCAGCGAGCACCTCTTGGTCTGACCGACCAGTGCCTCACCGACAGATAACACTATTCACTATATTTTTCAAAATACTCACCTTTGACAATTTGTTTATCATCTAGATTAAATCAACACCTTAATTTTACACAGCCAACAATAAAATTATTTTCTATCCAGATGCACTCGAAAATATTTTTTAATTTTTCCTTACGCCAATTTATCTCGTTGCCTACAGTGATGTTGGTTCGATTTTGTTTTGTATGGGACTGACAAGAGTTTACAGAAGATGGCATTAGGTCAATAGAACAGGCCTTGGGCGCTAGGGATTCAAAGCCCCCACTCTTGTTTCCGATCTGGCCGACAGTATGGCATCCGACGGACCAGATGCGCTCGAGGCCTCGAGCGCCCAACCGCCGATTCGAAATTCAAACAGCCGGAACGCCAAAAGCATGGAAAAGCCGTTGGCTCGAGCCGACCGTTGCCAACCCCCCTTGGCTGCCTCCCCTACCCCACCTGTCAGACACACCTCACAACCCCCCAGTCACTCACCGCCGCTTCACTCGACTCGCACAGAGCAGAGTTGAACCACGCGTCCGCCCATCCGCTTCGAGTCGCAGATCTCACCGCCACCGATGAGCCGCGGCGAATCCACCACGGCGGCGGCGATGGCGTGGCCGCGGTGGCGCCGCCGCCATGGCTGGCAGCTCCCCCTCCACCCCCTCCAGGTACGTCGCGGTTTATTTCTTCCCCCGGATGGATTCTGAGGTGACGGTTCTTGGAATCGATGCAGCTGGTGGGCATGGCGGTGTTCGCCGTCCTCGTCGCCGCGTTCTACGTCGTCGTCGGACCATACCTCGGCAGCACGGTTGCCGGCAACGCCCTCCTCGCCCTCTTCTCCTCCTCGGTACGTACGCACGCGTCGCGCCTTTAAAACCCTCTTGGCTTCTCCTCGCGTCGCGTTGTTGCTGACGGGATCGATGCCCGTTCGCCGTCGAGCACCAGGCGGCAGCAGCGGCGGCGCTCTACGTGCGGTGCACGGCGGTGGACCCGTCGGACCGGACGCACGCCAAGAAGATGAAGAGGCGGCGGCAGCTGGCGAGGGCCCGCGCCGGCCGCCGCGGCGGTGGAGGGGGGAGGCTGCCGAGGCTGAGGTACGGGTACATCCTGTGGCGGTACGTGGTGCG
Organism: Oryza officinalis; assembly: GCA_008326285.1. NCBI lineage: Eukaryota > Viridiplantae > Streptophyta > Magnoliopsida > Poales > Poaceae > Oryza > Oryza officinalis. The sequence goes on along the minus strand of BDMV01000012.1, from coordinate 14,686,084 downwards.
GCTGTTCCGGCGGGTGGAGGTCCGCGTGATGAACCGGTGGGTGCGGCGGAGCTACCTCGAGCAGTGGAACTCCAGCGTCCAGCTCGACCCTATGCTCCCCTTCGCCTTCACCAGCCTCGACGACATCGTCTCGCCGCACGCCGCCGCCGGCCACGACATCTCCTACTGCCCCGTCTGTGATTGCGAGGTCTACTGCTCTGTTCCTCTCCTCTACTCTCTTTTCCTTCATTGCTCTGCTTTGTTTGGTTCAGATAAACAATTCAAGAATGCAGCTTAATTAGTTCGATGTGGTTAAATTAGTTTCTGAAGATAGAAGACAATAAGTTCAACTGAATTTCAACGTTTTTTGTTTGTGAAATTCACAAATGTGGGATTAGTGACCAAGATGGAGCAATCTGAAACGGATTATGTACGAATTGCAGGTGAAACTGCACAGCAAGCACTGCAAGACTTGTGATCGCTGTGTTGATGGATTTGATCACCACTGCAGGGTAACCACCCAAACTATGTTCATTGAAGTCATTCCCAAATCAATGCTTGGTCTCTCCATGTTCAAGTGACTGAGTTTTATCTCTGTTTCACACAGTGGCTGAACAATTGCATTGGAAGAAGGAACTATGCATCATTTATTCTGCTCATGTTCTTTGTCCTGCTCATGGTGGGTGCTAAATGCCAATACTTTTGCCGTTCTGCTTACTTCATGTTTCTAGCTTTTTATGTTCAAGGATTCATTTGTTTTACTAGAACTAAATGGTATATGCAAATCTTCTCTGTCAGCTTGTGATCGAGGGAGGAACAGCGATCGCAATCTTCGTTCGCTGCTTTACCGACAGCAAAGGGTTGAAAATCGAAATGGAGCACAGGCTTCACATCAGGCTCCCAAAAGGAGCTCATGCAGCGTTATCAGTATGTAACTAAGAGGAACATAGCATCTTTCATAATAAGCAATTAGGCATGCATCATTACTGCTGTACAATACTCATAAGGCTATATTGTTCATTGTGATGATCTGCACAGATGGTTTTTGTGATCTTCACCTTGTACTGTACTGCAGCACTGGGTCAGCTCTTCTTCTTCCATGTTGTACTTATTAGAAAGGTGTGCACTTCGCTGAAGCAATACTTTTGTGCAGGATGAAAAGACTCTAAACCATGTCTGCTTAATTTTCTTGTGAACTGTTGTTACTCACTTCAGGGAATGAGGACATATGATTACATCCTTGCTATGAGAGAAGCAGCACAAGCATATGACCCTTTCGATGACTCTGATTCATCGTCTGATGAGAGTATCGACTTCGATTCACCAGAAAGGCCATCCTTTCTGTCAAGGATCTTCTGCAGACAAGATGAATTAAATGAAGTAAGTCCATATAAATTTCAGCACTAGGCCACTAGTACTAGTTTCAGTTAATATAACTTGGTGATGACAATACCATTTTATACATGACAGAGTACCCGAAAGCTATCCATCAGGATCGAGAATGAGCCCAATGATGGAACAAGAAGGAAAGATGACATCCAGATCAACCCATGGACGTTGATCAAGATGAGCAAGGAAAAGGCTATGGCAGCCGCTGAGCGTGCCCGTGAGCGAATCAGGAATAAGTTGCCATCAACAACAACCTCACCGATGAAACCATTACCGGTGGAGACAAAGAGAGGTCCTCTGAACCAAGAGAGAAAGCACATCATGACAGGGAAGGAGATTGTTCCTGTTTTCACAAAGAGCTGGCTGTCAGGATCACCGACAGCAAGGCTGTCAAGCCCAAGAAGACGATTCTCCGGTTCACCATCACCAAAACCACAGAGACACCGGAGCAACTTCGATCTGAGACTTGCAGAGGTGTCAAGAGAGCTTGAGTCCCACATCTCAAAGCAGGTTCTTTGCTCCGTTGTCATGAAGGGTGTTGAAGATGAAGGTTCTTCATCCTGATGTAGGATGCTGTTTACTTAGCAAGATTCATTTAATTTTTTGATCTCTAAATCTCTGAGAATTGTGTGATGTGCTTGCTTAGCCCATGCAACCCTTTTCTCAGGTTCATTCATGCTGCTCTACATATACATAGATGTTTGTATGTTGCTGTTGTGTATTCCAATCTCTGAACACTTCGGTATAGCATTCTATGGTTATTTATATGAGGTTAATCAAATGTCAGCTACAATGAGGTTCATCAGTTTACCAATTCCATTTCTGTTGTGATGATATATCTAGGATTCCAGTTCACCACATTATTGGATATTTCCTTTTGTTACTCGTTTGCCGGAAATGATGTGTTGTGTTTTCTACCGTACTTAGTCAATGCCTACTTCCTCCGCTTTTTAATAAATGATGCCATTGACTTTTGGACATATTTTTGACCTTTTTTATTAAAAAATTTATACAAATGCGTAAGATATAAATCACGCTTACAAGTAATTTTAGTCATAAAACAACTCGCAACAGGATAAATTATAATTATGTACATTTTTTCAATTAGATGAATGATCAAACGTATGTCAAAAAGTAAACAGTGTCATATATTAAAAAATGGAGATATTGTATCACATTGTTATCCTTTCCTATGTAAAGGCCGATTCTGCTAAAAGAACAGGAGATATTATATCACATTGGCATCCTTTCGGACCGATCCAATTTTATATGCATAATTTGTGGTTCTTATCTTGCTGTCTCCGTTTTACGACTAATGTTGTCAAAATCACTTCCGTTTCCTATCTATAATTCATTAATTGGAAAACAAGATGACTATGACATGTCCTAAAAGTATAGCAGGACGTATCACATTTTCCACTGCAATTTTTTTTTATAATTTGTCGAGCACGCTGAATTTATACTGTCTAGTGTTATTTATGATTACCACATGATTTTGGATGAGTGAGATTCATACACGCATAAATATCCACTCAAACCTTATTGTGTTTATGATCACAATATAACACCATTCAATATAAACTCTGCAATGTCAAATAATAAGCAAACGAGATATTGTTGGGACTCAACGTGCCAGTCAACTTCAGCCTGAGACATACCCGTCAAACCAATCGAAGGCGGCGACCAAATGTGTTACATATCTCAAGAGACTTGACTCAAATTGCTAAGCTCTACAACATCTCAATTGCTCAGAATTCTTACTCATGCTCAACTAGCCCCAGGAAGTTGCTAGCTTTGCACTTTTATCTAAACCATGATATTAACTCAAATACATAAGGTGTGACTTAGATATAACTAGATACAAATAACTAAATAACTAAATTACTTACATATAGTCATCTGGCTAAATAGTTAATGTCCTTCGGAAGCATGTCTATCCAAAATTTTCACAAGCAACCGACTAGAGGTAGACTCCTAGAAAGGATCAGTCCTGAAGAAACAACGATTTCCATAACACTCAACTACCTGCAACAAAAATTAAACAACAACATATAAACAAAGCAAGAGTCAGTACATTAATCAGATTAATGTACTGGCAAGCGCACAATGAAACCTACATACATGCGGACTCTAAGTCAAAGGTGGCTATTTGTTGTTTTAATTTTCAACATAAAGCTAATTTTGGTTCACAACCCATTTGCAACGCAATTGAACAAATCATTTTAGCAATATGTAAAGTGTAATAATCATGACATGATATCAACATAAATAGATAAGCATCATTCCCTTACAATCCAACCAGAAGTAAGGCAATCATATCACATATATCAATCTCATCATAATTTCAAAGCATTTAGTTTCAAAAACATTTAGAAAACACAAAAGTATACCCACATCACATCACTATGCCGCTCATGACCATGAGCACGGCTAATCGATTAGTTTTTAGACTCTGTAGAGTTTGTACAGCTTTACCCACATAATATGAACTCTCTAGTTTGTCTTGTATCGGCCAAAGCACTGCCACACTCTACACGTTGAGTGTGGTCTAGAGGTCATAACGAGGCTTTTACATTAAGTACTATCTAACCTTGCATGAGCACGATAAGTGTGAATCCACCCTAGGCTTAAGTCTTAGAGCCGTTAGGTAACGCCGTGGCAGCGAACACATCCGTTCCTCCACGAGGCACGTTATCGTTGTATTAGACAGACTTAGACGCCTATGCCGTGAGGTGAAACATTACACTCGTCCCCTCATAGAAAACACACACATAGCTAGTATTATTTACTAGCCTTAAATTCAACACAATCATCAACACATACATGGGTAGTTCCTATAGATAGCCCACAGTTCACTCGTGGCCACTACCTCTATTACAACGGCCTCCCGAATGTAAGGTCAGACAAGTGCTTAACTTAATAGGCCAAATTTACCCCATAAACAACGCATGTGGATGTACGGTAAACATAAGTGGGTGACATGTAGTTCGGTCCTTAATCGACTCAGGCGAACATTCCCCCTATCGGTATGCAACTACCACCGTATGCATATCACTTGCCGCCTAATTATGAAATTCACATTCATTTCATTTTAGTTCGCAAATAAGCAGAGAATCATCTCTGTTCATAAGTTTTAAAATGATTCAAATAGCATAGTAAGTGATCCATAACCATGATTTATTTGTTACTAAGGAAGGCTAAGCATTTGCACTTTATATAAGCATAGGTGTTTCCATTTGAGTATAATTAGGGTACTCTAATTAATCCTAAGGTTTCAAACAGCAAGGTGTTGGAATTTTAAAAAGGATATATGCAATTTTTAGGATATAACTACCATGTACATCTTTGAAAATACCAATAGTTAGAATTACACGTGCAAATTTATAAAACAACACATTTAGCCTGAAAACATGGGATTCAATATGTTCAAAGGGTGAGGGCAAACTTGTCTTGATTGATGTCCTTACTGGGGTCAGCAATAGGACCAGTCTCCTCACCAACAACGAATTCGTCCTCTAAAAGAAATAACGATAATTGAATAAATACCGAAACATGCAAAAATTCAAAATGCTCTAAAATGCATGAATTCACTAGTGCGGGTAGATACTGTGTGTATATGATTTGTGGTGAAGGAATTTCCATTTTATCACATTGCATTTGTGAGTTATTAATTTTTAAAGCTTAATACTAGTAATAGATTAATTAAGCTCTATTAGGTTTTAAGTGCATTTTAGGTTCAAGTTTTGTGAAGTTTTAGGTTACTGCAGTGAAGGCTAAGTTCTGAGGAGTTCAAAAAAATTAGTTTCAACATTTTTGGAGTTCGCATGATTTTATTATGAATTTTAGAAGTTATATAACATATTGTAGATCTTATTAATTATACAAATTTTAGATATGTTTCTGGTACTGTATGTGCCATATTTCAATTCATAGAAACTAAGTCTATGAGATTAAGAACCTAACCCATCTAGAATTACATCATTTGGAGTTAGAATGAATTTTGTATGGATTTAATAAATTAGTGCATGCTTTATATCAATTATTCCATGTACTAATTTCTAAAGACATTTCTCCTACTGTAAGCATCATTTTTTATCTTATCATATTAAAGTTTATAATTTTGTGAGTCCATAGAAATTTGATTCACCTCAAATGGAGTTAAAATGAATTTTATATGTATTTTACAAGTTCACTCATTTTTCTGTTGTATAATTATTGATTTGAGTATTTTCTTTAATATTTCCATATTTTAAATATGTGGGATCGACGGGTCGGTCTCTGTGACTTTTGCAGAAAGGTCCCTGGGTTTGTAAAGATTCAAACCGAAGTTCATATCATGTGTTGGAAGCAATAATATTAAGAGTACTTGAAGTTTTATGTTATTACTAATAGATTCTTGGTCCCACATGTCATACTAAGATCATTTACATGTTAAACCTTATAAGATTTGAACATTTACTAATCAATATCCTAGTTCCCTAATGACCATGGCCCACATGTCAGCGGCTCGGTGAGGAAGAAAACGGAGGCAGTGGCTGGGCGCGGCGGTCAGTGAGCTTGTCGTCGGCGCCGGCGGCAAATGGCGGGGTTTCATGAGGCGTGGCCAAAAGAGAAAAGGTGGAGGGGAAGCTGGCGAACCCGTCGGTGGTTGGCTTGTTGGCTGTGGTGGTCGAAGTCAATGCCCGCGATGACGTGAGCGGTGATACCTTTCGGCATGAAAGTGTGCATTAGGTTTTAGCTCGATTCAGTGCAAACTAGTGCATGCATACATGTCTACGAGGCTCACTTGAGGTCACGCGTGGCTTGGTGAAGCTTGGACAACGGCAGCGATGTGAAGAACGCTCCGGTGGCGACAGAAATGGCAGGGCGACGACGACTGCGAGAAGAGGCCAACGGACTATCAAGAAAACGTGTGCATGAGGTTAGTAGAGCTACCAGGAAGCTTCATGCCCAAGGAATTAGACGGCGCCTTACCGAGGTGGCCGAAATTGAAAAGGGGGTCATCGGTCGAAGAGGAGGAAAACGACCTCGATCTCACGACTGGAAGCTCCTTGTCTTGATGTGCTATGGCCACGGGGTCCTGGTAAGGAGGCGACGACGATGGTCAAACGGCTCGGCGGGATTCGCACCGTGTGTCGAGAACGTGGCTTGTGCGGTGACAGCGCCGGTGGAGACCGAGAGCATGAACACGATGGCGTGGTGAACTCGATCTGCACGGTAAGGAAAAAGTTGGACATGGCCATATTAGGCATTGATAGGAGATTACGTTCCCGTGGTTGTTCTGTGACGAAGCTCACCAGAGAAGGCTGGCGACGGTGATGAATCTTGACGTCGCCAGAGAAGATGACTCGTTCTCGGAGCTCTCGAGGATGTCTCCGTAGGATTTTGGGTGGAACATGGTGAGGGATAGGATGTGCACGCGTGGGTGAAGCGACGCTATTTAAAGTGAAGCTCAAGGAAGTAGTGGATGGCGAGGTGGTGCGCTAGCGGCGTGACACGCGTCCAACACGTGTCAGCCATTCCTGGGCTTGGAGAAGAAGGTGGCAAGGTTGTGTGGCTGACAGGTGGGTCCCACAAGGGCTGGGCCCCACATGGCAGAGAGAGAAATGGAGTGGGAGGCCTAGAAGCTTAAAATTTTCCAAGTGTTGGCACTATTCCAATGTGTTGATTTATTATCTTCATCTCCTCTAATTATGTTGAGAATTAGTGGGAGAAAAATTACATAGGGTAGACAAAAATTTCATCCTATTAATACTTCAAGTCCCAAGGTTAGACCACTTTTAGTTTTACCATAGTAATTTTGTAAAGTAGCCTAAGTTAAACTTAGGTTGACTGCAGTCCAAAATTGTTTAAGTAAATTGTGGCTCTTATTTCATGTGGTTACATTTCGAATTAGGATTTAGCCAAGCACCTGTCATTAGAGTACAACTTAGTTAACATGTTGACCAAAGGGTTTTGCTAAATAAATTATGGTTTAATTTTGGTGAAGGTGCAAAGTAGGCTAAGTGATATATGGACTTAGCAGATTTTGCTGAGTTGGAGGATTTATTTGAGATACCAAATTATTTGATAAATTCAAACCAAAATTACTGTAAGTTCATGGTGTTGAACAGTATTTATGAGAATTTTTGTATGATTTAAAGTTGCATCATTAATTTTTAATATTTTCCCCTAGCCATTTCGTGCTAATGAGTCCTATTATGAGATGCACAATAAAATCCAAAAACAATCCCAAAATAATAAAATGCACATACCACCAAGTGTATCTTATAATAATTTGGGTTTACATATTTTTTAAAACCTATATTCCTATTTGTTTGTATTTAACTTAAATATGATGATCAAGCCCAAAGGTAAAATCGAGATAATTGAAATTTAAATTAAGTTTAAACTCATTTTATTTGTATTGCATTATATCAACACATGATTTATAAATTATGTTTTGGTCTTACTTCTGACTTGACCCAAGAAAATCAGTATGTTTTACTTTTATTAAATGAGTTAGGCTCTAGAATGAGCTTCAATGTTTTTAAAAATTTCAGAACTCAAAAAATTTTAAATATTTCATGTGAATTCTTCATAGGTGAATTTTCGGTATGCTATATAATTTCTCAATACTAACGTACCAGGAGGTACCATAATAAACTAACACTTAAAGATCTTTCTGTGGAGATTATGGGTACCATATACCCACATGGCTAGCTTATCCGACTGTTTATAGGGGATAGGTTATGAGTCATGATTATGTAATAGGCTTAGGACTTAAGTATTGCGTTACCTTGTGTATTAAGGAACGGCTTATAGTCCTGAGTCGGGAATATTATGGAGTCTTATATAGTATGTAGTTAGGTCTCTGACTTGTAAGCCTACCCTCTAAACCTATATAAGGAGGGTAGGACGTCCCTGGAGGGGCATAGAAACAATAGCAATTAGCTAGGTTTTCTTCATACACAACTTGATCAAGAGATCAATATACAACTCAGCGGATCTAATCCCCGAAACAGGAGTAGGGTGTTACTTCTTCATAGAAGGCTTGAACCTGTTTAAATTCCTATGTCTACTAACCCATCATGTTGGGCACTTGTACGCTACCCCCTGTTTATTATTGCCGAAATCAGGTTTTGACAGTTGGCGCGTCAGGTAGGGGTTGCGTCAAGTTTTCTTCTTCATCTCGTCGACTAGCATGATGGGATCTGCATCAGGCATCGACGACTTCGCCTTCCCCCCGGGCAGGTGTTCCGCTTCGGCAGCCTCGACTTCATCACCGACAACTTCGGCAAGATTTCTCTCCTTGACTCGGATCCAAACTAGTCGGGAGGGGAAAACCATTCGGTGCCGTTCGGGTTACCAAACGACGCTGAAATCTACTTCAATCTTTTATCTTCCGAGTTGGAATCGAACCACTCGGGAGAATCTTCTTCTTCATCATCATGCTACGGTCTAAGCTCTAGGGAGATCGCCGCCATGATTCAACCTGTCAGATCGTGCTCATCTACTGAGATCGCTGACTACCTTAGCTCTTCCGACTTCGACGACCTCTACGACATCTTCACAGAGGATCTCAACGACTCCGACTTCGACAATGACTATGCTCTGCTATTCTTCAAAACATCCTCATGGCTGAAGTAGCGGAGACCGACTCAGCCGTGGCCCACAGGGTTGCAAAAGAGGAACGAGCCAAGTTCGAAGAGGAGCGCAAGCGCAAAGAGGAAGAACTCAAGTGCAAGGAGGAGGAGCTCAAGAGGAAAGAAGACAACGACAAGAGAAAACGAGATCTAAGGGCGGCTGGGTGCTCCGCTCACGAGGCCATACTTCAGACCCGAGTCGACAACACCAACGTCTTTCTCACGCCGCAACAGAACGCGGTTGCTGCTCTTACCCTCATCGACACCGTCATCAAAGTGGCACCCCCCGGCGTAACTCCAATCTTAGATAAAGTCAAGACTATCGTCGCTGCTACAGCGTTACCTGGCGCTCCCGCGGGCTTTGCTCGGAGAGCTACCGAGTCCATCGCCGAGACACCCGACGGTAGCCGCCTGCCACCGATGCGATCCAAAGACTACCAGAGACCCAAGCTCAGCAAGACACCCGCCAAGTCCAACGACCCATGTCATCACGCAATCTGGAAGCATCGAGATCAGTCGGCCGATTCTCGTGAGAGAGTACACGGCTGGTCACCCTTCCATGATCGGATTCGTTATGGCAATAGCTCAAACTACTAGAGTGGCTCTCGAAGGCCCAAGCTGAGTCACTTGAGGGAGGAACTTGACCAGCGTCATCGCGAGCGCAACAAGCCCTATCATGAAGACCGAAGCAATTCCCTTGACAACTATGACGATGGAGTACCCGCGTTCACTCGGGACCTGCATCGAGTGAATTGGCCGAGTGGATTCAAGCCCACTGGGATTGACAAGTACGACGGCAAAAATGACCCTGAGTCATGGTTAACCGTCTACACCTTCGCCATTCGCGCAGCAAGAGGAGACTGCAAGGCCATGGCAAACTACTTGCCCATTGCTCTCGTCGACTCAGCTAGGAATTGGCTCACAAGTTTACCAAGAGAAGCCCGACGAGTCATTGAAAGACTACATTCGGCATTTTTCGGAGAAGCGAAACAAGATCCCCGACATCACCGACGACGTCATCATAGCCGCATTCCAGAAGGGTGTCCGCAATGAGTTGCTGATCGGCAAATTTAGGAGCAAGCCTCCAAGGACAATCAAGAAGATGTTTGAGACAGCCAACTCCTATGCCAAATCGGACGATGCAATCAGAACCTCACGGCAGGACAAGCAATCGGGGAGTAGCTGGCGCCCCAAGAAGGACAACGGTAACGGTAATAACGACCAGAAAGATCGCAAGCGTAACCCCGAGGATCTGGTCGCCGCAATGTTTAACTACCAACAACAGCGCCCCCGAGTCACCGCCTACGACAGGATCATGAACGCCCAATGCACTCATCACCCGAATCACAAGCACGCGGCCAAAGATTGCTTCATCTACAAATAGTTCGCTGAGCAATATGCCACTCAACTCCACCAGAAGCCGTCAGACGAAGCCGACACCTTAGGAACCAAGAAGGATGACCCAGCTGGTGGCTCAGAACTGTTCCAAGATCACAGGACTGAGTTAAACCATAATTTCGGAGGGCCATTAGCATATGAGTCGAAGAGGAAGCAGAAGCTGACCGACAGGGAAATCAATGCAGTGCAGCCTAAAGTCCCACGTTACTTACGATGGTCGAGGGTGGCTATCACGTTCAACCGCTCGGATCATCCTGACCGAGTGGTTCACCCAGAGCGGTATCCCCTGGTACTAGACCCGGTGGTTCGCAACGTCAAGCTCAAGCGTGTCGTCATCGATGGCGGTAGCGCCCTCAACATCCTCTTTGCCAAGACTTTGGACGAGATGCAAATCCCGAGATTTGAATTGAAGCCGAGTTCAGCCCCTTTTCATGGAGTCATCCTAGGGCTGTCATCTATGCCACTCGGGCAAATCACCCTTCCGGTCACCTTTGGCACTCGGGAAAACTTCCGGACAGAGAACGTTAGCTTTGAAGTTGCCGACTTTGAAGGCGCTTATCATGTAATCATTGAAAGACCTGCGCTTGCCAAATTTATGGCGGTCCCGCACTACACCTACCTCATGATGAAGATGTCTGGTCCCAATGGAGTCATGTCCTTGCGCAGCGACGTCAAGCAAGCCTTCACCTGCGACAAGGAAAGCTGTGACATGGCCCAAACTCGTGAGAGATTACTCAGCCAACAGGAGGACCGACTGGCTACATCGACATCAGGCGAAGGCGAGACCCCAGCGAAGAAGATGACCAAGTCGGGAGAAGGCAACGCCAAGACGAAGAAGATTCCATTTGATCCCCCTGATCCCTCCAAAATTATTGTAATAGGCGCCGAGTTAGACCCCAAATAGGAAAGCGCGCTCATCACCTTTCTACAAACTAATAAAGATATATTTGCTTGGAAATCGTCTGATATGCCTGGTATTCTTAGAGAGGTGATTGAGCACTCATTAAATGTTAAAGAGGACGCGAAACCTATCAAACAACGACTCCACCGTTTTGCCCAAGATCGAAGGGATGCTATCAAGGAGGAACTCGCCAAGCTTTTGGCGGCTGGATTCATCAAAGAAGTTTACCACCCCGACTGGTTGGCCAACCCAGTCCTGGTTCGGAAGAAGACAGGGCAATGGCGCATATGTGTAGACTACACCGACCTCAACAAATCTTGTCCCAAGGATCCCTTTGGTTTGCCCTGTATTGATCAAGTCATCGACTCAACAGTCGGTTGCGAGCTTCTGAGCTTCTTGGATTGTTATTCGGGATATCATCAAATCATCTTGAAGGAGTCCGACTACCTAAAGACATCATTTATTACCCCGTTCAGAGCTTATTGTTATATCACGATGCCCTTTGGCCTCAAGAAAGCCGGAGCTACTTATCAGCGTATGATCCAGAGATGCCTTCAGACCTAACTCGGGAGGAACGTGGAAGTTTACATCGACGATGTTGTCATCAAGACCAAGCAAAAACAAGATCTGATCACTGACTTGGAATAAACTTTCTCAAATATTCGAGCCTTCAGGATGAAGTTGAACCCAAAAAAGTGTACTTTTGGAGTGCCGTCAGGCAAGTTACTCGGTTTTATGGTGTCTCACCGCTGCATTGAAGCCAATCCAGAGAAAATCAATGCTATCCAGAACATGAAGCCGCCGAGTATCCAGAAGGATGTCCAGAAGCTTACTGGTTGCATGGTAGCGCTAAGCCGCTTTGTTTCTAGACTTGGTGAACGAGGCATGCCCTTTTTCAAGTTGCTTAAGAAGACAGACGAATTCCAATGGACCCCGAAGGCCCAGAAAGCTTTTGAAGACTTCAAGGATTTCCTCACAACGCCACCCGTGTTGGCGTCACCTTACCCTCAAGAACCTTTGTTACTTTACGTTTCCGCAACCTTTCAAGTGGTCAGCATGGTTTTGGTCGTTGAACGAGAAGAGGAAGGGCGAGCTCAAAAAGTTCAAAGGCCGATCTACTTCGTTAGTGAGGTGTTGGCCGGATCCAAGACACGTTACCCCCAGCTACAAAAACTACTATATGGAGTTTTAATTATTGTCAGAAAGTTAGCCCATTATTTTCAAAGTCACTCAGTTACTGTGGTCACGTCTTTTTCACTCGGCGATGCCATCCATAATCGGGAGGTTACCGGGCGTATCACAAAGTGGGCTTTAGAATTAATGCCATTGGATATTACCTTCAAGGCCTGAACATCTATAAAATCCAAAATTTTTGCTGACTTTGTGGCCGAGTGGACCGAGCGTCAAGAAGATGTACCCAGGGAGGAGCTGCAATATTGGACCATGCATTTTGATGGGTCTAAACGAGTCACTGGTACAGGAGCTGGAGTCATCTTGGTTTCTCCGACTAGGGAGAGGCTACGGTATGTTCTTCATATACATTTTCCTGCTTCACACAATGTGACCGAGTACGAAGCTTTACTTCATGGGCTATGACTTGTTGTGTCTCTCGGCATACGTCGAATGATTGTACGAGTAGATTCCTAGTTGGTGGTAAATCAAGTAATGAAGGATTGGTCTTGTTTAAACAATAATATGGCAGCTTATCATCAAGAAGTTCGCAAGCTAGAAGACAAGTTCGATGGCTTGGAGTTATCTCATGTTTTAAGGTACAACAATGAGGTGGCAGATCAATTGGCCCAGTTTGGTTCTAAGCGAGAAGTAGCCCCAACCGATGTTTTTGTAGAACATCTCTATGAGTCGACTGTTACTAAAAAATCAGCTATCAACGAAGAAGTTACAGACCAGGTTGTCATACTTGATGCCGACTGGAGAACGCCATTTATCAACTTTCTGACTCGACAGGAGCTGCCTGAAGACCGAGATGATGCAGAGCGAGTCCGATGTCGTAGTTAGAGTTATGTCATGGTTGATTCGGAGTTGTACAGGAGAAGCCCGTCTGGAGTTTTGTTAAGGTGCGTCATGCCTGAGGAGGGACGACAATTGTTGCAGGATATTCACTCGGGAATTTGCGGCAGTCATGCTGTAGCACGTACTTTGATGGGCAAGGCTTATAGGCAAGGCTTTTTCTGGCTCACTACGGTCTCCGATGCAGACAAGGTGGTTCGTACTTGTGAAGGTTGTCAGTTCTTCGCTCGGCAAAGTCATGTTCCAACCCAAGAGTTACAAACAATCCTGTTGTCATGGCCTTTTGCGTTATGGGGTTTGGATATGGTTAGTCCTTTCAAAAAGGCTCCAGGGGGATTTACGCATTTGTTCGTCGCAATTGACAAGTTCTCTAAGTGGATTGAGGCTAGGCCGGTTGCTACAATAACTACGGATAAGGCGCGAGATTTCATTTTAAACATTGTGCATCGGTTTGGTGTTCCTAGTAGGATTATAACTGACAATGGGACTCAGTTCACTAGCGGTGTCTTCAAAGAATTTTGTGAAGATTTTGGAATCAAGACTTGCTATGCGTCGGTTTTACACCCAGAAGCAATGGACAGGTTGAACGTGTCAATGGTATGGTTCTTCAAGGTATTAAGGTCCGAGTATTTGATAGGCTAAGCCCTTATGCTGGAAGATGGGTTCAAGAGTTGCCTTCCGTATTATGGTCATTGCGGACAATGCCCAGTCAGGTTACCGGCCAATCACCTTTCTTCTTAGTCTATGGGGCTGAAGCCATGTTGCCGAGTGAGATGGAGTTCGAATCTCTTCGAGTCCGCAGTTTTAATGATGAACGTTATGATCAAGACCGAGTTGATGATTTGACCCGACTGGAAGAGGCTCATGAAGCTGCATTAGTTCAGTTGGCAAGGTATCTTCAAGGACTTCGGCGTTATCATAATTAAAACGTTCGGTCACGAGCTTTTATTGTTGGCGATATGGTTTTGCGGAAGATTCAGACGACGAAGGATAGACATAAGTTATCTCCATTATGGGAAGGACCTTATATAATCGTTGAGGTCACTCGGCCAGGAGCATATCGTTTGAAGCGTGAAGATGAGACTATGGTGGAAAATTCATGGAATATTGAACACCTTCGTCGATATTACACTTAAATTTATTGTATCATCTCGACTGCCGACTTCAAGTAAGTTGACTTCTTGAGTTGTCAGTCGGGGGCTATGAGTATTAATAAAGCATGATGTTGTTTTATCAATAATGACTTGTTTATATTTGGTTTATTATTGTTTGTTGTTCTGGTTTGAGTTAAGAAGATAAGGACTAAAAAGTTTTGATGACTTAATCAAGTCTAGGCTTGGTAACAGTCGGACAAAAATTTTTAAGAAATTAAATACGAAGACTTGAATTAGGGCATAAACATAAATAAACTGAGTATTTACAAGTTAGATTATAAGAGTTATTTACATCGAGGAAATTATCCCTGGAAGTTTTTAGCCACATCAGCAGCAATTTTCTTGGCCGACTCCTGTGCTTCATTGATTGGCTCCAAGGCTTGTCCATCAGAAGTTCCGTCTGCAAAGCCATCTCCTATGGAGTTTATGTCTATTCGGGGATAGAGTGACTTTGTCATCGCCAGGGTTTGACTTGCACTCATGACAGCAGCATCAGTAATATTCTCTATGTACTTTTTTGGAGCTGTCCTGAGTTTGTCAAAGATTTCTAGAGCATCTAAGGCACTTGTCCCAAGGCCGTTTTCATATATCGCCGACAGGATTGGCATAGTAGCATTGGCAATATCATCCTTGGCTCTTTCAGCCTTCTGGACTTTCTCAGCAAAAACTTCAAATTGAGCACGGGATTTGACTTTGTTGGCTACAAGATTGATATGATTCAGATTAAGCTAATGATCAAGATGAATTAAATCAAGGAGTATGAGTTTCAGGGATTACCTTCAATTTCTTCTAAAGCCTTATCTCTGTCAGACTCGAGCTTAGCGTTGTCAGTCTCTGCTTTCTTTAACTAAGCCTTGAGGGATTCGATTTTGGATAAATTGGCTACAGCATGAAGATTTAGAGTTATTGGAGTTGAACAGATTAAACAAGAACAGATGAGTTGGTTTTTCTTACCTCTGATTGAACCACGAAGCTCCAGGTTCATATCTCGAAGCTTGTTGATTTCTTCCCGAAGGATGACTTCTCTAGCTGTAGCCTCTTCTTTAGCATCCTTGAGGTCCTGTTGGATGTTTTCCAAAGAATTAACATGAGGCACCAGCTTCTCTAGATTATCTGACTTGGCCTGCGAGCAACGATATATTCTTTACATTATGAAGATTGAGTCAATTGATTATAAAAGACTATGCAATTGAGATATGAGAAATTTGTTCATATGTTCATCAGTCGAGTCGCTTCATTAAGGTTGGAGATAAGCATATCGCGTTATTCAGCTTCTTTTCGCTTGTTTAAAATGATGCCTTGTTTTTTGCCTTCGGCATCCCGCCACTCAATCTTGATTGGAGGCATTGAGTCTTCTGTGGATTTCTGTCGGGTAATTTCCTCTTCTTTAGCTATTTGTTCTAAGGATGATGAAAAAAGATGGAAATTAGAAGATATGTTCGAGACAAGAATTTGATGACTATTGAAGGTTACCTGTTGTAGCTTCGGGTTGGTTTCCTTGAGTGGTAGTATCCTTGGCTAATTGATCCTTGCTGATTTCCTCGGTCCCTAGTGTTGGATCTTCAACCGGTGTTTTTTGATTGACTGGGACTTGTTCCTCCTTGTCCGGCTGGTTCTCGGTTGGGGGTCCTTGAGCTGATGCTTGATTCGTAGAGTTCGGCTGATTTCCAGTCGGGGTAGCCTGATTGGCAGTCAGGGGCTCCTGATCGGGAATGGCTTCACTTGGGAGAGGGTTCTGGGCTCTTGTTCTGTGGACTTTGGTTTCTCAGGTGTTGCGGATGGGATTGTTTTTTCTGTCTGCCCGGTTGATCTATGTCTTGAGGTTTTCTGCGGAAGAAGATAAAAATGATTAAGGTGGAATCAAGTAGGTTTTTTAACAACAAGATAAATCCGTTTGTGTGAAGAATACCTGTTGGATTTTTTGATCTTTGGAGCAGATTTGGTGGATGGCCTGGGAGAGCTTATGTTGACTTTGGGAGTCTGGATTTCTTCAGATACTTCATCCGAGTCATCCACGACTAGTTTTCTTTGTTTGCTTTCACGTTTGCTAGTTTCTTCAACGGCAACAGCAACTCTTTTGCTTTTAGCTTGAGGTTTGATCTTTGGGCCGCCAGCTGATTTCCTGGTAGTTGGCTGAACTGGTATATCCTCATGATACACTTTGTATGGCCGAGAGATAATCAGAGCATTTGCCTATAAACAATGTTTTTAAGAAATATTGAAGAACATGGACAAATTGAAAAGTGGTTCAAGATGTAGAGTGTACTTACCAGAGGAGGAGGTCGATGAAGATGAAACGGGACAACAGGCAGTTTGTTGCTGTAGTCTACTACAATACCAGAGGAGAAGATCTTGTACATCCGAGCATACAAGACTTGGAAATTCAGGGATTCCCGGTCTTCTCGATTGGGATCACTTTGCCCTTCGTATTCAAACGTTGGCTTAGACCTCTCTTTGATACGAGCCAGTCGGCACTTGATGATGTGTCGAGTGATTTGTTCTCCCTGGAGACCCTTATTCTTCATTTCAAAAATTTTAGCCAGAAGATTGTTAGCTTCTATCCAGTCTTGGTTTTCTGGCAGTGCATTCCAGTTGGCTCGTTGGATTGGTGGGAGACCAATGAAGTTGGGCAAGCTGGGGGCTGGTTTTGAGATATAGAACCAGTTCGCATGCTAGCCTTTGTTAGAAGATTTCAGAGGAAGTGGAAAGTAGTCTCTGCGGAGAGTGCTGTGGAGTTGAAATCCGGCGCCGCCAACAACGCAAGGGTTATCCTTGGTTGGGGGGCCTTAAGAGAGAACATGTGGTGGAAGAGGTTGAAATGGGGATAGATTCCTAGGAAGGCTTCACATACGTGGGTGAAAATAGCAATGTGAAGTATAGAATTTGGATTTAAATGGTAAATTTTGAGACCGTAGTAATCAAGGATACCACGAAAGAATTCGGAAGTGGGCAGACCAAATCCGCAATAGAAAAAGTGGGTGAAAACTACGATCTCACCGGTGTTCAGAGTTGGGAATTCTTCGCTGTATGCTACGCGCCAGCCGATGATCTCCTTGGCAAGAAGAACTCAGTCCTTGACCATCTCTCACAGGGTTGATTCTTTCACATATGAGGTTGCCCATTGGTCAAAAAGAATTTCTCTCTCTTCCGCCATGGATGAGGTTTGTGGGGGATCGAATCAGGTGCTGAGAGTAGGGATTTTTGGAGGAGATGTTAGGAGTAGGATGCGAGTGGTGGATTTTGATGAAGCTTTGAGTATCTGGATGAATGGATTTGGTTGAGCTCGTGTTATAGGTTTTCTTCGGAAGAGCTTGTGAACAGGAGCGCGAAAGGAGATATTTTTAGAAGATGAAGCGACGGAGAAGACGACGGCGCTTCAGAGGTTTTTAGGGTATCGGTAGGTTTTCTCATATTTGGGCCGAGGCCCATGAGAAGCTTACTACCCATAAATCTGGTGTGGCCTGTCATGTGTCTTTAGGGACTTAAGCAAATTTGTCTTGGCAATATGCACGTGTTTTAGTGCCTAATACTATTCAAATCCTTCCATACAGCGGTTATTCAACTTTTTCGGAGTTGATGCAATGCAATTTGGAAGGTGGCAAACGATGAAGTTTTTCATGACTATTTGACAACTTTTTAATGGGTTGTTAGAGCTGTTTGGTTCTTTAAAAGCAATTGATTTTATATCAATGTTAATTTGCCACTTTGGTGTGCTTCTTTGAATAAGACCGATATTATGGCTTAGGCTAATTATATTTTGGTTATATTATTTACATGATTGGTAAATCCATTTATGAGTTTTTATTGACTCGGATTTTATATTATCAATACAATATATTTCTGAGGATGGAGGAGTTGTGTGTCTTGAGAGGACTCGGGCAGAATAACTCGGATAGCAGGAGCTTGCCAGTACTCGGGGATATTACACACTTGCCTTAATTATAAGGTTATGTGTTATATGATTTAATGATTGCTTTTAGCTTCGGCTGAGCACTTATTTATATCACTCGGATAAGTATGATTATTATAATTCTTGACTATATGCTTAGTTTATTCAACTAAACACATAGTCGGGGGCTACACCTAATTAGGTGCATCTAGTCGATGCACCTACGTATATATTCTTCGTTATTCTCAAAATTTTTCAGCCCTTCACAGCCTTTGATTTGGTAAAAGCACTTGGGAGACTTAGGCAGAGATGATGGATGTACTCGGCTATGGAGGCACTCGGTTATGGAGATACTCGGCTGTGTGTTATTATGGTTTGGGGTAAAGTTATCTCCTCGACTATGAAGGTCTCAGAGGCTACTGTGGAGATTATGGGTACCATATACCCACATGGCTAGCTTATCCGACTGTTTATAGGGGAGAGGTTATGAGTCATGATTGTGTAATAGGCTTAGGACTTAAGTATTGCGTTACCTTGTGTATTAAGGAATGGCTTATAGTCCTGAGTCGGGAATATTATGGAGTCAGTTAGGTCTCCGACTTGTGAGTCTACCCTCTAAACCTATATAAGGAGGGTAGAACGTCCCTGGAGGGGCAAAGAAACAATAGCAATTAGCTAGGTTTTCTTCATACAAAACTTGATCAAGAGATCAATATACAACTCGGCGGATCTAATCCCCGAAACAGAAGTAGGGTGTTACTTCTTCATAGAAAGCCTGAACCTGTCTAAATTCCTTTGTCTAATAACCCATCGTGTTGGCCACTTGTACGCTACCCCCTGTTTATTATTGTCGAAATCAGGTTTCGACACTTTTCGATATTTTTCAAGAATCGTAGAAAATGAATCGTCAGTGATCCGATCCCTGTATGTCTGGATGCTTTGGTTCCTTTCACAGGACTTCACGTGTAGATGAATTGTGTGAATTTGTGGGTCATGTAATGGCTGGCCTACTGTAATACTAGCAAACATGGCTGAACTAGTGGCATAGTATGTCACTTAGATATTTCACTTTTGATGCAAACTGTCATAAAATCGGCCTCGATAGCACATCGAGAACCGAACGTGAAAAAAAGGTCATAGGAGATCCAAATACAATAACGACACCCAAATACAATGACGAGACCGAGACACGATATTTGTTAACGAGGTTCAGCCGAATCCTACATTCTCGGGATACTGATTATGAGTGCTCCTCCTCGATCCAGCATATTCCAGCATATCAGCGTTACAACGACTCGCGGCCGGGCGCCATCGGCACTCGCTCCCTCTCGCTAGGCTAAGTCGCCATGCGGTTACAACAGGTCCACCCCTCTATTTAAGATAGATTCTAGGATAGAGTTCTACTCTTACTCTATTCCTATAGCTAGTACAACTCCAAGTCCTAAACTATAACCGACTACGTACACATATTAGACACAAACTCTAACAAACTCCACCTTGACGAATATGCCATGTCAATCTGAATTTGTCCCATGCACGAACCTCTGTGTACCAAGACTTGAGTTGGTTCCTCCGACGCTCATGCCGAGCCGCCCCGACAAGCCTACACTTGGCTTACTGTAACAAGAGACTTTGTTATCCCTGTAACATCTTCCTCATGACTCCACCTGTAATAGTGCTACACCTCTTGTTGACGCTAAAATTTGATAAACCCCGAAATCGTCATCTACCTAGAGTTAGTATCGGCTTTAGAGTCCTAGAATCGGCCGATGGGAATTATTAGTCGCCAGTAGTTTGATTCTTAGAGGATTCAATTAAGAAAATTAATCAATTAAAGGAAGCTTATCCAGAAGATACTAAGTTCGAAGAGGATATAGTGTGGCAATTTATCTATTAATTAGGTAGAGTCCTTAGTTTCCTTTTATTTTTAAAAAAACGTGTTTAGTGCCTGATTAGGACTTATGTTTTTTCTTTTATCTTTAGGAAAGTTTGTATCATGTCCGATTAGGACTCTTATCGGCCTATGGGTATAAATATGTACACCTGAGATCCATATAAACTATCTCTCGATCAATACAACTACTCTCGGCATATCGCCACCCTCTTTTTCGAGGTTTTTATTTATCACCGGCGGAACTTGGAACCTGACATGGGGCTGCATCAGCTTCGATCTCTGGCAAAGGGGTAAGCCCTTTGTTCCGCCGGCCCCGATGAATATATCGGCTACATTGGTGTTGTTCAAGGCTGCATCGCTTTGACCTCTTGGATTGCTTTGGTTCGGTTGATATATTTGCCTACTTGATATTTCGATTCTATCTTTAATAGCATTGTGTTTAGAGACTCATCGGTTTAACTGGGACTGTCTCGATTAGGTCTGATCTTTGTCTTAGCCGATATATCTCTACAATCACAATGATGCTTTAGATAGATTTGTTATATCCATCACATTAGACAGATTTATAGGCTCCTTGAGTATTAGATTATCATATATAATCTCATGCTACATCGGTTAGGTTCGACTTACTAGATTGTTGTTGATACTCTAAGTCTTGTTAAGCCAATAGGTTCATGCTGATGTTTCATCGGAGAGTTAGTCGATCTTATCTGATGTGTTAAATTTCTCTTTGATGGTTTTACTATCTTTGTTAAATTTAACACATGACCACCCTGAAAAACAACCAAAGGCTCGATTGTTTAGATCTTATACTTCCTTTCATACTTAGTGTTGCACCAATTGGGTTTGCCCTACTAAGTCATGCTTGGAGTTGTAAGAACTAACTTGCTCTTTGATTGCCGATAAGAGTATCATCGGGGTTTCAGCCGATGAGTTATCTGGACGTTGCATCGGCTTATAAGGATCATATATAAGTTGGCGTTAGCCGATTGCAACAAAGTTTTTATTAATTATCTTATTATTTGGATTTAACGACATCGGATCTTCGGCTGATGTATACTTTAACCATCGGATTAACATTTATTCTATCATATTATCATCAGTCGATTGCCTTTATATCATTATTTATCCAAGTATTGGAATCTACATCAGACATATAGCCAATTGATCAAAACCCTATCAACATCGTCTGGTATCGCTACATCGGCTAATATCGCTACATCGACCTGTTAGCCGATCAACTATTTGATCATCAATTTATATATCATGTCAATTGCAGGATCAAACTGACTGGCATGTCTGTATTCCATCAATATTTTAGGACCTGCACTGGAGCTAAGTAGATCTCTCAGGTCTTCGTGTGTTTCGATACGGTTCGCGTCAACATTAGATTTTGCATCATCGGCCGAAAGCGGATTTTTCGTCAACACAGATTTGGCACCCTGGTGGGACACGAGTTTTATATCAACATGTCTGAGAAAAAAGTCGATGCCAAGATCTTGATCATAATGGAGAATTTGACAGAAGAGCAGAGGCAACAGATGGAGCAATCCATGGCTTACTTTTAAAAGCGTTGTCTTCAATCTTTCATCAAGACGCAACAAGAACCAATTCAGAAGACTCAATGCCCAAAGCCGATGGTTGAAACACTTCAGGATAAAGTTGATGAAGCAGTTCATCATACCTTGTTCGATCAATCTCGAGTTTTGATGAATGCATTACAAGATTTGATCAAAAAATCAATTGATGAATTAATTGCTCAAAGAATTCTGCTCGGGGGGCAAGCATATCAGTATTGGCATGATGAGTCATATCAATATCGGCCAGAGGAACTTCATCAATATAGGCATAGTAAAGAATATCAATATAACAATGATTTGGCCGATAGAATTGCAAAGTTAATAGAGGAGCAGTTTGGACCTAAGTCCAAGGAACAAACTTTTGTGTATAGGCTGCCATATCCTGAATGGTTTGATAGGGTTTCATTGCCACACTGATACAAGCTTCAAGATTTCTCCAAGTTTTCAGGGCATGCTCTGATATATCTACAATAGAGCATATCAGCATATTCTTAGCGCAATGTGGGGAGGTATGGGCTGAAGAGGCTCTGAAAGTTAGATTTTTCCCATTGTCTTTGACTGGATTGGCTTTCACATAGTTTTCATCATCACCGTCAAATTCTATCAGAGGATGGGTCGATCTTGCGAAGCAATTTCATGAATATTTGTTTGCTGGAATCGATGAGATGAAACTTTTAGACTTAATATCGGTTAAGCAGCAAGAGGGAGAATTGGCTATGGAATGCATTCAAAGATTTTGTAATGTCCGCAACCAATGTTATAGTTTGAACCTAATTGACGAGAAGATATCATATCTTGTATTTCAAGGATTGTCAGCACATATCAAGGACAAATTCTTTTGCCACAAGTTTGACAGCCTGGCTCATCTAATGTATACAGTATCGGCTTATGAGAGTCGATGGCAAGAAGCAAAGGATGATCAATTTTGATGTTATCAAGACTAGAAAGAAGATAATTTTGAATCACGAGTTCTCATACTTCAAAATTGGAGGGCATGTGTTAACGCCAAAATTTGGTAAACCCCGAAATCGTCATCAGCCTAGAATGAGTATCGGCTTTAGAGTCCTCAAATCGGCTAATGGGAATTATTAGTTGCTAGCAGTTGGATTCTTAGTGGATTCGGTTAAGGAAATTAATCAATTAAAGGAAGCTTATCCAGAAGATGTCGAGTTCGAGAAGGATAGAATGTGACAATTTATCTAATAATTAGGCAGAGTCATTGGTTACCTTTTATTTTTAGAAAAATGTGTTTAGTGTCTGATCAGGACTTATGTTTTTCCTTTTATGTTTAGGAAAGTTTGTGTCGAGTCCGGTTAGGATTCTTATCGGTCTATGGGTATAAATATGTACACCTAGGATCCATGTAAACTATCTCTCGATCCATACAACTACTCTCAGCGCATCGCCACCCTCTTTTTCGAGGTTTTTATTTATCACTGGCGGAACTTGGCACCTGAAGCGGGATTGCATCGGTTTTGATCTCCGGCGAAGGGGTAAGCCCTCTGTTCCGCAGGCCCCGGTAAATATATCGGCTACATTGGTGTTGTTCAAGGCTGCACCGCTTCAACCTCTTTTATTGCTCTGGTTTGGTTGATATATTTGTCTACTTGATATTTAGATTGTATCTTTAATACATTATATTTAGAGACGCATCGGTTTAGCTAGGACTGTCTCGGTTAGATCTGATCTTCTGTCTTAGCCGATATATTTCTAAAATCACAATGATGCTTTAGATAGATTTGTTATATCCATCACATTAGAAAGATTTATCGGCTCGTTGAGTTTTAGATTATCATATATAATCTCGTGCCGCAATGGTTAGGTTCGATCTATTAGATTATTGTTGATAATCTAAGTCTTATTAAGCCAATAGGTTCATGCTGATGTTTCATCGGAGGGTTAGCCGAACTTATTCGATGTGTTAAATTTCTCTTTGATGGTTTACTGTCTTGGTTAAATTTAACACATGAGTACCCTGAAAAACAATCAAAGACTCGATTGTTTAGATCTCATACTTCCTTTCATACTTAGTACTGCATCAATTCGGTTTGACCTACTAAGTCGTGCTTGGAGTTGTAAGAACTAACTTGCACTTTGATTGCCGATAAGGGTATCATCGGGATTTCAGCTGATGAGTTGTCTAGACGTTGCATTGGCTTATAAGGATCATATATAAGTTGAGGTTAGCCGATTGCAACACAGGTTTTATTGATTATCTTATTATTTCGATTTAACGACATCGGATCTTCAGCCAATGTATGCTTTAACCATCAGATTAACATTTATTCTATCATATTGTCATCAGTCGATTGTCTTTATATCATTATTTATCCAAGTGTTGGAATTTATATCAGACATATAGCCAATTGATCAAAACCCTATCGACATTGGCTGGTATCGGTACATCGGCTAATATCGCTACATCGGCTTGTCAGCTGATCAGCTATTTGATCGTTAATTTATATATTTTGTCAGTTGCAAGATCAAACTGACTGGCACGCCCGTGTTCCATCAATATTTTAGGTCCTGCATTGAAGCTAAGCAGATCTCCCAGGCCTTCATGTGTTTCGACACGGTTTGCGTCAACATTAGATTTGGCATCATTGGCCAAACGCGGATTTTTCGTCAACACCTCTCTCATATCATCACAGTCGTCTTGCCAAGAGAAATTGAATTCCTTCCTAGTTGTCACATCATAGACATCCCAAAGACCATGTTCGATTTGATATACCGTCTTAAATTTTACTTGATCTAATCCATGGCTACATAACTGATGTCATCACCAAATAGAGTAATGAAACTCACCAGACATGAAGAGAACCCTTTCTTTCTTATCGTCTTATGAATCGAGCTAACAAATCCAACATCCACGATTCTCGCATCCATAGACTGAATCCATGATACTTTGAGAAAATTCATCATTGCCTTGAATCACCCGAAGAAATTACCATCATAGCACTTGCTCTTCCTCTTCAGTGACGCAGATTCCATATATCTCCATCTTGCAAACCCCGCAGATCTTGGATATACCCTATACTGCCAAACAGCCCGTTGAATCTATCAACATATTTAACCCGTTGTTGCCCGGGACTGATTTATCATGCCCTATCCACACTAACATTGCCTATCGGTATGAATAGAAACATACTTCTCACAAACAATATCCAAATTGGGAACAGTAATCTCCATGAGCAATATATTGGCCAAACCACCAACCCAAGAATAATTGTCCTTTTCTTTTCCAGCCGGTCAATAGGGACATGCTCAATGAACTATCAGAGCCCTTCTCATGGTCAACACAGTCCACGAAAAGAAATCCCCTTCTGCTTCCTCCTGCTCACGCTCCTACCACAGCAAGAGACCGCCGCCGACAGCATCGCTCCCAACGCCTGCTGCCACCGCCTCCGCCTTGGATCTGCACAAGCACCAGGAGCCCACACGCCTCACCAGCTTCCTTCGCGCCGCCCAAAGCCTCAGTGCCGCAGCCCACTGGGGAGACACCACTGTGCACAAGAGCCCCGATGCGCCACCTGCCTGAGCCTCTGGTGAGAGCGCCGCCACCATCGCTGCCACCCCCTGAGCTTCCCGCCGGTGAGGATGCTGACGCTCACGAGGGTTGCCCTTTCCTGAAGGAGTAGCCACTGCCATTGCCGCCGATGTCCGCCGCCTCCTCCTAGTGCCAGTGCCGCCAAGTCATCCCCCGCNCCAAACCCCCCCCCCGCCTGCACCGCCGCTCGTCGAAGCCGTGCACCGTGGCCTGAGCTCGTCGCCAAAAAACCATGCTGCCCACGAAATTCATCTTGCCCTTGCCTTGTGATTTGCTCTATTTCTTTGATTGCAGCCCCGTGGAATCCTCTGCTGCTTTTATTTGGGAAAACTTTAGTCCGATTCTTGAATGAATCGCAGTCCTCATCCAATCCCCTTCCATGCCCGACATGGTCTCCTCCTCGATCTTCTTTTGTCGTGTGTATTGAAATGGAATCCGTGTCCGACCTTCTACCACGACCGTCACCAAATCGAGTCATGCACAATCCCGAAATCGGGTCTGCTACTACCTGCATTCTCTTTGTCTTCGCCGCTGGCATGGCCTTGACAAGAACTAGTGCACACTGCCGCCGCCCCGACCCTGAACTCCAAGCTTCACGTACTCTAGCGACATCCTGGCTCTAGAGCAAACACACAGCATGACCATTGACATTGCCAATGACTTCCACCATCAATCTTTGTCCACCCTATGCTGACCTGTGTGAAATCCACGGTTTGACCGATTGAATGTCTGATCAGACCGCCATCTTCTCTGTTTTGCCACCCGTTGTATGTACGCTGCTAAGTAGCAATCCACCGTACAATACGTTGTCTTTAGCACCTCCAAAGCAACCTCTAGGAACCACCCACTCTGACTTTCGATTGTACGCCATCAATCTAGTTGCACATGCCATCTTCCCAACCACCGAACGACCCGAGCGCTACGTCTAGTCATCCCCTTGTCGAATGCAGCTCATCAAAAGGCCCGGGCCACCCCGCCCATAGTGTTCGATCCACCAACCGAGAACGTTGATCGCCTCTAGCTTCAATCAACTCGAGCGTGCGGCCGCACATTTCCTTGTTGAGAGTAGCTCACCGGAAAGTCCGGGCCACCTACCCGAAGTGTTCGACCCGCCGATTGGATCACCAATCATTTTCGTCGCCATCAACCTGAGCACCACGTCTGGTCATCTCCTTGTTGAACATCGAATGGTTCATACCGCTGCCTGAAGTGTTCTATCCACCGATCAAATTCCGTTGATCCCCGTTGTGCTCCACCTTGCGCACATGTCCCTCCTTGGACATAATCTGCGAGCGGCACGGTGTGGAGCACCTCATCGCGCCTCTACCCATGAAGCTCTCGTAGGCTCTGATACCACTTGTTATAAAATCGGTCCCGATAGCACATCGCAAACCAAACGTGAAAGAAACATCATAGGAGATCCAAACACGATAACGACACCGAGACACGATTTTTGTTAACGAGGTTCAGCTGAAGCCTATATTCCCGGGGCACTGATTACGGGCATTCCTCTCTGATCCAGCATATTACAGTGTATCAGAGTTACAACGACTCGTGGCCGGGCACTGTCAGCAGTCGCTTCCTCCTGCTATGTTAAGTCGTAATGCGATTACAACAGGTCTACTCCTCTATTCAAGAGAGATCCTAGGATAGATTCCTACTCTTACTCTATTCCTACAGCTAGTACAACTTCAAGTCTTAGATTGTAACCGACTACGTATATATATTTGACACAAACTCTAACAGAAATGGGTTAATTGAAAATTTGGTTAATTGATATTTTCTTATTTATCACGAACGAACTTTACAGTACTGTATTTACGGAAAAGAGAACGATCTAATAACATCGGTACAGTGAGTACTACAGTACGGATTCCTCTTTCACAGTTCTCTGAAACATTGATGCTACAGTGAAATGGTATTGTTCATGCATTAATTTACTGTGTTAAACTCCACTACACTACAAATCATGCTTATACATCTTCAACGTCAAAACAGTAATGTGATCATTTTTTTTTTGAAGGAAAAGGCAGGAGATCTGCCACTTTATATTGAGAAGAATCATTGGGAACAAATTTCACACTACGGGATATGCAATGGGATTTGGGATTTTTTTTTTAACGCTGTTGTGTGGTTCAGAGAATGGCCGCGTATGGTCGTGACGAATGTAATTGAAAATGCTGGTGAGCAAAAGTACAATGGAGAGTATGAAATTCCCATTTGGATTATAGAATGTCATATTTTTCTTAGTGGTCTCATGTCATTGTAGAACAGAAGGTTCGCTTGGAAACCACCTTTCTGGACTGTGACCTATAATCCATACGCATATACTAAAAACAAGTTTTGAGAGTACAATCTTTTATACTCCTTCTCTTAGGTCGAAAGCAAAACATAAATAATGGAAACAACAAAACAAATCCGCTAAAATCAAAATCAAGTTATAAGCCACAACCCAAACAAACAGCCCCACTATCTCTCAAGGATACCAACTCTTAAACCAAGATTTCAAGAGTGCGAACATACTGACAACGGGAGGGAGATTGGCTGAGCTCACATACGATAAGTCCGGATCAATTTCAATTAAATAACTTGTTAAATATGTAATCCGAATTTAGGTTTATAATATATTCGGATTAATTTTCTAGTTAGATTTCATGTCGTTTTATATTAGGAGTCTTTTTTTTTATCAACTATATATACTCTTGTAAGCCGTAGAAAAGGGGTGAAATTCTTATTATTATTCCTTACGTTTGTAATCAATTCCTCAATGGTGATCATCGCCGGTCAGTGCCCATGGTTTTTTCCCGCAAGAGTTTTTCACGTAAAAATCGTGTCTCTGTTGTGCATCTATTTTCTTAACAAGTGGTATCAGAGCGTTGGAGATCCATCTACTAATTCTCGGCCACCGGTGTACTTTTCCGATAAAAAAAATCGATCTGATCGGCGGGCAGCAGGCGCGTGTCATCGCGACTTTCCGTTCGTCATTCTTGTCGAATTGATTTTTTTTCGTGAACTCCGAAGCAGAGCGCAAGCAGCAGCACCGCAGCCAACCATCTACCAGAGTCACGCATAGGAAAAGCAGCAGAAATCCATCTATAGTTGAAAGGCTGCAGCGCACGATTCCCAAGAAGACCAAGCAAAATTAATTCATTATTTCTGTCACCGTATAGTGGTGATTTATTGGCGAATTTTGCTAGGTGCACCAGAGCTTGTGTACCAGGGGTTTCCAGATCATTGCTTTGCGCACCCAAGAAGTATACTCAGAAATTCGCGTTTTTGCTAAGTTTACCCTAATTTCTTACCAGCAAATTTTGGATTAATTCTCATGGCGAGTTTGAAGTATGATCTTTCGCTCCTGGATCGAGACACAAGATTCTCACTGTGGTAAGTGAAGATGCGAGCTGTTCTTACACAGCAAGACCTCGATGATGCGTTATCTGGATTTGATAAAAGGACTCAGGATTGGTCCAACGATGATAAGAAAAGGGATCGTAAGGCTATGGCATATATTCATCCTCATCTATCTAACAATATTTTGCAGGAGATGCTTAAGGTGAAGACAGCCGGTGAGCTGTGGTTGAAGCTGGAATAGATTTGCATGACAAATGATCTGACCAGTAAGATGCACCTGAAGCAAAAGCTATTTTTACACAAGTTGCAAGATAATGAGTCTGTGATGGATCATCTCTTCACTTTCAAGGAAATGTTGCTGACCTTAAGTCTATGGAGGTAAAGTATGATGAAGAGGATTTAGGCCTTATTCTATTTTGTTCGTTGCCTAGCTCATATGCAAATTTTAGAGATACTATTCTTTATAGTCGTGATACTTTAACTTTGAAAGAAGTTTATGAAGCTTTGTATGCCAAAGAAAAGATGAAGAATATGGTACCCTCTAAAAGTTCAAGTTCACAAGCAGAAGGCTTGGTAGTTCGGGGCAGGCAACAAGAGAAGAATACAAAGAATAATTCAAGAGATAAAAGTTCAAGTAGCTACCATGGGAGATCAAAGTCCAAAGGCAGGTATAAGTCATGTAAATACTGCAAGAGAAATGAACATGATATCTTTGAGGGTTGAAAACTACAGATCAAAGACAAGAGAACCGAAAGTTATAGACCGAAAGGTAATAAAGAAGAGGAAGGTAAAGCCGCAGTTTTTACTGATGATAAGTCTGGTGCAGAATTACTTGTTGCTTATGCTGGTTGTGCACAAACTAGTGACTAGTGGATTCTTGATACTGCTTGCACCTATCACATGTGCCCGAACAAGGATTGGTTTGCCACCTATGAGTCTGTGCAAGGTGATACTGTTTTGATAAGTGATAATACGCCATGCAAGGTTACAGGTATTGAAATAATTCAGATCAAGATGTTTGATGGCTGTATCAGAATATTGTCAGATGTGCGACATATTCCAAATTTAAAGAGAAGTCTCGTCTCTTTATATACTCTTGACCGCAAAGGGTACAAATATTTCGGTGGAGATGGAATTTTGAAGGTAACCAAAGGCTCTCTTGTTGTGGTGAAAGCTGATATTAAAACTGTCGACCTGTACCATCTGCGAGGTACAACTATATTAGGTAATGTTGCTGTAGTTTCAGATTCATTATCTAATTCCGATGCTACTAATCTTTGGCATA
The DNA here is from genome assembly GCA_008326285.1 of Oryza officinalis. NCBI lineage: Eukaryota > Viridiplantae > Streptophyta > Magnoliopsida > Poales > Poaceae > Oryza > Oryza officinalis. The sequence goes on along the minus strand of BDMV01000012.1, from coordinate 14,656,064 downwards.
TGCGTCTTGGGCATATGAGTGAAATTGGTTTGGCAGAATTGAGCAAGCGAGGATTGTTAGATGGACAAGGTATCGAAAAGCTCAAATTTTGTGAGCATTGCATCTTTGGCAAGCATAAGAGGATGAAGTTCAACACATCTACACATACTACAAAAGGTATTCTTGATTATGTGCATTCTGATTTATGGGGGCCTGCTCATAAGATCTCTTTTGGAGATGCTCGTTATATGATGACTAACGTTGATGATTTTTTGCAAAAAGTTTGGCCTTATTTCTTGAAACACAAATATCAAGTTTTTGATGCATTCAAAGAGTGAAAGACTATGGTTAAAAGACAAACTGAAAGTAAGGTGAAAATACTTCGTACTGACAATGGGATGGAGTTCTGTTCTAAGATATTTAAATCATATTGCATGTCTGAAGGCATTGTGTGTCACTACACCCTTCCTCATACACCTCAACAAAACGACGTAGCTGAATGTATGAATAGGACAATTATATCAAAGGTTGTATGTTGTCTAATGCAGGTTTGTCTAAACAGTTTTGGGCAGAAGCCGTTTCCACTACTTGTTATCTTATTAATCGGTCACCTAGTTATGCCATTATTAAGAAGACTCCAATTGAGGTATGGTCTGGTTCCCCAACAAATTATTAAGACTTAAGAGTATTTGGTTGTACTACTTATGCTCATGTTGATAATAGTAAATTGGAGCCTAGAGCTATTAAGTGCATAGTTATCCGTCTGGTGTGAAAGACTATAAGTTATGGTGTCCTGAAACTAGAAAGATTGTGATTAGTAGAAACGTTGTCTTCCATGAATCAGTTATGTTACATGACAAACCTTTTACTAATATTCCTATTGAGAGTCAGCAGAAAGCAAGTGTGCAGGTGGAGCACTTGATCAGTTCAGGGCATGCACCAGAAAAAGAAGATGTTGCTATTAACCAAGATGCATCTGTTAATGAAGATTCAGATTCTTCTACTGTTGAGAAGTCGCCAAAATATTCTATTGCAAAAAATAAGCCCAAAAGAAATATTAAACCCCCTCAAAGATATATTGAAGAAGCGAACATAGTTGCTTGTGCTTTGAGTGTGGCAGAGGAAATTGAAGGTAATGTAGAACCTTTTTTATATTCTGAGGCTATTGTGTTTTATGATTGTAATAGATAGATAACTGCTATGCATGATGAGATGGAGTCACTTGACAAGAATTGTACTTGGGAATTGGTGAAATTATCAAAGAAGAAGAAACCTATCCGTTGCAAGTGGATTTTCAAAAGAAAGGAAAGTATATCTCCAACTGATGAGGCAAGGTACAGGAAAGTATATCTGCAACTGATGAGGCAAGGTACAAAGCAAGATTAGTTGCTAAAGGTTATAGCCAGATTCCAAAAGAGGACATTTATATGAAGCAACTTGAAGGTTTTGTTGTTCCTGGAAAAGAGAACCTAGTCTGTAGGTTGAAGAAATCTCTTTATGGAATGAAGCAGTCACCTAGACAGTGGTCTAAGAGATTTGACTCTTTCATGCTTTCTTAGAAGTTTAGAAGATCCAATTTTGATAGCTGTGTTTATCTCAGAGTTGTTGATGGTTCAGCTATATATTTGCTTCTTTATGTCAATGATATGTTGATTGCTGCAAAAGACAAATCAGAGATAGCAAAATTGAAGGCATAATTGAGTAGTGAGTTTGAGATGAAGGATTTGGGTGCAGCGAAGAACATTCTCGGTATGGAAATTACTAGAGAAAGACAGTCTGACAAGTTATATCTTAGTCAAAAAGGTTATATTGAAAAAGTTCTTCGTCGTTTCAATATGCATGATGCAAAACCAGTGAGTACTACTTTAGCTGCATATTTTAGATTATCTTTATATTTATGTCCACAGTCAGATTATGATGTTGAGTACATATCTAGAATTCCATATTTAAGTGCAGTTGGTTCACTTATGTATGCCATGGTATGTTCTCGTCCTGACTTATCACATGCTTTGAGTGTTGTTAGTAGATACATGGCTAATCCTAGCAAAGAGCATTGAAAAACAGTTCAGTGGATTTTCAGATACCTACATGGTACTTCTAGTGCTTGTTTGTAGTTTGGGAGATCTAGAGATGGACTTGTTGGTTATGTGGATTCATATTTTACTGAAGATTTGGATAGGAGAAGATCGCTCACAGGTTATATTTTCACTATTGGAAGCTGTGCTGTTAGTTGGAAGGCAAGTTTGCAAGCAACTGTTGCCTTATCTACTACTGAAGCAGAGTATATGGCTATTTCTGAAGCTTGTAAAGAAGCTATTTGGCTTAGAGGTTTATACACTGAGCTTTGTGGAGTTACGTCTTGCATTAATATATTTTGTGATAATCAAAATGCAATATGCCTTACAAAGGATCAGATGTTCCATGAGAGAACAAAGCACATTGATGTGAGATATGACTTTATTCGAGGTGTGATTTCTGAAGGTAATATCAAGGTATGCAAGATAAGTACTCATGATAACCTAACTGATATGATGACAAAGCCAGTTCCTGCTACTAAATTTGAGTTTTGCTTAAGTTTAGTTAGTGTTACAGTATAGTCCTAGAGACTATTTGGCGCGCGGTGATTTTATCTACATGAGGTATTTCTTGGTGATTGATTGTTTTTATGCTACAAGAGAAAATTTGTCTCAAGGTGGACATTGTTAAATATGTGATCTGAATTTAGGCCTACAATATATTCGGATTAGTTTTCTAGTAGGATTTTATGTCGTTTCCTATTAGGAGTCTTTCCTTTTATCTCATATATATATACTCTTGTAAGTCGTACGGAAATGGGTGAAGTTCCTATTGTTATTCCCTACATTTGTAATCAATTCCTCAATAGTGATCATTGCCGGTCGACGCCCGTGGTTTTTTCCCGCAAGGGTTTTCCACGTAAAAATTGTGTCTCCGTTATGCATCTATTTTCTTAACATAACTTAGGGATGACCTTAAAAGATTGCAGAGAATGGAAGCTAGGAGATTAAGGGAGTTGTCATACAATCCCTACACATGAAAAATAGAATATACACTACTATCTTTAACACCACGTCCGTCGAAGCATGAGGTTCCTATACACAAAGATTGGACCAGAAATCCTCAGAAAGCTAATTAAATTGGTAACCCCTTAGTCAAGGTGTCAGCGAGCTGGTCCGAGCAAGGTACATGTAGCACGCAGACCTGACCAAGAGCCACCTTTTCTCAAATAAAGTCAATGCTGATCTCACATTACTGGACAACTGATCTTTGCTCGATTGGTCAAAACAATAAATATTTCGGATCTCTTACGAACCGGTGCTAAAAAAGGTCTTTAACACCGGTTAAAACACCCAATGGCACTTTGCTATCTTTAGTACCGGTTGATAACCTGTACTAAAGATCACTTTTAGTCCTGGTTCACATTTTATCAGAGCATGTCAGGCCCCTGAGATCTTCAATACCGGTTGGTGTTACCAACAGGTACTAAATATCACCAACCGGTACTAAAGATAATATTCTTCATATAGCTCATCTTCTTTCTCTAGCCCGAGCCATTGCTAGAAGTGTAAGGAGGAGAAATAACCAAAATTTTAGGTGAAAATATTTTGGTGATATTATATAAATCAAAGGGATCTAAAAGCTTAGTAAGTTCATTCTCTATTGATGTATGGTTAACATTTTACATTTATAGCTATGTTTATATATATTATATTCTCCAAAAAGGTATAGGGAAAAAAAGAGAGAAAAATTGTTTATGAAAAATTAGGGTACTTTATAAAGTTAGAAACGTTGGGATAAAAATGTTTAAAAATATAACAAAGGAAAAACATAAAAAATGAAGATAAAAGAATAGAAAATTAAGTCCATTTAAAAATCATTAAAATAGTTAGTAATAAGTAGAATGCATTCAAAATATGTTTAAAACTTTAAATTTTTTAAAAACAATTAAAATAAGGATAATACATGGAAAATATATTTACAAATTTGTGAAACTAATAGAATTTATATATAATTAACCATGACTCCGATTAAGTCCACTTAAAAGTCGTTATAATCGTTAGAAATAAGAAGAATAAATTAAAAATATGTATCGTCAGTTTTTAGTTTAATCATTATATTTTAAATTATTATATGATTATTTAAGTAATTTCACTTTCATCAACTTCCTTTACATTTGTTATCGCCTGATGTAGATGAATCGGCAATGGATGTATACCTCGAACCGATGGTCGAAGGAGTTTATTGATGGTGTGCATTATTTTTTGAGTGTGGCCAATGCTCACAAGCCTAAGGGTTTTATATGTTATCCATGCAAAAAGTTCAAAACCAAAAGAGTATTCTACATCAAGAACTCTTCATATCCACTTGTTGCAGTCGGGATTCATGCCTAGCTATAATTGTTGGACCTTGCACGGAGAGTTAGGGGTTGCAATGGAAGAAGATGAAGAAGAAGACGACAACATTCCGAACTGGCGAGGCAGACAGAGCTGTTGAAGAAAACGACGGTGTGGATGATCTTGGTCAGATGTTATGCGAAGTAAAGAAGGACTGCAAAAGTGAAAAGGAGTTCCAAAAATTGGAGCGGATGTTAGTGGCCCTCAAAATGTCCTTGTACCCAGGTTGCAAACAGGGGCACAAAAAGTTGGGTACCACGCTGGAATTCTTGCAATGAAAGGTAAAAAATGGTGTGACTGACAAGGCATTTGGCGAGTTATTGAAACTCGTAAAGAATATTCTTCCCGAGGGAAATGAATTGCCCGATACAATGTACTAAGCTAAGAAGGTAGTCTGCGCTCTAGGACTGGAAGTCTAGAAGATACACTAATGTCCGAACGATTGTATCCTTCATCGTGATGAGGAGACAAGAACCTAGAAGCATGCTCAGTCTGTAAGGCACTATGATACATGATTAGACAAGATGACCCAGGTGATGTTGATGGACAGCCTTCGAAGAAGAGAGTTCCTGCTAAGGTGATGTGGTATTTCCCTATAATACCACGGCTAAGGCGTTTGTTCAGGAACAAAGTGCATGCTAGAATGATGCGCTGGCACATAGAAAAACGTAAACAAGGCGGGATCCTAAGACACCCTGCCGATGGGTCACAGTGGCGAAAGATCGATAGAACATTTCAAAACTTCAGAAAGGATGCATGGAACATAAGGTTCGATTTAAGTATAGATGGCATGAATCCATTTGGAGAGGTGCAGTGGTCATAGCACTTGGCCTGTGACCATGTGTATCTACAACCTTCCCCCTTGATTATGCATGAAGTGAAAGTATATCATGATGCCGATTATTATTCAAGGCCCAAAGCAACCTGGTAACGACATTGATGTGTATTTAAGACCATTAGTTGAAGATCTGAAACTGCTATGGATGAAAGAAGGTGTCCCTGTGTCGGATGAGGACAAACAGGAGCAATTTAACCTACGAGCATTGCTGTTCGTAACCATTAATGATTGGCCTGCACTTAGGAACCTATCCGGACAATCAAACAAGGGGTATAAGGCTTGCACGCATTGTACGGATGATACTACCAGTACGTATTTGAAGCATTGTAGGAAGGTTGTGTACATGGGTCATCGTTGATTTCTTGTTGCAAGCCACTCTGTACGAAAGAAAGACAAACATTTTGAAGAGAAGGCAGACCACTGTATTAAGCCTAAACATCGTAATAGAAAGATCGTGTTTGCTATGGTCAAAGATCTGAAAGTAGTATTTGAAAAGTGACCTGGCAGCCAACCTATAGCAAGTGAAGATGGTCACGCAACGATGTGGAAGAAGAAGTCTATTTTTTGAGAGTTACCCTATTGGGAAGTCTTAGACGTCCGTCACGCAATCGACGTGATGCACCTAACTAAGAACCTTTGCATCAACTTGCTAGGATTTCTTGGTGTATATGAAAAGTCGAAAGATACACTTAAAGCACGTAATGATCTGAAGCATATGAAACAACGGGACGGCCTTCATTCGGAACCAAAGGAGAAAGGAAGCCATTACTTGAGTCCAGCCAGCTACACTTTGACAAAGGCAGAGAAGGAAAGTATGTTTGAATGCTTGGACAGTATCAACATACTGTCTGGATACTCCTCAAATATAAAGGGAATAATAAGCATAAAAGAGAAGAAATTTACAAACCTAAAGTCTCATAACTACCACGTGTTGATGACACAGCTGCTTCCTGTTATAATTTGGGGTATCCTTCCTGATAATGTTTGGATAACAATAACAAAGCTATGTGCTTTCCTGAACACAATTTCACAAAAGATCATCGATCCAGATAGATTAATAGCCCTACAAAATGACGTGGTGCAATGTTTTTTCAGCTTTGAGATAATCTTTCCACCATCCTTCTTCAATATAATGATGCATCTTCTATGTCACCTTGTCAAAGAGATTGGTATTCTCGGTCCTGTGTGCCTACACAACATGTTCCCTTTTGAGAGGTACATGGGTGTTCTAAAGAAGTAACATTCGTAACTGTTCTCGTCCGAAAGCAAGCATCGCCAAGGGGTATGGAACAGAGGAGGTGATTGAGTTATGTGTTTAATTTATTGAAGACCTTCGTTCAATCGGGGTCCCCGAGTCAAGTCACGAGGGGAGACTACAGGAAAAGGGAACTCTTGGAAGGAAAGCAATAATGATGGTGGACAATGATTTATTCCGTAAAGTGCATTTCACGGTTTTGCAACAATCTTCATTGGTGGCTCCTTACATTGAGGAGCACCTAGCGGTTGTTTGCTCCAAAAACATCGGTAAGTCCGATGCCTGGATTACACGTCATCACATTGATACTTTCTCCGCATGGTTGAGACAACACCTCATGGGTAATGAGACGATTGACCAACAACTAGACTTCTTGGCGAGGGGACTAACTTGGTCAATCTCGACATTCCAAGGATATGAGGTCAACGGGTATATATTTTATACAGGAGCCCAAGACAAAAAGAGCACGAATCAGAACAGTGATCTTCGTATCGATGCCATGAGATACGATGGGACAACTAGCACGTATTATGGTGCCATCGACAAGATATGGGAACTTGACTATGAACCTCTGAAGGTCCCTCTGTTTCGGTGCCAATGGGTTAGGCTGACTGGTGGAGGCGTAACGGTTAATGACTGTGGGATGACAACAGTTGACCTTACCAAGGTTGGATACTCAGACGAACCATTCGTTCTGGCCAATGATGTGACGCAAGTTTTCTATGTGAAGGACATGTCTAGCAAACCAAAGAAGGGGAAAGGGCCCGATAAGCCAAAGTGGCACGTGGTTCTCCCAGCAAAAAGAAAAATCGTCGGAGTCAAGGATAAGACTGACGAAGACTACGATCAGTTTGACGGGCAACCTTCGTTAGTAGTGACGGTTGACTCGAGTATACTCCTATCAAACGAGGACAACCCTTACTAATGCAACGATCATAGCGAAGGAACATTCATTAGGAGAAAGTACATGAGGTCAACCATCACGTTGTAAATTATTTTTAATGTATTGAAGATCCCTCTATTTCTATTACGATCAACTGAAAGCACATTGTGTATTCCCAAGCCAAGGATTGATCATTATTATTTTTATGATTTTATTTTCCTTACAATGCACTTAATTGGGCATGGGCTAATTATATATGATTTTTGAAATTTTATAACAATTTTCAACATATTTTAAATGTTTTATCATTACTATTATGACTATATTTTATTTTTAATGCACTTAATCGGGCATGGGTTAATTATATACGATTTTTGAAATTTTAAAACAATTTTCAACATATTTTAAATGTTTTATCATTACTTTTATGACTTATTTTATTTTTAATGCACTTAATCGGGCATGGGCTAATTATATATGATTTTTAAAATTTTATAACAATTTCAACTTATTTTAAATGTTTTTGACATTATTTTTATGACTATTTTTATTTTTAATGCACTTAATCGGACATGGGTTAATTATATATGATTTTTAAAATTTTATAACAATTTTCAACATATTTAAGATGTTTTATCATTATTTTTCAAATGTGCTAATTATATTTGTAATGCACATTTTAATGCAGTTTATTGGGCTAAAGTTAATTACTCATGTTTTAAACCTACTTTTAATGAAATTAATTTGGACACGGTTCACTTTTTTTAAGTTTTTAGTCCCAGTTGTTATCCAAAGTGGGGACAAAACCAAAATTTAGAAATAGCGGAAAATGATCTTTAGTCCCGGTTGGTGCCACCGGTTATTGCATATATATAGAGGTGCATCGTCTTCTCCGATGTTAACACTTAGCAGTTTTTTCGATCTCATCTCCCATCACCGCGCGCCGAGCACCATCGTCTTCTCCCACCGCCATCGTCGTCGTCGTCGTCGTCACCGTCACCGCCGCCGCCGCCGTCGCCACTACCGTCGTGATCGATCTGCCATTGTCGTCGTCACTGCCTTCACCACCGCCGCCATCACCATCCTCGTCGTTTTCCGTGCTTCAAGGTGAGGCCGCCATGCATCTCTCCCCATCCACCTCTCTCTCCTCCGGTGTCGCTGCCGCCGTCGCTGCCGCCACCGCCGTACTGCCGACCGTCCGAACATCATAGCAAACGTGTGAGGGAACATATGAGCAAAAGACCGAACGACCGACCGAATGAGCGAATGTATTAGCGAACGACCGAACGAGCGAGTGAACAGGCGAACGTATTAGCGAATGACCGAACGAGCGAGGAAATGACCGCACGACTGAGGAAACGAACGACGAGCGAACTGACGAGCGAACGACCGACCGACCGAACGAACAAGTGAACGTATGAGCCAACGATCAAACAAGTGAGGGAACGAGCGAACAACTAAGCGAACGACCGAACGAGAGAGGGAACGACCGAACGATCGAGCAAACGGCCGAGCGAACTAATGATTGAATAAGCGAGCGAACGAATGAACGAACAAACGATGTTCTCTAGTGCTCTGTTTGTTTGCTTGACGTTCGCTCGTTGTAAGGAGATACTGGTTCAAGATATTGGCTAAACACAAGCACTCGGTCTTTCATTATTGAACACAAACAGATAATTTCTGAAAAAAAATTTTCTTGACTCCTATGCATAGGGAGTCAAGATAAAATTTGTTACGGAAATTATTCGTTTGTAGCCATGAAAGAGAGAGGTGTTGTGTTCACCCAATATCTTGAATCACTATGTCTGACTTAATGATGTATATGCAAATGTTTTTGAAAAATATATTTACAACTTGGGCTATATTGTAGTTGTTCAATGCAAATGTTGTAATTACCTAACGATTGTTTTGTTGTCACGGTTGGACGTGGGCGACTCTCAAGTTGAATTACATCATTCGAAGGTCGCCAAGCAACACGCTAAGGCAAGATATGTGATATATGAGATCTGACTTGTTAATTCTAATTGTATGCATACCTAAGGCTGTTGATATATATAACAATTTACATGTAGGTTTTTATCCAATGTGGATATGTATGCATACCTAAGTTTGTAATATATAATGGAACATTAGAAATTAGCAACGATTCTACATATTTATAAGTAAATTAGCATTGTACATAAGTAATATATACTCGCAATTATATATACGTGATGCTATACAAAAATATATTACTCTTATGTGTATGTATTTACTTATATATTATATATATATATATATGTATATATAGATAGATATATATATACATGTATATATATATGCATATATATAAACATGCGGCAAGCAATATACAGCATGAAAAAAAGAAAAATCATTTTTAGCACCGGTTGGTGTTACCAACCGGTGCTAAAGATGGATCTTTAGTCCTGGTTATTTCAACCGCGACTAAAGATACCCATCTTTAGTCCCGGATTGTTAGTCCCGGTTGCATACCTAGGACTAAAAGGGGTTGCAAACCGGGACTAAAGATAAGTTTGCCAGCAGTGTCAATATGCTTTGTGTGCTTGTGGTAGACATGGTTGGCTGAGAGGTAGACAACGGTGACGTTGCTACAGAACACCACCGTCATGGAGGAGAGAGGAGCATGAAGCTCCCCAAGTAGATGGTGAATCCAACAACAATGGACGACGGCATGAGTGATGGCACTGTACTCCACCTTAGCATTGGAGCATGAGATGGTGGCTTGGTGCTTAGAAGACCAAGAGACCAAATTGTTGTCGAACAAAACACAATAACCTCAGGTAGAACGCCTATAGTCTAGGCAACCACCCAAATTGATATCGGTGTAAGCCGTGAGCGAGGAGGACGGAGAAGCCTGTAGGAGCAAGCTATGGTCCAGCGAGCTCTTGTCATTACACAGAGTGTGTTTGATCAAGGCCATGTGGACATCCTGCAGTGCGTGCATATGAAGGTACACTTGTTGGACGACGTTAGCAAGGTCCGACCTAGTGAGGGTGAGTAACTACAGTGCCTCGGCAATACTGCAGTACTGCTGGGTCGCCTCTGTGTCACGTTAATGAACAACATCAGACGCGGAGAGCTTGGACCTGGTGTTGCCTGCTTCGCTGTGAGATGTAACTCGGACATGCCTATGGGTTGAAGAAGATCAACTGCATACTGGCGTTGAGAGATATGGACCGGCCAAGTTATGTTTGATGGAGATACCGATAAAGTAGTAAAAATCTCCCAAGATAGTCATCACGAACTCCTCATGAACACATGTCAGAAGTTCGTGTAGGAGGCGCGAGGGTGAGGCTATTAGGAGGATATCATCAATGTAAACAAGAAGATACACGATGTCAGCTCCATTGTGGTAGATGAACAATGGCATGTTAGATATTGACAGAGTGAAGTGGATGGAGTAGGCATACATGGTAAAGCGATGATACCTTGCTTGGGGGGCTTGCTTGAGTCTGTAGAGGACCTTGTGGAGATGGCAGACATAGTTTGGGTGGTCGGGGTCGATGAAGCCAGATAGTTGTTGACAGTAGACTGTCTAATCAAGGGTGCTGTGGAGGAAAGCATTATTCACATCATGTTGGTGGATAGGCCAAGACTTGCCGGCGGCGAAGCTGGGTATGACCCTGATGGTAGTCGGCTTGATGACAGGACTAAAGCTCTCACTGTAGTTGATGCTGGGTTGGTGGGGTAGCCCCCATCAACCTAGCGAGCCTTGTGAAGGGTGAGAGAGCCATCTGCATGGAACATGTGCTTGTAGACCCACCTACTGGAGATTTTGTTTGCACTTGGGGGACGAGGCACAAGAGTCCATGTTTTATTGTGGGTGACAACCTCATACTTGTCTCGCTTGGCATGGAGCCACTGTGGATCTTGAAGCACAGTGATCGTTAGTTGACCGTTTAATAGGTCTAAAAAAAGTCGGTTTTACACTTGGATGTGCAAGGAATATGTAAAATTTTTGGAATCTATTTGTGGAAACATAGTTATTTATTTTGTTGTGTAATTATAACAATCATAAGTTTTTTGTGGAATCTATTCATAAGTTTGTTGTATGAGGAAGTTATACTTCAAAATTTTTATATATATTAAAAACAATATGTGTAGCATCTTTTAATATGGTAAACAAAGTTTTGAATAGCATTTATTTTATATAATATGTACAATAGGGGACAAATATGTTCAACTACCATCACAAAAATATTCTACATAAACTATTTTAATAAATAAATAAAATAAATATTATTTTTTCTATCACTATGTACAAATAAACTTTGCCACGAATAATACCTCATAAAACAAGCCATAAATTAATAGTCTTATGTAATAAACTTATACACTTCCAACAATATAGTCTACAAATCTCTATTTTTCGTTCATGCCTAAGGGCAAAATGGACATTCTTACATGAGTTAAGCGGTCAACTAACGGAATGGATACGAAAGGGATCAATACCTAAATTCAGAGGCATACTGTAGGATCGAACAATAAAAACCAAGCATACTAGGGGGTGAATGGTAGGAACACCAAAAACCGAAAACTTTTTTGTGAAATTAAAAGTTACCCTCGAAGCCGATGGAGATCGGTTTGACTGATCGGATTGCTCCGGTCTAATCGTGTTTTTCCCTTTGGTCTAACTAGTGTAAATCAATCGGTCTGATCGCCGTTCGCGCTACCATTGCCTGTCGTCGCCGCTGTTCCAACCATCGTGGTGTCGTCGGTATAACCGGTGCGTTGCCACCGGTCTGACTGTCGGTATCCCGCTAATGTAACTGCCGTACCTGAGCAAAACACAAATTGAAGACTCTTGAAACTAGATTGAACTTTATTGCTTCTATTCGTGTTTACAAAGTATAACAACAGCACTCCTCTCACAAAATTCAACTAAACTCGAAACCTAACTTTACTCTAAACTCAACTATCACAAAATCGAAATCGAGAGGCCTCAACCCCCTCTCTATTGATACCCAAGGTAGGCAGCTTAAAGCCATGAACCCAACTTGTAAAAATCCTAATCCACTAGGAAACCATCCCATACAGGAAACAAACTAATCCAATCACAATTCAAACTCCAATCTTCTCAAATTTGGGCTCCTTCCAAATTCGACTTCTCATCCTATACGCACACAATCTTTCTATTGTATGCCACATGGAATCTTCACCAACCATGTGCATTGTTCTTTAGCCTAAGCAGCCCGCATGATATCCTGATCGTCCGGACGTCATCTTCTCCTAAGTTGACTCCCGATCCATCACTCGCAATACTCTCTCGAGGCATCAAAACACACCTACACATGAACCAAAAAAGAAACCATATCCGAGCAAAAGTTCTTTCCCAACTTGACAAAACATTAGCACACAATAGTATTACCTACGTATAGAAATAATCTAGAAGTCATAATCACAAGATAATAATGAGTATCTGTTGATATTTCTTAGTGACATTACTAGGAATATAATTCCCAGCAATGGCGCCTGAAACATTAGTTGGTATTTCTTACGATTACAGATATGAATCCGCAAGCGCATAGATATACCGCTGTAGCATTTCACTCAGAAGTATTCCAAGGTATCGTATTTGTTTAATCCCAAGGGAAGATATGGTTAAGAGAATGTTATGTTACTAATTCATATCATACTTATGTAGATCAAAATCTATGCAGGGGTTATAACAATAAAGCATATGGTAGGTTGACACACAGAAAAGACAACAAGATATAAGTCTAGACTAAGTAGAGAAGAATAAGGAAAGCCTCATTTCTGTACTTCTATTATATACTCATTTTAGTATACACTTACTATTATACATTTACATGACTGAGCCCCCAACTATGCCCTCCTGATATATCGAGAAACCATCCCGGATTATTGAGTTCCTTACGATAATCTGTCATGGCCATCTAACCGGTTATAGATACGGAGGAGTATCCGCACCAAGAACCACTTTTAGCCCTATATACACACGTGGAGGAATATCTGTACTGGGCTGTCACCATTTCACGCCCCGATTTTCGATCGGGAATAAAAATTGACTAATAATACATTTTCTAGAAATTTAATAAAAATTTAAAGCAATTTAAACAAGTGAAATTAGCAAGGAAATCAAAAATTTCCTTTAAAAATCATGGCCGAAAATATTTTTGTAATATTCCCTGTGCCCTAAAATACTCTCCAAAATTTTTCGTGAATTTTTGGAGCTAAAAAAATAATTTTAAAGTCACAAAGTTCATTTAACAAATTAAATTAATTGAAAAACAAATTTAAAAGTGTCCCCTTTGTTTTGGGCCATTTTCGGCCCAAAACCCTCTCTCTCTCCCGTGGCCCACGCGGCCTCCTCCCCTCTCCCTTCCGCGCGGCCCATGGGCCACGTCCCTCCCTCCTTCCTCTCTCCCTCTGCCCAAGGTCGCCCAAGAGCTGCCGCCGCACCTGCGCCACTCGATTGCCGCTCCCAAGCCGTCGTGCCGCTCGCCGCCGCACCCGCTCCGCCGCATTTCCCTGCGGATCTTCCGCTGCGTCGCCAACCCTAATCGGCCCCCCTATTTATTTCCCCTCCCCGCGACCTCCCCTCCCGTTTTCGTCGCGCCGCCGCCCCTCCCGAGCCCTCGCACCGCCGCCGCCATCACCTTCTTCCTCACCGGTGAGCTCCGCCGCCTCCTCTCTCTCTCCGCTCTCTCGGCGCCGCCGTGCACACCATCCGCCGGTCGCCGCTAGATCGCCGCCTTGCGCCGCCGCCCGCGTGCACCGGCCGCCGCACCCGGCCGCGGCCGCGCTGCTACTTCCCGGCCGTGCCTCCGGCCGGCCTCCGTCGCTGTTGTCGCCCGGTGAGCCTCTCTCTCTCCCTTTCTTTCTTCTTTCCCGCCGGTGGCCGCGCCGACGCCTCGCCGTCGCACGGCCCGTGGCCACTGCCGCCGTGCCATGGCCGGACAGCCTAGGGTTCGGCCAAACCCTAGCCGCCCGCCCGACATAGAGGCCGCACCCGGGCCGGCCCACCACTTCCCCCGGCCCAGCGGCCGTTGGGACGATTGGCCCATCTTGGTCCCTCGTCGCCCCTTTCCTTTTGGGCCGTCAGCCCGTTAGTCCTCTCTCCTGAAGTCCATTTCACGTCCCTCCTCGCCCTTTCTCCCCTATTGGGCCGTTGGCCTATTATCCTTTCTCCACACAAAAGTCTACTTTTTGTCCCTCAGCCCATTGGTCCTTTTCTAGTACCAAGTCCAATTTACCTCCTTTTCCTCCCCGGTTCGCCGACTTTTATGTCGCCGACACATGGGCCCCCTTTGTTTAATCCGGTCCACACCCAGACCACGTGGCCACCCGCGGCTTCGCCACGTTGGCATCCATGTCGGCGCTACCTTCTCCCTTCCGTCTACCGTGGCCGCCACGTCAGCGCCACATGGTGCGTCTGCACCTGTGCGTGCGTGGACTTGGTCCACCATGGATCAGCCGCCCCTTAACCCGTTGACACGTGGGACCCACCGTTTCGGTGCTGATTCCCTTTGATGATGTCAGCGTAGTCCTTTCCTTTGCAAAATTAATTAATAATTGCGCAATAAATCGATTTAATTTCCAGAAATTCATTTAAATGGCTCAAAACTTCTAAAATTCATATCTAATTCATACGAACTCCAAATTGAGCCATTCAACTTGCAAAATTCATCTAAAATAGAGCTCTACATGTTTGTTTACTTTTTATGTACTATTTACTTGGCTTTTATTAGAGTTTTTTCTCATTTTGCGTGCCAGCGTGTAGATTCCGCCGTTTCGGAAGTTTGCGCTCGCGAGGAAAAGAGTCCGGAAGATTGTTTGAAGAAGCAAGGCAAGTCACACATTCCCCTTGAGCATGTTGTACCTATTTTGTGAAATGTTTTACGTTTGCAAATAAAGTGCATGTTTTGCTAATTACATGGGAATAGGGTTTACCTATCCGTCCGCTTGTGCCATGTTTACTTGTTAACCGTCCTTTGTTAACCTTGGGTGATAATTTGACTTGCTTATGTCACTTATGTTGACTTTGCTAGAATTATATATGCTTAGCCATGCTTAATTACCACTAGCTCATTTAATGGGATAATTACACTGTTACAGTTAGCTTCTAACGAGCGGTTCGCTCGGGACACCCGACCGGGTTTTATTGGTCGTAATTATCCAACTAAAATATGATCTAATGGTGGGCTGTGGGTGCATGGTTTTGCTGGTCGC
The DNA here is from genome assembly GCA_008326285.1 of Oryza officinalis. Classification (NCBI taxonomy): domain Eukaryota; kingdom Viridiplantae; phylum Streptophyta; class Magnoliopsida; order Poales; family Poaceae; genus Oryza; species Oryza officinalis. The sequence continues at coordinate 14,640,483 of BDMV01000012.1, read as the reverse complement.
ACCCATGGCAATTAAGGACCAGTTCATGGGAAACCCTGGAAGAATAACAGTGCTTACCACAAGCAAGAATGGGCAACTGCTGGACTTGTAGTATAGCTCTTTCCTAGCCGACGCTCCCCGGCAAGGGTGGGCGTGATGGAGTTGGGTCGGCCGGGTTATACTGGTTGATCGGCTGCCGGATTCACCAAGGCACGAGGGGGGCTGCCCGTTGCTGGTAAGGGAGCGGGGGCGAAACCTGTGGTGTGGTGCGCTTGGTTAGGAGGAGTTATGCCAAAGGTCTTGTCATGATTTCCCCCTTTGCAGTATCGTGGTGATACTTCGGGGCATGGTAACATGTGTGGAATCGTGTCTTGTGGGTACAGTTGCGCACCTCTGATCAGAGTAAAACTATTCGAATAGCCGTGCCCGCAGTTATGGGTGATCGACCAGATTCACCGTGATTAGTCCCACATGATTAATTAATTGACTTAATGAACTGGTGTAGTTCAGGTGGAATGGTTGGGCCTGTTCAACATGGTTGTAGCGTTGTTCAGTGGAGATTTAATCCTGTCATAATTAAACAACTGTTTACTATTTTAAAATATAAAGATTTGCAACCGCTTTTCTGCAAATAGCCACAAGCCTCCCTCTGCCTCCCCTTTGCATGTTTGCATCTTTGGTGTGGCTTGTTGAGTACGGTGGTTGTGCTCAATCTTGCTATTTTTCCCCCTTTTCAGAAGTTTAGTACTTCTGAGTTGAAGATGAAGTTAGAGGACCAAGGCTCAAACCCCAGTTGAGTTTGCCTGTGGAGTGGAGCTGAAGCCCCCGCTAGGATCGTCTCTTTCCGCTGTTGTTTTCTTTTCGGTGTGAGGACTAAGTGCCTCTGTTGTAAGTATTTATCGCTTTATTTACGTTTGGATCTGTTTATTGATTTGTCGTTTTGTGTACCCTGGTTGATGCCTAGACAGGGACTTAATACACAAAATGGTCTGGAAATTTGGGAAAATTTTCGGGCGTGACACACCACCAGCGGCCTACCTCTACAGTTTCGTGGCATATAGCACCACTTAATGATATTTAATAACCTAAGCACCATGTTTACATTACTAAATATTGCTTACACCTCTGCAGTTGATAGAGCAATCATATGGATGAACATTAAGCCAATACCATTGCATATCTCCAGTAAGCTAGCCATATAATTAATACAATGCAAGTTTAGACTAAAGTTGGTACTCGAATGATTATGCAAATAGAGTAAACTACCTTGAATATATAAAGAAGAGTATTTCATTATTCTAGCATAAAGTCTTACCAGAGAGATATTAGCTACTAGAACCATACCAAGATTCTCCCGGAAGAATCAAAGAACTAGAGAACTATTCTATTCCTAACTCTACTAGCACTAGAACTAAGCAAATGAACTATGGAGAGCTTCTTCTTCTTCTTCTTCTTCTTCTTCTTCTTCTTCTTCTTCTTCTTCTTCTTCTTCTTCTTCTTCTTTGTGTGTGTTGGAGGAGAAGATGAAGGCCCTTTATATAGTGATGGAGGAAGTGGAGATTCTAAGCATCAAAAGAGCATCTTCTCCCTTGAGCTGCCAAGTGTCCCTCCTGATGACGGTTTTCACCGGTAGAAATGGCCACAACCGTCATGGATGGTCGGTATCTCCCGGCTCGTGAAAGTTGAGGGCCAGCTGGGCTGGGCCTGGGTCGGCCGACCCCTGGTTGGCCCCCCTTGGCCCAGTCCTTCTTCCAGGACTTTTTTGGTGGATCCTTGGCCCAGTGGCATGGTGGTTGGGCCCATTTGCAGATGTTTCATTGGGTTTGTGGGCCCTTCCATTCATATGTACGCCATGTGTCGACCTCTAATTAGTTGAACGTGTATTTTTCACCATTTCTCCTCCATTTATAAGGTAATCTCCTGTAGTCAAATACTTTGCCAAGTACATGTGGAACTAGGTTATTTCTAAATAAATATGCATGCAAGCATTGCTAGTTCTTTATTGTTTTTAGGAATATTGACGGTCGAAATTGGTCTATAACAACCGTCAACAGTATCCAAATAAACAACCCAAAATCGACACCGACACAGAGTCAGCTGGTCAGACCGTCGGGCTAGCCAATCTGACCGCACAAATCACGCTCCCCAGAAGAGCAAATTTGCAGGGTTTGGATGGCCATTGTAAGTTTGGCTGTATGATGACATGGTTTGTTTGATAGATGTGTTAACAGATCAACAACATTGGACGGTTTGAACTTTAAACAACACATAGTTTAGTATTTACATGTTGCTGAATGTGTGTTTGTAATGTATTCTTGACTTTAGCATGCTTGATGTCAACATGCCAAACATGATCTCATTGTATATATATCATATCAAAGATACTCTAATCTTCTCTATTATTCTTTGGGACTTGACGCCTGTTCCTATAATTGTGCTACCAAGTTTGAACTCCATTTTTCTTTTTCTTGAAACAGCTTGGCAGGCGTGCTGAATCTATGGTCTCGCCCTTAGAATTCCTACAGCAGTTCAAGGCATCAGATATCCCTGATCCTCAATAGTATGAGGCATGGCATTATTGGAATTAACCAGATGCTTCACAACTTTTTCTTTGCTTGGCATTGTTCAACCATTTTGTTATGTCCGGGCAAGTAGATATTGAGTTGCTTTCTGCTGCGGAGAATCAGTTGGCCGAAGTTGCAAAGGACGCCAAAACCACAAAAGATCCAAATTACAGCAAAGTATTGAGTTCAACTTTAAGCTCGATAATGAGTTGGACAGAGAAAAGACTTCTGGCTTACCATGAGACCTTCAATACAAGTAATCTTGAGTCCATGCAACACATTGTGTCAACTAGTTGCAAACCCGTTCGTTACACGGGTTATTATTACTGATATTATAAATATTATCTTTTAAATAATATGTTGAATAAGTTGTTAATATTTCGACGAATTAACACATGAAATTTACTTTATTAATTACAAATACTTATGTATGTAGAATCGATCTTTATGTTTCTGCTGTTACTTTGCTCATGTTGGGTCCCCATTAAGCATTTGCTATCATGTGCTTTAGAAATTTAGATTTAGTGAGTATCAGTAAACTCAGTTTAGAGTAGCTATTTTATCTTTTTTTAATTTTAAAATACCAAAACATATAACTAAGAAATGTTGAGTTGTACTTTGTTTGGGTCTTGATTATCTTTTTTGATGGTTTAATAATTCTAAAACTCATAATTAATCTGTGTATTGAACTGTATTTGGTTTGGGATCACAATTATAGTCTTTCATGGTTTAATAATTTCAAAATTTGTTAATTATCAAGTATCGAGTTGTACTTGATTAAGACTCTCAATTATAGCTTTTTCATGTTTTAATACTTCAGAAATTTGATATTAGTGAGTATCGACATGTAATCGGTTTGGGGCCTCAATTATAGAATTTCCATCATTTAATAGTTCCACAATGAATAATTAATCACCAATTCGTTTTCACGTTGTACTCTCAATTCACTATGTTTTTGGTTTGAAATAATTTCAAATTTAGTAGTTAGTTGTACTCGGTCTGGATGTTTTGAGTCTTGCTATTTATACGGAATTGCCAATGGTATATTTATTTTAAAACAAATTTTCATCATGATCTATAGTCAATAATACGATCCAACTAATTAATGCCCTTATTTTTCAAATTAACTACTGATGGAATATAATATAAAAGATGTATTCATGTGTTTGTTGTTTTCTTCACTTCATGTGATTTTTCGATTTTATGCCAACTAAAATAAAAAAATATATATAAATTAGTGATATATGAAATATAGTTAAGAAATGATTCACTTACGGGCTGTTTGAAGATGTCACTGGACAGTTGGAAAATATTTAAGTGCATGCTGAAGATTGAGAGAGGTTGATTTGTACTCCCTTCGTCCCACTGACTAAGACACGGTCAAACTTGACGTGATCTCCAAAACTAATATTTAACTTTAAATTTTTCATATACTATAAACAAAAAATCGTAAATTCAAAGGTTAATTTAATGATATTATTTTCATCAAAAAAATTAATTTATAATAAAATATTATTGATCAAATATTTAAAGAGTTGAATCTTAAAATACGTGTGCTTATTCAGTGGGATGAAGGGAGTACTATGATTTAAGCTTCTAATTAGTGAAACAGGAAGTTTAGTCATCTGTGCTTCTTTGGTAAATCCGCATAAAGCTTCTAATTAATTTGGAGTTAACCAAGAAGGTATAAGATACAAAGTGAACGTGTTAGATTTACCTCTTGCAGCACATCTAGCTTGTACTCTATTCTGCTAAGACACTGGTTCTAAAATGGAAATTAATTATTGTTGGCTAAAGAAAGATAACGAATAAATAAGAAAAACAGCCAATAATTGCACTGTTATGAGAATTTTCATTCGCTGTGCTGGTTTCCTTTTTCTTTTACCCATGCATGTATACGGGCAACACAACCATATACATATTGCAATCACTGTTTGACTCCTTTCGAGAAAAATATAATGCGGAAAAATTATGGTCAAAATTAAATAAACTCAATGCCGTAAGTCCAATGGAAAAGCTGACCAATAATTTCTCATGCCCGGCCATTATTGATTTTGTTTGCAGCATGATACACGATATAGTTGTATTCTTTTCATAGGTATAGACAACAGATAATAGATGGTATGCCCAAATATTACAGGAAGAATAAGCAATACCGATAAACTGCGGTTGTGGCAATTGCATGGTTCATTGGTTCGGCAGGAACGGCAACAGCAGCAGACCATCACCACCTTAATTATTATTGTCAATTAGCCAGGATGTGCACATATGTCCTCTCCATAATCCTGCAAGGAATTAATTTCGAAGCAACATCAGGTACACCAAACAATGATAGAGGCTGCAAGTATATCAAGTGTGCACAACACCACAAATGCTACACCAGAGGCCAGCAGGTGTTTTCAATTTCCAATCGCCGCCGATCAGCAAGAACGATGACTGGACAAGCTCGATGCAGGCGAAGTCTCACGTGCCGCGTTCCATGTCTCCTCGAGATCGCATCTGTTCTCTATCGTTACAGTGGTAGGATCGTTCCGATCTGTTCTCGTACCAAGGTAGAATTTGTAGCACGAGGATAAAATATATACGGTGTCATGGGCTTTATGATCGATCGATCCATTAAATAAGATTTTAGCATTTATGGTTATGATTAAACGATCTGAATAATCAATGACCAGATTTTTCTGGTTAAGGTGAGAGATTCCTATGAGTGCCCGATTAGCATAGGTATAGGTAGATAGATTGGAGTCTCATCTGCAAGGGTTCTTGTTGAAGATATATCCCATGAATACTGTCGTAGGAGGAAAGAAGAAACTGATGTAGCTCACAGCAGGATAGAGACCTACACAAGGTCTTCACTCCGTACAGCTTTTGCTCAAGTCAGTCCCTATTAATTCTCACTCTGATTCAGTATCTATTAAATCATTATATTTTATGTTCCATACTCTGATATGCTGAGATGCCTTGTTTACATTATTACAATATCTCTAATTCTCCACTTTTAATGGCTAATGCTATTTGGGGAAGAAAAGCTAGAACGTAGATTCCTGGTAACCAACCCCAAGAAACTGTTTTGTTCAAACACAAGCCGTCATATTAGTAAATTTTGTTTCTTTTGAACCATATGATTTGAACTTTTAGGTCTTGCTAGTTCATCTTTTCGTATAGATCTTTGTGTATAGTGCAGTTGCACAGTTATGTGACACAGCTTTCACTTTGCAGAGAATGGAAGAAGCAGATTCCAAGCGGTCATCAAGAAACCTTACCTGTTCTGTCTATCCTTGCAAAGGACATTGGTGACCAAGCAATTAAGGAGAAAAATTTGTACAGCCCAATTTTAAAGACATGGCATCCCCTTGCTTCGGCCGTTGCTGTTGCCACCATTCATTCTTACTTTGGAAATGAGCTGAAACAGTTCATAGCTGGGCTTACAGAACTGACACCAGATACAGTTCAAGTGCTGAAGGCCGCTGACAAATTAGAGAAGGATCCTGTTAATATTGCAGTTGAAGATTCTGTGGATAGTGATGATGGAGGCAAGTCATTAATCAGAGAGATGGCACCATATGAAGCTGAAAATGCAATTGCTAACCTGGTGAAAGTTTGGATTAAAGAAAGGATAGACAGGCTCAAGGGATGGGTTGATCGGACTTTGAAACAAGAGGTGCTCTTATTTTATTTCACAGTGCATCTTATTTTTCTAGTATAAACAGAAACCATCTTAATTTAGTAACTGATGATGCATGCTGTTGTGCTTTTTATTACGATAAGACTAAATTACTCTGTGCACGTAGATGCATAAACATTATCTACTAATTTCCTGAACTGTCCATATCCATGTGTCGTTGATGACTGCAAATCTCTAATCTGGGCTCTGCTATATGATTCATTCTCTCATCTTGTCCCAATTATGGCTGTCAAAATCGTTGTGTGTGTTCGATTTGTAGTAAAAAAATAGAAATTCCACCAGTTTTTCAGAATGTAAAAAATTATAGCTAGGTTATTCACAACCAGATGCATGCTATGTGTAAACCAAATATTATATTGGCTCAGTCAACTTGAGATTTAGTTGTCCTGAACATTCTTCTTGGATGATGAGTCCAACTTGTTCTTGACATATTGTGTTTGGATTAACATAGCTTGACAGATTTTTTCTGTTCTAAAATATTTGGTCCCACTAAGTTTGGCAATGTCTTTTATGCAGACTTGGAATCCAGCTGCCAACAGAGAGAACATTGCTCCTTCTTCTGTGGAGATGCTTCGGGTTGTTGGTGAAACATTAGATGCATTTTTCCAATTGCCCATTCCAATGCATCCAGTTCTTCTTCCTGACCTGATGTTTGGACTTGATAGAAGCCTACAGCTTTATGTGTCTAAAGCAAAATCGGGCTGTGGTAAGTACTGAGATCATGACAGGTGGAATCATTTTCTATACATGGTGTTCGCATGCAGAGTACAATTGTTCATATTGTCAACATGTATTAATTACAGGAACAAGGAATTCTTTTATGCCCCAACTACCTCCATTAACGCGATGCGAGGTAGGATCCAATCTGTTGTTCAAGAAAAAAGAAAAGCCGCAGAATCCGCAGTACCGAGGATCACAAAATGGAACAACCAATGGAGCTGGTCCCTTAGCCCTTTCCTCAACTCTGTGTGCGCTTGAATACCCTCCAGTTCATGTGAGGTGAACTCAAGAACTTAGAGAAGATAAAAACAGGCTTGCGAAATGTCAAGTCAGCTCAGGCAGATTTTACCGATGGATTGGACATCAAGTTTGAGCTTTGTCAGACAGCCTGTCAAGAGGGCATTCAGCAGTTATGTGAGACGACGGCATATAAGGTGACATTCTTTGACTTGGGGCACGTTCTGTGGGACATCATTTATTTTGGTGATATTGCATCAAGCAGGGTCGAGATATTGCTGAGGGCAGTTCCAATGGAGTAATAATGATGGTTTTTATGTTTAATAAATACCTAATAAATACCTTGACAGCTCATTGTTTTGCTGATGTGGCAAAAAAATTAATGAGGAGAGAGAGTAAAAAATAGAGAAACGATTTCTACCTCACGGAACCGTGTCGACGCTCGCAACTAGACACGAAGAAACCAGCAAAACGCCATTGGGAAGACTCGACTGGTTTCGAGTGGCCTTCATCCGGATCGAGTGCGCCGCCGCCGCCGCCGCGCAGATGGCGCGCGCTACTCCTTCCCGCGCCCTCCCGCCTCCGCTTCCCGCGCTGCTGTTTGCTTTGACCATGTGATCGTGTGTTGGAGCAAACTTATTTCTGGAATCGTGTGTTGGACTGCAGCAATTTGAACATGGAGAAAGATGCTGCTGTTTGCTTTGCCATGGTCATATATAGTGTGTTTTGCAAACATTGGCTACTCTCGTGTACGCACGTTGGCTGCAGGAAAAATTGCCACAGCTGATCTATCTTATTTTTATACTACATTTAAGTTATTCTTTGTATGGCCATTAATATAGAAACTATGAGTTGTGAAGGATGGTTTCTATTGACATTAATTATTTTTTTTTCTCTTGGAAACTACTCCAAGAAACTGGCCATTGGACTACCCTGAGAGAGCTCAATCCTATACTAGAGACTAGGTGCATAACAAAGTGCGGAACCGTGCTATAACCGCATTGATGAAGGCTACTTTTGATGGGTTCTTGCTGGTACTTCTTGCTGGTGGACCTTCGCGTGCTTTCACCCGTCAAGACTCTCAGATAATAGAGGATGACTTCAAGGCCCTTAAAGACCTGTTTTTAACAGATGGTCATGGTTTGCCAGAGGAATTGGTCGATAAGGCATCCTCCCAGGTCAAGAATGTCCTAACCCTTCTACGAACAGACTCCGAGAGCCTCATTGATGGGTTCAAACGCATGATGGCTGAGTCAAATAGATCTGCAGCCAAGAATAGGTTACCATTGCCACCAACAACAGGGCACTGGAGCCCGAATGAACCTAACACAGTCCTGCGAGTTCTGTGCTATCGTTATGATGAGACGGCTACCAAGTTCCTAAAGAAAACCTATAATCTTCCCAAGAAGATCTGATGAACCCGATGTACATTTTCTGGAAACAAAATCATGAAACCCACTGAGGAAGTCAGGATTCGGAATGATTTTGTCACATCCTCCTTCGAGGAACACTACCATTGTAAAGCAACCACTGCGAAGTTTGCCTTGTCGAGACGATTGATTTGAATCGGGGAGTTCAATTCAGCAACTTGGCCCTTCCATCACATGCTGTTCAGTGGCGCCAAGAAATATGCTGGTATTCTTTTCTCTTTTCTTTCTTCTCTTTTTTGGGGGGATTACTTACAGGTCGATTTGTTTATTATTATGATAATATGTTTTACTCTAATCCAGTTCTTTTGCTGACCTTCGCCGCTGCATATGTGTATTTTTCCAGTAGCTGTAGTTTGCAACAGATACACCCATATTGTGAATAAGTTTTGTACTGGTGTTACTTGCTGCGTTGGACTTGAGTATATCATATGCATCGCATTTGGTTCCTGCATTCTTGTAGAAATATTCGTGAGGAACATTTTCCCGGTCATGTCTTACGTCACCTTTTCGGCTGGAGTAAAATTATTATTCTTATTGTTTTGGTCTGCGTTACGAAATCAGCCATTTCCGTTTGGAACAAGGTATATTTGAAGGAATATTAGAGGTTTGCATTCCTTTGGAGTTTTTTTCCTACAAGCTTGTTTGGAACAAATGAAAGATGTTGAATTCCTTTGGAAAGGAAGCAAATTTTTCACTTTATAGTGTGACCCGTGAGCGAAAGGAAACCCGTCACTCTATCTCTCTCCTACTAGTTTTTCCATGTGATCACCTTTGGAGCAAAAGAAAAGTGGAGAAATTATGGAGGGATTGAAGTCCATTGAAAAAACATTCCTACATGGTTATAATGTACTTGTTGCTTCACATTTTCTTTTGATATCTTTCACTGTTTTTGGTGGTGGGCAAACGGGCACATGACGCTTGTGGGCGACTGGCTTGGGTGAAGTCCTTCACCCGTGATATGGTAATGGGCATACCCATTGGTAGAAAATAACTCACGGGTACGGGCATGGGTAGGCACTACCCGTGCCTGTCGTGCCCGATTGCCATCCTTAGGAACATACGAATAATTTCTTCAAAATCCTTTTGACATTTATATGGGATCGCTTATTTCAGATTGATTTTGCAGAATTAACATGAGTCTAGACCTCTTGTTTTCTTTTCCTTTTGACTCTTAATTCCTGTGTTTTTCTATGATGCTACCAAACAATATTTTTATACAAAATCATGTAGTTTTGTTTCCCCGTGGGATTTTCCTACATTTCTCCTGTTTGTGTGTTAGTTTTGAATTCCATAGTTTTTCACTTTACACTACTTTATTTATTTTTCATATTCTCGTGTTTTTTATTTCTTGGTTCTAAACAGAGGCGATAGAAGGAACTTTTTCATATATTATTTATCTACTCTACCTTATAGCTCAACAAATGATTTCACTCATTAGTTATTCTTTCATTCTTTCATTCCTCATGGAACGGTCTAGATTATCTCACTGAGATCCAACATCCGGAATAGCTACTTTCTGTAACACCCTGATTTTCGTCCGTCGAAAATTTTATTTTATTAAAAACCTATTTTCAAAAATTAGGTTCTTTGAGTGTACTTAGGATTATGTGCCAAAGATCTCAATTAATTCTTTTCTTGTGAACTCACATTCTCCGCCAAATCCGTTCCCTCCAAAATATCTTTCCAAATAATTTTCCTTCCATCCAGAGATCCTAGCAATATTTGTTTCCGGAATCCTACCGCCAACAAATATTTTTGTGCAGTTACATATCAAAATTCGACGGCCATTTCTCTCGTCAAATTTAATCGTGCATCGACGGAACCGGCAAAAGCCGAGTTTTTCCTTCTATTCCTCTCTTCTCCAAATAAAACTCTCATGTTCGGATTTTTGAATCCGAGACGCATCCTAAATCGCTCGTCCAATTTTTACCCATTCTAAATTATTTTGCTTTCTACTCACTCCATTCATTGCAAGCCAAAATACTCATCTACTTTTCTGAACACACGAAGCAGCAACAAGCAACATCCATCCTCTCCCAGCATGCATGCATGCACACGTCCTTCATTTCTCTGCCTCCTCAGCCCCATGCCAAAACAATGGTTAGGCACCGTCCTTGCAAATCGGAGATTAGGCACCGTCCTGTACTATGCACTGAGCATGGTTAGGCACCGTCGCCGCCTTCTCCGCCGAGCATACGGCCATTTCTACACACGGTCCAGTGCGCCATGGCACCGCGACGAGCTCGCCGGTGTCACTCGTCCACGCCGAAAGGTGTGAACCGAGCTCACCCATGCCGCACCGGCCACTGTCCTCGCTCTACTGTGCCTCTCTGCCGACGACGACCGCCAAACAGGATTGTCGGCCCCACTCGGCCGAGCCGCCTTGTCGCCGTCCGCCGGCAGCGACGACTATAAAAGCCACTGCCCCGTCGTCGTCCTCCTCAGCCTCCAAGCTTTCCCATTCCCACTGTCGCCGTCTCTTCTCCATCCCAAACCGCCGTGGCTGCTGCCATCACCACGACGGGCCGAACGTCGCCGTCGTTCGGCCGAGCCGCCCGAGTCATCCATCTTGGCTAAGCCCGGCCATCGTGCGCGCCCTGCCGCGTAGCCGCCGGCCTCCTGCCCAGCCGCATGCCGCCCACGGTCGTAACGCTAGGCCACACGAGCCGCGCCGCCGTGGCCGTGCCACGCCACCACCGGCGGCGCTCCGGCCGCCTTTGCCGTGCTCGGCCGGCGCCCTCCCCACCGCCGGCGCCACCCAGACCCCCTTCTTGCCGGCGCACCTGGCCTGCTCCAGCCCGGCCGGGCGCCACCGCCCACGCCGTCCCGGCCGAGCTCGCCGAGCTCGTTGAGCCGCCCGTCCCCCCCAGCTTTGCCGTCCAGGCCGCGTCCCGGCCGAGCCGCCTCTCGCCTTTCCCGGCCGCCTCCCGGCCGAGCGCCGTGGCTGGCGCACGCGCCGCCGCTCGCCGCGCCGCGCCGTGTCGCCTGGCCGGCGCCCCGCCCGCTCGGGCTCTCTCCCGGCAGAGCAAGCAGAGAAAGAGAGAGAATGAGAAAGAGAGAGGAAGAAGAGGATAAGAAGGAAAAGAAGAAAAGGAAAAAGAAAAGAAAAGGAAAAAGAAGTAAAAGAAGTGGGACTCGTCGGTGGGCCCCACTATTTTGACTCTCTCTGTGCGGACCCGAAGACTTTGAAAAGTCTATATCACCTTCCTCTCGTTGTTGGGCCAAGCCATAAAGTCCTCCACAAGAAGTCTACAAAACCTCCCCCGCATTCATTGGGCCAACCGGCCTGATAATCTATCCAAAAGTCCATAAAACCTCCCTCATTTCCTCGGGCCGAGCCCAAGAAAATCCGTTTCTGCAAAAAGTCTATATCATATCCTCCAGGCCGAAGTCCACCAACAAGCCATCCTCCTCACCAAAGTCTAACATATATCCCTCTATTGAAGTCCATCTTGCCTCCCCAAGCCATTCATTCTTGTTGGGTTTGTAATAAAAAGATAAAATCTAATGCTCCTCCCCGGTACTGCTTTCGGCGACGACGTCGCCGCGCGCCGCGCCATCATCTGAACCCCAAGAACGACTAACTTATTGAACGGCTAACCTCTAACATTTGACCCATTGACTCACTAACCCGCTGACACTCTAACTTACTGACTCACTGACCTCTAACTCGCTAACCCCTAACCCCTAACTTGCACTAACCCGCTAACATTTACTCCTTAATGTTGTGTGTTCGTTTGTTACCACCGATCGAACACGTGGTGTGCGAGGACGATCCACGGACCGACCGTCCCCAGGCTGTACATCGACGACCGTAGTTTCGTGTGAGGATCACCGCTCGGTGTGCCGCTACTCGGCTGCCGCAAGGTGAGCTCCTCTCCTGCTCTTCCTCTTGCTTTTGTTTCCTTACCGCCGTTGTTGCCGCGGCACGGTGACGTCGTGAGGCGCAACACCGTACCTGTTCCCTGCGCGGTTGCCCTCCGCAGCAATCGCCGCTGTGCCGCCGGCCATGCATGCGCCATACAGCTAGCTGGCTGTCCGTGTGCATGCATGCAAGCAGCTCACATGCATGCAGCTAGCTAGCCGTGTGTATGCATATGCATGCATGCTTGTAGCTCGCCCAAGCCCTTCACCTCACCATGCGCACACCCATTTAAAAACAAAACCTGTACGTGAGGAGCTAAGGGCGGTCCCACCCGTCAGACCTTTTTCCTTTTCTTTGTTTTAAAACTTTTTCAATCTTTCGAATTCCGTATCTCCCTCGTTTTAAGTTGGATTTGAACGAATCTTTCGTCAAAATCTTTCTAAAATCAAGATCTACGCAATGACACTGGTTTGGTTTTTTTTTTTTTTGATTCTTTACAGGATTTTTGGCTCTTTTTTTTGTGTTAGCGAGTAGTTTGTGACGTTAATATTCAACCGGACAGGGTACATCTGCGAGGAGGAAACTGAGCTAATTGAGAACGAACCCCCAATTGAGCAAGGCAAGTCACTACGCCTCCTTCCTCGAACATGTTGATCCTATTTTTATAAATGTGTTGATTACAAATAAAATTGCATACTAATTATAAAATGCATACCTACATTTGCTTAAACCTTACCTTTGATATTGTTTATCCTTATGTATTTACACACCTTTGTTACCTGAGTATATTACTTTACGCGTAATTATTTATTCACTGCTTAGCCCTGCTTACATAGATGTTATACACTCCATATGTGTGATATGTGGTTGTGGTTATACCGATCACTCGATGGGAGTGATTGTTAGAGATCGGGTGGAGACATAGGCGCCACCCACAGCATGAAAACCTTTGCGAAAACCCAAAAACTTAATTAAACAAAAGTGATTTCGACTGGGGCGGCACGGATAGAATATGGGTGGTTCTGGGAACGGAAAGCTGCCGACCCTGGTCAGTTAAGGACCGAGTCAAGAAGCTAAGCAGGAAACGAACCGAGTACGACCACACTTCTTGAGTAGGGTTAGACCCGGTGGACTAGGTTATTCTCGTGGGGTGGCACCCCAGACATGGTAGGTTCTAGATATCGGTATGGAAATGTGGAAGTGTGTGGTTTAATGACGTCAAGCTTTATATATGTATAATGTAACCTTCAATCTCGGGAGCGCCAGGACTCCCCTCACAACCGGCTCGAGGTAGGAATGTGGCGCCGGGGGTGCAATGGGGATTCATAGTCCTTGGAGCGGGTGCCGCCATGCGAGGGTAACTGAAAAACCGGGCCGTGACAAGTCTCATGAGTTGGGTGCGTCACGGAGTGTGGGATTAAAAGCGTACATCCGCTGCAGTGTGAGTAAATTAAACTATTCGAATAGCCGTGCTCACGGTTAATGAGCGCCGGGACTTGTATTACTCTTGACTAGCCTCGTCAATTTGTAATATTGCTTAAAATATGATGGGTATGGAAAGTGTGACCTTGCCTGATGTGCAAAAAGGTCGTAGTGGTTAAAACTGTGGAAATTGGATGCGAGGGTAAACCGGACCAAGCGAGGCTTGGGGAAGGTGGATGAACCCTCGCAGGTTGATGATAACTTCAACTTAACGTGGTTTTCAGTTAAAACTGTTATGGCATAGGTTTGTGAAATAATTTGTGAAAACTAGCTTTATGTAAATAAACTAAGCCATCCTTGAACCCCTATGAACATTATATGCATTCTATAGTGGTGGCTTGCTGAGTACGGTTGGTACTCACTCTTGCTTATTTAAATTTTTTTAGAAAAAGGTGTTGGTGTCGATCTGTGCATGTGCTATGCTGGCAAGGAGTTACCAAGGACGGCGGAATAGGGACCTATGTTCACCAGTCGATACGTGTGGGATAAAATGGACCGCCGCTGCTTCGCTTCCGCTACCTCATTTATTTGTGTTGGTATTTTGTGTTGTTGTCGACCATGCTTGGTCTATTCGGATCCCATTTGGGCTATCCTTGTATTATTAATAGATTGTAAGACCTGTATGACGATGTCAGCTTGTAATATACAATTGTGCCATGTGTGTACCATCTACTGATTCAGGGAATGGTATTGTAATACACATGAGGTTTCCGGTATACAAAACCGGGGGCCCACACTTTCTTCCCGCACCCCTCCCCCAACTTTCACACCACCCACCTTGACCCCGCGCTCGCTCCCACCTCCCACCTTCCCACACCCCATCGGAAGCGGCTCCTTTAACGTAGATGATTCTACAGTAGAGGGACGTGTGATGCAGCATCCCCATTCCTTCCGAATCAGACGGCATAAAGCGATGGAAGCTAAATCTCTTATCCCTTGCTTGGCCCATAAGTGTGAGGTCCAGCTATCTAGTTGGCCCTGTTGGGATAAACAACGCTCCGCCTTCATAGCTGACCGCCGCTCGCCGCCACTCGTCGCCTCGGCCGGTGCTAGTGCGGGTGGAGTTGGTCCTGAAGAAGACACTCCGACGCTGCCCTTCTCACCGTTCCTCTCCCCTGTGTTCTTCTCCGCGTGGGAGTTTTGTTGCCACGGTATGGAGGTCGAGCCCTGCGTCGATGGCGTCGGCTTCCACCGGCGTGGGTGATCTGCGTCAACGACGTCCCTAAAGAAGACCCCTCCTCCACCGGCCTCCTCCTCTCCGGCTTGGAGGCCTTGTGGTGGAGGGCAACAGTAGCAGCTTGAGAAGCCACGTTTGGGACTAAGGATGGATATGAATTGTGGTTTTCAGTTGATGTGAATTGAGATTATGACTCGATACTGAATGTGATGATTGAATCTTTTTTTTCAATTTGAGACTGATTATTGTGTCAGTTTGAGAATGAGAAGATTGTATTGGTGTCAATCTTTTGAGTTTAATTCAGTATAGCAAATGAGATTGAGAGAAGAACAGGGTGCTCTCAATTTGTTGCAAATTCGTTGCAGTGAACATGTGATGGCTGAACATTAAATATATATTTTGTCCCAGGATGTTTGCTTGCAAAATGGTAAAAGAAAGCTGAACACATATACATCACTAAGTGCTGCCAATTTGAGACAAGACTAAGTGCTGCCAATTGGAGAGAAGAACTGGGTGCTATCAATTCAAGGGCAACAGAAAGCGAAGCGTATATATACTGCTTGCTTGCAAAATGGCAAAAGATACCCCAGTTCTTGACAGATTGTTTAGATCCTCAACTCAGAGCATAAGATTGCCAACAATAGAAGTACTTCACCAGGACACAAAATCTCTAGTAAAAAGATCATCTGTGATTGGTCACTGAAAATTAAATAAACAATTAAGATTTTTGCTTGATTATCATCTATAGATTTGTAAACTAACTATTTGATCAAGATTACCATCAACAGTTGAGTGAAGCTATCAGTAGTATTGTAATCTTCGGACTCTTGTTTGTCCCTAGAAGCACTATCATCTGCCACTTGTGCTTGTGCAGCATCATTACTTGCTTCTTCCCCAACTATTGGTTTTTTTTATTCTCTTTTTTCTAGCCTTGCGCTTTTTATCAAGCCAACCTCTTTTTCGTTTTGAACTTCTTGTTTGGATCTCCTTTTTCTTTAGCCATGCATTACTTAACAGCTCATTTGGTGGACTAACATCTGCATCAGCTGTACATGGATCCCCAGAAATGCTTGTACATGCATCAATTTTGTCTTCAATTTGCTTACCAAAGATGTCAAATGCACCATCTACTAACATTGTGTATTCTAGAAAGTTGGTTGCTCGATGTGCCAAGAAATTTGTGGGACATAAATATGAAGTGAAGCATGGCATCCATCTTTAGATTTTCAATTATACTCCTGCCCTGATTGTCATGTGTAGTTCTGCACCGTGTTTCCCATGTCTATCACTTCTTTTTTTGGTTCATGTAGATGTTTGATAGCATTCTACATAATGTGAAAGGTGCATAATCCATGCCATACATCTAGAGACACCACTTCAACTACCTTTCCCATTGTCGCATCTTGATCGGTATAGAACGTTTTAGGTTGCTTTCCATTATGAGTTTTCAGAAAGGTCTCAAACAACCACTTAAAAGACTCAAATGTTTCATCATACATAAGAGCAGCACCAAAAACTACAGTTTATCTAAAGTGATTGAATCCGACAAATACACCAAAAGGCCTGCTCTCATTGTTTGTTCCAAAAGTAGTGTCAAAACTAACAACATCACCAAAATGTGCATAGTCCACGACCATTTTAGCATCAGCCAAGAATATGTTTGGTATTTGCTCTTCACAATCTATTTGCAATGCATATTGGAATGATGGGTTCTCAACAACTTTGTCTTCAAAATACTTAAGCATGCTGCTGGCTTGGCCATATGCCATCTCCCTTTGGCGCTTGCTCCGCAAATAACTCTTGTGATCTCGAAGGGTGTAGCTAAGATTGAGTGCTCCACCAACTTGGAGAGTAGCTAACTCATTTGCAGCTTTTGGTCCAATTCCTGCATCATCTGCCATTTCAATTTTAAGAGCTTGTAAATCTGAAATTTTTCTTTGTGACACCATTAAATGTAAGGTTTCTGGCACGTGTAGTTTGTGATTGTGTTCCAATACCAAATCAGAGACTTTGTAATTGCCTTTCTTTTTGTCCATTTTAATAGTCATGTGGACTTGACAATCAGTTCTAGTTTCAACTCGAAGGCATTTTGTTAAATGTTCCCTTTTCTCCTGTAATCTATGACCCTCGTTTGCATTTGAATACCTTTTCCTGACCTTAAAACCTTTTTGCCCGCTATAGCTAAGCCAAAATGCCCAGGCTTTATCTGGATTTGTAAATTCCATGCCTACTTTAGCTAGCAAACCAGGAATCAAGCTCTCTCTGTATATGGAAGAAAAAAATAGTACTGAGTGCATAGATATGTTGACAAAAAAATATTGTAGAGCATGACACTAGTGCAAAGATATATACGCTGACCAAAAAGATTGGAAAAACTTGCTAAGATCACTGATTCAATATTAGCACGCATTCATATAGAACAATCATGACACTATATTACATACCTATGTCCTTCCATCGTAGGTAGGAATGTCAGTTTACTTTGACGACCGGTCGATTGTCAACCAACTGCTTCTTCCATAAGAAAAAAGGCAAGCTTGATCAAGCAAAACAACCTGATAATGGAAGTTTGATCGCATCCAGTAAGCCATTCGTGAGAAAGAAGGTAAAGAAGAGGCATATTGTTGAGACTTACCACAAGATTTCCTTAGCTCCTCGCGCCAAAATGTCCACTTGTGCTGCCTCTTCTCGTGGCCCTTTTCTGCATTCTCGTGCCGTATTTCTGCAGCGGAGTAAGTTCATCTGAGGTCCCTTAATTTGTCAACGAATCCAATTTTTGTCCTCCAACCGAAAAACTAGATACAATGGGTCCCTCAACTATCAAAACCGATGCAAACGTGGAACCTTAGTGGTTTGGAAGGCGGTTTTGGTTAATGTGACACCTACATAGCTAATTTGACTCGATCTTCATCTAACATGGCATTGACGTGGCGCTTACGTGGCAATTTGATCCCAAAAAAATAATAAAAATCATGGGCCCACATGTCAGCTAAGCACAAAAATTAATTTAAAAATGATGGGGCCCACATGGCCCCTCTTGTCAGCCTCACCCCTCCCTCTCTCTCCCCTCTTCTCTCTATCTTATCTCTCTCCATCCTCTCTCTCTCCCTATTACCGGAGTGAGCGACGATTGGGGTGGGCGGGCGGCCGGCGGAGTGAGGTGAACAGTGGTTGGAGTGGGTGCAGAGAGAGATGAGGCGAGGAGGACGACGAGCGGGGGGAGGGCAGTGAGGGAGGAGGCGGCGCGGGCGACAGTGATGCGGCGGGTTTTCTGGCGAAGATGGGGCCTGGCCGGGATAGGGAACGATGCTGCAATGTTGAGGGAGGAGACGACGCGGCAGGCAGGCACTCGGGAGGCATGCCAGAGATGGATGGAGGCGGTCGGCGGTCAGGGAGAGGAGGGAGGAGGCGGGGAGGTGGCTAGGGACTCGGGAGGGAGCAAAATGGAACGAGGGGAGGAGGAGGCTCCGTTTTATAGGTCGGGGAGGAGAAGTTGACTATGGGGGAGGGAGGAAAGGCACCAGAGATGGCGGCCGGCGGCCATGAATGCCGGTTTGAAGGAGGCATCAAATTCCGATGATATAAAGCGAGAATCAAAGGGGAAAGTTATGGGAATTGAAGAGGGAGTAATTGGGATTCCATTCCCCTAATTTAATTTGAAATTTGTGCACTGGATTGAGGCGGACTTCATGGGCGAAAGAGCTAGGTTTACAGGAGGGAGAGAGAGGAGGCCGGCGGCTGTAGGAAGGAGACGCCCGACACGTGGGCCCCACCTGCCAAAGAGGATAGAGAGGAGAGAGAGGTGTGAGGATGACATGTGGGGCTCACATGGGCCCTATCAATTTTTAATTATTTTTTTGTGTAGCTGACATGTAGGCCCACGACTTTTATTATTTTTCCGGTTCGAATTGCCACATAAGCTCCACATCAATGCCACGTGGGACGAAGACCTAAACAAACTAGCTATGTGGGTGCCACATCAGCTAAAACTGCCTTCCAAACCGTCGAGGGACTACGTTGCACTGGTTTTAATAGTTGAGGGACTTATTGTATCTAGTTTTTCGGTTGAAGGACGAAAATCGGATTCGTTGACAAATTAAGGGCCCTCAGATGAACTTATTCCTTTCCGCTGCTCGCTCTGCAACAGGGCCAACTAGACAGCTGGGCCTCACGCTTATGGGCCGAGCGAGGGATGGGATTTAGCTTCCATCGCTTTGTGCCGTCCGATTCGAAAGGAACGGGGATGCTGCGTCGCACGTCCCTAATCACCTACATCAGAGGAGCCGCTTCCCACCCCATCATTGACGCCGCTGCCTCCCCTAACCCTAATCGCGCCCTCGCCGATCTCCGCCCTCCGCCATCCGCCATCGGCAGCCGCCAGGGAGAAGACTCCGCCCTCCGTCTCTCGCCTCCGCGCCAGCGGTCTGCATCCGCCGTTCTCCTCCGCTTTCTCCGCCACCGCCGCCAGGGAGAAGACTCCGCCCTCCGCCATCGGCAGCAACATCAGCGAGGTCATCTTCAAGAGCATCCGATTAGAGGTCAGCTCTCACGGCAAGCACCTCGGCTTTCTATTGCTTTCCTCAGGTTGATGAGATGCTTGCTCTGTGGTGCTTAGCACCGAATCATGTAGTACTGTTTTTGGTCACTATATACTAATTCATTTTTTTAATTTTGTTGGATTCATAATTTTGACTACAGGGTAGATCAAGATTGGATAGAATGGTTGAAAAGAACGGCAAAACCTGGAAATTTAGGTTTCATGTTGAGCTCTTAAATTAAAGTTGGATTGTGGTTATTATGTTTTTCTTAACATGCATTTGATGGATGGATTGTTGGATGGATGTAATGCTTATGATTTCATCAGATAAATTTACTGGGTATATGACTGTGCAGGGTAGATTAATTGCATCAAATGCATACTTCTGTTTAAGATGAAAAAAAATCATACTTATGTTGGTGTACTGGCTGCATATAACTAATTTTTTTCAAAAATCCATGGCGGCTTACGCATAGGCTCACTTGAGGCCAATAAAAATGCAAATTTTGGGAATTCTATGCAGCCACTGAAAGAAATCATGATTCGTCCAGTTAATCACGCACTCAGTCAGTCTCAACCAAAACAATTTTTGTTCACATACATTGTAGTGTACTGTTAAGCTTTGAGTCATTTTTCTCCCTAAGAAATAGTATGTGATAAGATGGCCGAATCTGCATGCTTCTCCTTAACAAGCCATACAAATTTTTGCTCAGCTTCTGTGTTCAGGTCACGCATGGGTTCGATTTCTATTCCAGCTTCCTGCCAGGACAAACCACATCGATGTTAATCGCTACGTTAGTATTTTGTGAAAGCATTTTGGCCAAGAATAGTACTTCAGATTGATTGAGGCATCAGGTAGTTCGGTTTTATAGTCTGTGCATCAGCTAGGCCAAAATCTGTGCATTTATAGTCTCTCAAACGTCAGGTAGTTTGGTTGTGTGTTTAACCAAATGAAGCATAATGTATAATCTTAGGATTACACCAACTGTTATTAGATCGAAACAATGGTTTCTTTTTTAGGAGTATTAATTTTCAATGTAAGCTGGTTCTTGATCTACCAAGGGTTCATGTTCTGATTGTAGAAGCACTAGAGAACCAATTTTTGTGTGTTACATGTAGACATGCAACTACATAATCTGGCGGCCGCCACTGGCCTTTAGCTAGAACATATATTTGGATCATTCATGCATGTATATATTTCTGAAAGTACTCCAGGCTGTTTGAAGATATCGAAACTAATTCTTGGACAGAAATAGGATGGTTTCCATCAGGAAACAGCCCCAATACCTTTGAGCGTTGGATTTCACCTTTTTGTAAAATCATAGATTTCAGTATTAGTTCAAGCACAGAACCTTAGATAACTTGTTTCCAGCCGATGCTTAATGAAAGTTGTTTTCACCGTAGAATATTGACCGGGAGCACATTTCTTACCATTTTCTTCATGGTTTACTCCCTTTGCCATGGATATCTTATGATATTCACGAGACATAAAAGCACCTGATGTTAGAATTCTCTCCATTTCAGCAGCAAATGCATTGCTTAAAAACAATGAATTCAGTTTCACTTTATTTTCTTAATAACAAATCCCTGATCTGTTAATTGCATATACATGTTCAAATCTCTGGTTATGGAGATATAAAGTTGTAGTGAACAGTCAATGTGGAGATTTTGCATATTTACTGTATCATAGATCAGTTGATAACTGTGGATCATTCATACGTGATTCTGGCCGCTCAATAATTTGCTTATTTTTTTCTCAAATCAAATGTAAAGATTTTTATAATAACTGCATATTTTCTCCTGCATGGTTCTTTATTCCTGCAAATGTTGTTCTTCTCCTCTCTCTACTTGGCCTCAGATCACAGATTTGAGGGGCAGAAAACGAACCTTGATGGTATTCAGTATCAAAGCTAAGGTTTTTTTTTTAACTTTTCTGCAGTGATAAAATTTGATGGAATACCAATGGCTGTTGCAACAGGGTAATTTGCCCTCAATCTGAGGTACTGCCATGTAAGTGCTGTCATTTTCTCCCTGTATACCAAAGTTCATTTTCATCATTCGAATCAGAAGCATCAAAGGGGGACATTAGGGGAGAGGTTAACAGAATAGATTTTCCCTGCATTGTATTAGGGGAGAGGTTAATATAATAGATTTTCTAAGCAAAAACGTTTTGAGATTCGACTAGCCATATTTCTCCTACCATGTATTAGAGCTTGTGCTATTTCATCTGGAATGATATTTTAGTAATGTGTTCTGTTTTCAGTGTGTTCTGATGTGTTCTGTTTCTAAACTGTCTCACTGATTTGGTTTCATTTCAGTTAGGTAGAAACAGTGCTAAAGTTATTCCAAAGCAAAACTCAACATCAGGATCGTCCTGCTCTCCGTGACCGAAGAAGGTGAGTCATGGAAACATTCACTTTTGTCAGTTTCATTCACTTATGTATCTCATCTCTCAAACGATGAACGGTGTGTATCTTTGCCATGACCAGTATGTCAACTGTTACAATCTTAGCATCTGACGAATTATACTTTGATCTTATAAATGGAAGCTAAACTGAAATGCACTATCTGGATTTTATATCCTTGGACAACTGTGTTTCTGATTTTTTTTTGAAGGTGGGACCATGTTTCTGTAATTTACAAACTTGAAAAAAGTTGTGTCATTGCTTACTGTATACTTATGAATTTGCCAGTCTTCTAGCACATGAGTTTGGCTGCCTGTTATTGCCTGAGGTAATGATAGCTTGCAATACGAAATCTGATTACAGATAGTGAGTATTAAACAATCAAACTTTAGAATCCGATCCGAAGTGTAGTGTCTCGGAATGTGAATTTACATCACTAAATTATTAATTTTCATGGACATGATTGAATATACTTGTTCTTCTAAGATCATTGGTTCATTAATCAAGGTTATTCTTTATATGATTACTGTAGTATGAATCAATCAGGCTGTTTATTAAGTAGGTCCTTATAAGTCATGGACTGCAAGTTATTTTTGTGGCTTGAGGATAATAAAAGAAATAGAGTAGTAACAGTGTTGGATGTAGTATTGCCCCTGCCTAAATAGATCAATTTATATGGCAAGTTTCATTCAGTTTCAAGCATGCGTCAGCGTTGTTTTCCTACCAATTTGACTCATGTTTGAGTTTCCAGGTCAGGAACACAATTGAGTTCCCTTGAATTGTGCTTATTAGCAAGCTTCAAGCAACGTACTTTGTTAATTTTCCTTGGAGTGTCCTATAATCCTCCATATCAATTACCTTTCTACTGAAATAATTTTGAATTCTGTTGCTAACTGCAGCTCAATAGGCATATATGTTTAAGCTGATCTGAATACTTTTTATTAGATTCGACATGAAACCGCAATTTGTGTATATGTAAAATTTTCAGCTTTGCTAAATGCTGCTACGGATCTTGGCTTTGATAGACTGTTGGTGCTGGATGTATCTGCCTTTCATCAAATAAAGCTCTTGTTTGTTACTGATGGCAACTTTTAATTTTATTTTTCTTGGTAGGAGCTCTGCAAAGCATTTCCATTTCTCAGTGGTTGTTTATGCAAACCAATATATCCTTTTCAGGTTTCAGAAGCTTCTGGAGATATTATTGTGAGGGAATAATAATATTTCTTACGTTGACAGGTGAGAACTGTGTCATCTGAATTAAAAATTGGTACGACTCCATCTAATCCCATGATAAATAATGAGAATCTATTTATAAAATATGTTGATCCCGCCCTATTTTTATCCTGAGTTATGAAGCCCTGTATGTATACATGCAACACAATTTCCTGTCCAAAACGATGCTGCTGAAACTATAATAACTTGCATTAGTAAAGGTTAGCTGAAACACTGTTGATGAACATAAAGGTTCGAACAAAAAAGTAGCCTTTTAGGGCAGGTAGAGCAGAGCACTATCTTTAGAGAAAAAATTACAACAAATATTCATAATATATATTTTTTTAACACAATATTGCATGGCTACTCTGTGTCAGATTTAGTGTAGGTTCGTTTACTTTATTATGTTTCTTTAGCATAGGCGTAGATTTAGGACCAAAACTAAAAATGCCAATAGCAAGATAATTTTGAAATCTTGTGGTATAGATTATGAAAAATAACTGATCTCACAGGTTTGGTGCTACAGGATTAATTGCCCCTCAGTTTAATTTGCGTGCTACCTAGAAAAGAGTAGTAACAAATTATGCTAAATGCATCACTATAAGAATACTATAATGATAGTCCAAGTTATTATTTTAAATTATATTCTTTTAATTTGAATTGTCAAATGTCACCGGTAGATAAGTGAAGTTGTCGATGAAGCTCGTATGAGAACATCAGTAAACAAACTGGAATAAGACAAAATGAGCCCAATCAAAATAAAGTTGCATTAAGCCTATTAGAAAAATGGAAGCAAGAGACATACATTTGGTATACTCATAAGTAGATGCTAAGGGATAGCTTCTCCTAGCTGACCAATGACCAAACCTTACTCCTCTCAATCCTTTCTCAAATAAGTTAATTTCTGACACTGGAGATGTGAAAGTTGCACATATTAACCAAAATATAAGTCTAGTTCTTTATAACCAAACCACATGTCTAGCTCTCATGGAGAAATATAGCATGCATGTATAGTAATGGTAGGATCTATCTGAAATGCAACTTATGTTTTAATAAATCACCAATCATGACACTACAAGAGCATATGCCATATGTATTGATTCAATGGTCTGACAAAATTTCAAAATGTAATTTACACAAACAAGATATTCATAGCAAGTGCAAAATAATTGGACAAGTTAACAAGATTTCATCGACATATATGATTCATACAGTTCATTTTATATTTACAATAGAAGACTTGACACTTACCACATCTGTGTGTGAAAGATGCTACATTAACCACCCAAGACGGTGTTGAACTGTTCTTACGCAATGGTAACAGAGCGTTGGTCAGGACAAATGGTAACAGAGCTGTTCTTGAAATAATATGGTTTTTTTCACAAAGGGAGTAAGTCAAAGCTTTCTCTACCGTCGGATCTCGCCGGTGCATCCAATCGAACCGTCCGTGTGTGGGCCACCTCTTTCTCGGTGGCAAGTTGCCAACTCGGTGAGACGCAGCTCGGACCCACCGCTTGCCACCGCCACGGCGCAGCTCGGGCCGCCACCGGCCATGGACCGCGAGGCGCTCTGCATGGTGTGCTCGCGGGAGTTTTGGCGGATGGCCGTCCTGTGGACCATCTCCCTCGTCTACTCCTACATCCTCCTCTTCCTCCGTGGCAGCAGCGGCGGAACCTCTGTCCCTCGCCGACGCTGGCGACCTATGCCCGACGACGACGCTGGTCGTCGCTGTCGCCGCTCCGTCTGCGTGATTACTGGGGTAACCGATGGCTCGCCCGCTCTTGCTTGCGGATGGAATCACTTCTGTCTCTTGAGTCTCCCCATCTTGTGATGTGCTCAGCTCATGGTGGGGTGTGTGTGTGTGTGTGTGTGCAGGCGACGTCGGGGCTGGGCAAAGCGGCGGCGGTGGCGCTGGCGCGGGAGGGGTACCACGTCGTCCTCGGTGGGTCATTTGTTTCTTTTTGTGCTTGTGTGGGCATTCCGTCGAACACCCTTGTGGTATTGTAGGCTGTCGCACTAATTTCCTTGCTGTTGCTAGCTTGTGTGAACTACTGATTCTGTAGAAGCATATCCTCTTGTCCTTCATTAATGTCCTTCCAAAGTAGAAGTTGTGGATTTTTTTTTCACCGCGTTTGTTGAATACACATAAGTACATGCAATCTTTTGGTACAATATTCATTGTTTGTCCTGTAGGTAGTTGGTCTGCTTTTGCATCTATAATTGTAGATGTTGCTTCATTTCATATTGACTTGTTTCCTACTTGCCAATTGCTATAGTTTTGGAATAGAAAGTATTCCTTGATTTGTTATTGTTGAATTGATTCAACCTTGTTGGTCGCTTGGTATTATTGGACTGAAACACTATGCATTCTATTTTGTGTCAGCTGGGCGTTCTTCACAATTGTTATCTGAGGTATTATTTGGAACTTTTAGCTAGACGCGGTATCTTATCATTAACCATTGTCATCATCGTGGTGATGTATACAAAACAGACTGTTCAAGAAATTCGGAGTCGACAACCTGATGCCTATCTTGAAGCGTTTCAAGTTGACTTATCATCCTACAAGTCAATAAAGAAGTTTGAAACTTCACTGAATCAATGGATCCAAGATTCAAATATGGAGTTCTCTATTCAGCTTTTGATCAATAATGCTGGGATGCTAGCAAAGTCATATCGAATTACGGAGGACGGTTTTGATGAGTAGGTGCTTACCTACAAAGTATTCTTGGGGAAGAAATTTCTTATGTTTTCCAATATACATGTTTTACTTATCGTGTTATTATATTTTTAACCAACTGTTTGAGTGAAACTTGCCACACGTGATTTCCAGAATGGTGCAGGCAAACTACATTGGCCCATTTGTCCTGACCAACACTCTGTTACCATTGCTTAAGAACAGCTCAACACCGTCTCGGGTGGTTAATGTAACATCTTTCACACACAGATATGGTAAGTGTCAAGTCTTCTATTGCAAATATAAAACTAACTGTATGAATCATATATGTGGATGAAAAAAATAATTAATGTGGACATACATTAGTTGGAATCAACTTGTCCAATTGTTTTGTACTTGCTGTGCATATCTTGTTTGTGTAAATTACATTTTGAAATCTTGTCAGACTGATGTTTCTGCCACACCATTGAATCAATACGTATGCACAAAATTTGCTTGTGTTTGGTATATGCTCTTGTAGTGCCATGATTGGTGATTTATTAAAACATAAGTTGCATTTCAGATAGATCCTACTATTACTATACATGCTTGCTATTTTTTTCCATGAGAGCTAGATATGTGATTTGGTTATAAAGAACTGACTTATATTTTGGTTAATATGTGCAACTTTCACATCTGCAGTGTCTGAAATTAACTTATTTGAGAAAGGATTGAGAGGAGTAAAGTTTGGTCATTGGTCAGCTAGGAGAAGCTATCCCTTAGCATCTACTTATGAGTATACCAAGTGTATGTGTTTTGCTTCCATTTTTCTAATAGGCTTGATGCAACTTTATTTTGATTGGGCTCATTTTGTCTTATTCCAGTTTGTTTACTGATGTTCTCATACGAGCTTCATCGACAACTTTACTTATCTGCTGGTGTCTCTATCATGTATGGGTCTTTCTTTGCTAGTTTGCTTTCCCATCTTTTCTTTGTGTAGTAAATCCACATTTTGCTGATGGAAGCAATATGTTATTTCTTTAATTTGCATGATTTACAAAAGAATTTCTGTCTAGTAGTCACCAAGTCAACCTTTACTGAAACTATATTGAACTCATTGAAGAATATACTTGATTGCTTCGTATGTTTGCTGTGCAACGATAGATTAGGATGGCTCATCTCAATGCCACTAACATTAAGCTTTTGGCAGTTTATCAAAACTATCGTAATTCATGCCAACTATTATTGTATTATAATGCAACTTATTTTACGAGTTCAAATTTGAAGTTGCTTACTACTCATTTCGTGCTTCTAGGGCTGCGGATCCAGGTGTAGTAGAGACAGGAATAATGCGGGAGCTTCCTCCATGTCTTTCCTTGTTTGCGCTTTTTGTTCTGCGCCTCCTGAACCTCCTACAACAACCTGATACGGGAGTTGATGCTATCCTTGATGCCGCTTTGGCGCCATCTGTAAGCTTCCTATTCAATCCTAGCGAACACTTGCATTATTCATAACATGATGTACTGTATTTTTCGGTTAACCTTCGGGATGAATTTTTACATTGGGCTTTAGGAAGCATCTGGAAAGTATTTCTTTGGAGGGAAAGGAAGGATCATAAGGTCTTCTCGGCTGTCATACGACGTTGAAGTGGCCAAGAAGCTATGGGCAGAATCTTTAGCATTGTTCAATGAGCTACAGAATAGAGTGTGTGAACTGAGGACTAGCTGAACTAACTTGTAAAAATTATGATTTTTAGATTGTAGGCAATACTATAATGTGAATCACGATTAATTCAAAGTTTAAAGTTAGACCTGGCTGAATCAGTTATCTATATAAGTACATATCAGCGCTTGCATGGTATTATGTGGTTACTTATTTTCAGGTTTGCTTTGTTCGATGGGCAATAGTTTCAGGCTTTTTCAGTAAGTTGGACAAGTGTTTGTGCACAAACTTTTACAAACTCCATTGCAAACTGTTACTCGTATTTACAAACTAAGAACGTGCCTATAGGAAAACTGTTTGTTGTAGTGGGCAGGTTCAATCTGTAGCCCATATTTCATCCTTTTTTTCTATATCCTCTTCTCACTTCTCTTGAGCATGTTTTCTAGCGCACGGTTAAAGAGACCGAGGTCGAGAGTCAATCACTGACCTCACTACTAAAATTCTATGAAAAGTGTGGTAACGCAGCATTGGTGGTAATATCTATTAGTACCAGGATTTTAAATCCCACAACTGTGCATACTTTACCATCACACTATATGTGCTTCTGGTACTTGGTATCCCCTTGCTTATTTTATAAATGCAATTTTATAAAAAAAAAGTATTTGTTTTGCTGAAATATTTTTTGAGTAAATTGCACTCTGTGCCTGGTAGATTGTATCGTGTTTCACTTTACACTAGGTTTAGCACGTACATTCAATTTACACTAGGACACATCATCAAACTACATAATTTATTTGAAATTTGAATGAAACTTCTTAAAACATGATCTAAAATTCAAATGTTTCATTTGGCTCTCACACCAGATTTTCCTTCAATTACACGATATTGCAAATCAAAACTTATTTCAATCTAGCCTGGTGTAAAATGAAACGCAAAATCTAAATCGAGAGACCTCACATTTTAGTCCTATCGTGCGACGCTTCATATGGCCGTCCGCTCGCGTGCATTATGTCATGGATATCCGATCGTGGGAGAGTGGACGTCTGCGCGGAGGGCGCGGAGTAGTGGCGACATGGCTTTCTCCATCAAGGGGCCCCCGGGCGGTGCTCGAGCTACAGCGGTCGGAAGAAGGGATTAACCTTGGACAAGACGGAGGAGCCATCGGTGGCGCGGAGGGCGCAGAGCAGTGTTGGCGTGGCTTTCTTCGCCATGAGGCCTGGTGGGCGGTGCTCGAGCTACGACGGTTGGAGAGGGGAGCAACCTCACTGGCGGAGGCAGCAGAAGAGGACGAGCTTGAGGCCATTGCGCGGTAGCTCGATGTTGGTCCTGCGCTCGTCCGGAGCGCCATCAAGCCCACGTCCAAGCTATCAGAGAGAAGATCTAGGGTCTACCATTTTGTCTTGGTTCTAGCTTGTTTCATCATCAAGGCCTTCCAAAATTTTTTTGCATAAATGGTTGGTAAAGGGCAAGTTTAGTGTCGTGTCATCAACAACATCATGTAACAAGGTTTGACTCCTGCTCAAGTGTAGGCTCATAACTTCTATAACTTGTCTAAGTTACTTCTAGTGCAACAAAGAGTTACTTTTTAAGTTGTTTCTGTATGTTGTTGAATGACAATTGCATCTGCCGAAAGGCAGGATTCACTCTCAGTGGAAAAGTAATAACAGTATATTGATATTGAAAATTTTGGGATCCCCCTAATACATGCCACCTGGGGCCTATTTATAGGCTTAGTACAAGCTTGTATGCCCTAGGATTACTAAGTACAGGGGAATTTACATGGTTATTCTTATGATAGGGGCATTTATGAGGGTAATTACAGACAATTTGACCTTGGGCCTCTATTTAGGCTGCTAGGTGGGCCTCTTTTGGTGGATCGGCCCATCCTGGTCAAGTGAGCCTTCGGCATGGTGGCGATGATGATGAAGGGCTTCGCCTTCACCATCTCCATGCTGCTTCACCTGACAGCTCCGCAAATGTTGCTTTGCCCTGGAGGTTCGTCAAATGTTGTTTCAACAGGTTTGGTTGAAGGCCCTTGTGATATGCCTCCAACAAGCCCCTCACAAGCAAGGGTGAGTAGGGAGCTTCGGCCGAGACTGTGCAAAATACTAGGTATGGCATGAGGCGCCCCCTTTCGGCTGATGTTCCTGCCAAAACCTCTTCTTCCTGAAAATAAAAATTTTGTCAGAGAAAATCGTGAACTCACATTTCTGGGCCTTGTATTCCCGCTTTGGCATGCCGTGCACGGGTTCATATTTTGGCCTTTTACTACTCTCGGCCATACGGGTCCATCTTTCGACCTTTTACTGTGCCCGGCCTTTTTATTGTGCGGCGCGCGGGCCGTCTGAGAGAGATGTTAGGCTGCTCTTTGAGGGTGCCATTGGCTCGGAGCTGCAACAGTTACGAGGGTGGAGGCTATATATCTGTTAACATCAGATTTTCGTAATCTACTCGGAGAGGAAAGAGAAAACCGATGCAGAGAAGAAAGAGCAATGTGAGTCGAATCGGTTACGTTATCGGACCAAGCCGGAGTTGGACCGAGTTCCATATCAGACTCAGCGGTGCATCGGACCAGGTGGAGCGTCAGCAGAAGGACCGTATCGGCCGATACAGGTTCAATGCGGCCATCGGCCGATAGAGGCAGGAAGCTGATAGAGGCATCATAACCTCAACATGTTGATAGAGGCCGATGGGATTAGATCTGTGTTTTAATCTTATTTCATTATAACCTCAAGTAGGCCGATACAGCTTCGCCCTATCGGCTAGGCTTTCACGATGTGACATCGGCCTATCGGCCGATTGGCCATCGTTTACTAACTTGGTTTACTTGTTTATTCTTGTTGATTGCAGATCAAATAAACTGACATGTCCTAAAAACACCTAGGCAAGCCATTGGACCTGCATTGGAGCTAAACAGATCTCCTAGGCCGCCATGGAAACGTGGAACCCGTTTTGACATCTGACGGGTCGAAATTCTGCGCCAACACGCTTTTGGCATGCCCAGTGGGACCAAGAAGAACACAAGCTTCACGCCAGCAACAAACTCACGTCAAGATGTCGAAGCAGAGCAAAATTTCAGAGGAAAACGTCGTCTCGGTCACCGCTGATCAGCTCAATGACGAGCAAAAGGCCGAGATGGCAAAATTGGTCAAGCAATTCCAGAATATGTACTTGCAGACATATTCCAGGACTCGTCAAGGTACTCTCATTCAAAAATCCAAGGTGATAATGCCGAGCCCTGGGGACGGAGCTAGTACATCGGCAGCAGCCCAAGACCAGGCTATCAAGACAGAAGATGACACTTGCTGCGCCGCGCCGACGCTGCAAGACCGTATTGACTCCGCGATCCATTCAGCATTGATCAACCAATCTGGAGTCCTGGTGAACACATTGACCAATACAGTCAAGTCGATTTTAGACATATCCATTCACCAGTACAAACCCCAAGGGCCGATCTTCTTGCCTGAAAACAAATTCCCTACATATCGGACCTTGAGGACTGATTTGAGCTCGGCCCCATAACCGACGGTGCCGATCCCACCTCCATCGACCCAGCCAGTGTCAACCATGCCACTGGTCTTGACCAAGCAAGCGGGAGGAAGCCCCCAGCACATCACAGAAGACCAATTCGCACAATGGACGAGGGGGAGACAGGCTCCGTTAGCCTCGCAACAGCCGATGGTTGAGCCGACACAGCAGGCCCCTGCCAATCCAACATTGGCCGGGCAGGCCCAATTCGCTCTACCAAGCAATCCTCCACAAGTAGCTACTTACAACGCACCACAAGGCTACCAGCAGTACTCCACGGGGCAGTATGATGCACCGAACTTGAACCATCACTTTCAACCATACTTCCCTAGGCAATATCGGCCGGAAGGTTTTCAACAGCCTTATCACCAAGAACTTCCACACCAGCCCGCAGGACTCGCTCAAGGGCACTGGGCCGATATGATAGCCGAAGTGATGCGTGATCAATTCGGTTTAAAGCCCAAGGAGAGTGCAACCGTGTATCGGCACCCGTACCTAGAGGAGTTCGACAGAGTGCCACTGCCGGGCCGATACAAGATTCCTGATTTCTCCAAGTTTTCAGGGCAGGACAATGTCTCTATGTATGAACATATCAGCCGATTTCTAGCTCAATGTGGTGAGGCATTGGCTGTGGAGGCACTTAGGGTGAGGTTTTTCCCTTTATCTTTGTCAGGATCAGCCTTCACCTAGTTTTCCTCGTTGCCATGCAATTCTATCAGAGGATGGATGGATTTGGAGAAACAGTTTCATCGGTATTTTTTCAATGGTGTACAAGAGATGAAGCTGTCCGATCTTACCGCCATCAGGCAGAGGGTTGACGAATCGGTCCCAGACTACATTCAACGTTTCAGGGACATCAGAAACAGATGCTATAGCCTCAATTTGACCGATTCCCAGCTGGCCGATTTGGCATTCCAGGGTCTACTTGGGCCGATACGAGAAAGGTTCTCGTCGCAAGAGTTTGACAGTCTAGCTCAGCTAGCACAGAGAGTATCGGCCCACGAGCAAAGGTTACACGAGGCGAAAAAGTTCGCAAAGAAGATCAACATCGTTTATCAGTACGCCTCCGATGAAGACGAAGACGACAATGTCGAGGTCGATTTGGTCGAGTGGGCCCGGATGAAGAAGCCGACAACATGCCAGTGGATTAAGAAGGGCGATAAGGAAGAAAAATTCGACTTCGACATCAACAAAGCCGATAAGATATTTGACTTACTGCTACAGGAGAAACAGATACAACTGCCAGTGGGTCATGTGTTGCCACCGGTCGAAGAGATAAAGAAAAGAAGATATCGCAAGTGGCACAACACGTACTCCCATCATACGAACGAGTGCAAAATTTTTTGGCAACAGATACAATCGCCCATCGAACAGGGCAGAATCAAGTTTGATGAACCCAAAAGGCCGATGAAGATAGAAGGACACCCGTTCCCGGTCAACATGGTGCGGGTTGACAGGGCCGATAGCGATGCCTATCGGACCAATAAGAGACCTCATCAAACTTCGAAAGGCCTCATCAAGAAATATCAGCGGAGGCGCGAGGAACAAGCACAGGACTACGATGACCAAGATAAATTCTATGATCCCCATTGGGAGTGCGAGTTCTTTCGATTTTGCTGGAACGAAGGGATGAGGCTGCCAACAATGCAAGAGTGCCTTGCATGCAACGACACTGAGGAGTCTTACTAGGGAAGTTCTAGCAGACAGGCACATCGGCCGACCAAGCAAAGGAGATCCGTACATGAGAGGTTAGGGCCGATGCACCATGATCACCGAGCAACAGAAGATGCACAAGTTCAGAACCCTCAATGGTGCCCAGGTGATCTATTTAGCAAAACCCAGAAGCGATGGGTTCAGAGGCTAAGGAAGAAAGAGAAGATCCAGGAGCAGTAGACAGCAATCGCTCATCGGCCCAATAAGACCAGGAAAGAATGGAAGATAAAATCTACAATAGAAAAGGCCGATGTGGATAGTACTAAGTCAACTCAAGCTCCTGTGTCTACAAAAGGTAAAAGCATAGCATCGGCTTCTGTTAACATGGTCTTTGTATTGCCAGCAGAATATAGCATACAGATCGCCGATGAAGATATAGCCAATGAGGAAATAGAGCAATCTTCGGCTAAGCTACAGTTGTCACCAGAGCAAGCCGTATTCGACAAGCCAGCCGACACCAGTTATAGGCACCTCCGGCCGTTGTATATCAAGGGATTCATCAAGGGGCGGCTGATGACGAAGATGCTAGTCGATGGTGGCACGACGGTAAATTTGATGCCATATACAACTTTCAGGAAGCTTGGAAAAGTACCTAAGGACTTAATCAAGACCAACATAGTGTTGAAAGATTTTGGTGGCAACGTGTCTGAGGCAAAAGGGGTGTTGAACGTGGAGCTCATAGTGGGCAACAAGACAATCCCTACTACCTTTTTTGTCTTTGATGGAAAGGGTCCCTATAGCCTGTTGCTGGGACGAGATTGGATCCACGCAAATTGTTGCGTCCCTTCAACAATGCATCAATGCCTTATTTAGTGGCAAGGGGACCAGGTCGAGATCGTGCAGGCCGATAGATCAGTACATGTGGCCAATGCCGATCTTGCAGTTTGGGAGATGGAAGGAATCGATTGCCTGTTTGGACGAGTTTGGGAGGCCGATTTTTTAAAGGTAACTGACTGTGATATTGAGCCGATCGAAGATGGAAATAAGCAGTCACTTTGACAAAGGTGTAACATCCACAAGCCAAGACGAACAAGTTAGTCCCTATACAAAAGATGCGGTGGATGAACTGGATGGAAAATTGGGACAAGGCTTCACGTCGGCCGATGAACTTGAAGAAGTAGACATAGGGATAGGTGATAGACCTAGGCCGACGTATGTAAGTGCTAACCTACCAAGGGAATATAAGAATAAACTAGTGCATCTTTTGAAAGAATTCATGGATTATTTTGCATGGGAATATCATGAGATGCTAGGATTAAGCCGATCGATTGTAGAACATCGGCTACCCATAAAACTAGGTTATCGGCCGTTTAAACAAGCTCCCAGGAGATTTAAGGCCAATATGTATGAAGTTATCAAACCAGAGATCACAAGACTCTATGACGCCAACTTTATCAAACCCTGCCGATATGCGGAGTGGGTTTCCAATATAGTACCAGTGCTAAAGAAGAACGACAAGCTCAGGGTGTGCATCAATTTCAGAGATCTCAACAAGGCAACACCAAAGGATGAGTACCCTATGCCGATAACGGATATGCTAGTTGGTGCTGCATCTGGACACAAGATCATCAGCTTTATGGACGGAAATGCAGGATATAATCAGATCTTCATGGCTGAGGAGGATATTCACAAGACGGCTTTTAGGTATCCAGGGGCGATCGGCCTGTATGAGTGGGTCATTATGACATTTGGTCTAAAGAACGCTGGAGCTACGTATCAGAGGGCGATGAACTACATTTTCCACGACCTTATCGGTTCCTTGATTGAGGTGTACATTGACGATGTGGTTGTGAAGTCAAAAGAATATGATGAACACTTGGCCGATTTACGCAAAGTACTAGAAAGAGCAAGAAAATATGGTTTAAAGATGAACCCTAACAAGTGTGCTTTCGGCGTATCGGCCGGTCAGTTTTTGGATTTCTTGGTCCACGAGAGAGGAATTGAGATCACACAGAAGAACATCAATGCCATAAAAAAGATTAAGCCTCCAGAGAATAAGACCAAGTTACAGTCCCTGATTGGGAAGATCAACTTCGTCCGGCGTTTCATATCGAACCTGTCAAGTAGGATAGAGCCGTTCACTCCATTATTGAGGATGAAAGACGATCAAGAGTTTGTGTGGGGTGATAACCAGCAAAAGGCGTTGGACAACATCAAAGAGTATCTGAGTTCCCCACCAGTTTTAATCCCTCCATAGAAAGGAGTCCCATTCAAGCTGTATCTATCGGCCGATGAGAGGTCTATCGGCTCTGTTGTGGTTCAGGAAATCGGTGGCAAAGAAAGAGCTATTTTTTATCTCAGCAGAAGATTGTTGGATGCTGAAACAAGGTACACGCCAGTAGAAAAGCTATGCTTATGCTTATATTTTTCATGTACTAAATTGATACATTATTTACTTTTCAATGAGTGTATCGTGGTAAGTAAGGCCGATGTGATGAAATATATGCTATCGGCCCCTGTACTAAATGGGAGAATTGGAAAGTGGATTTTTGCCTTGGCGGAGTTTGACCTCAGGTATGAATCGGCCAAAGCGATCAAAGGACAAGCCCTGGCCGATTTCATTGTCCAACATCGAGATGATTCAATCACATATTCAGATATTGTGCCATGGACGCTGTATTTTGACGGATCTGTTTGCAGACATGGATGCGGTATCGGCCTAGTCATCATATCCCCTCGGGGGGCAAGTTTTGAGTTTGCGTTTACCATCAAACCCTACTATACTAATAATCAAGCAGAATACGAAGCTGTTCTCAAGGGTTTGCAGTTATTACAAGAGGTCGAGGCTGATTCTGTAGAAATTATTGGCGATTCACAGTTGGTGATTAATCAACTTTCTGGGGAATACGAGTGTAGGAACGATATTCTGAGGGTCTACAATGAAGAGTGCAAGGAATTGTTAAAGACTTTCAAGATTGTGACGATGAGGCATATACCCAGGAAGCAAAACTTCGAAGCCAATGATTTAGCTCAGGGGGCATCAGGATACAGGCCGATGGTCAAAGATGTTGAGGTTAGAATCGCCACCGTGGACGCCGATGATTGGAGGTTCACTATCATTGAGTATCTGAGGAATCCTTCCCAATCGGCGTCACGAAAGATAGCACTGGGACTTCTACTATTGTTGAGTAGCCTCAGAAGTTTTAATCTTGCTTAGTATTGGCTTTGGGGAGAATATATGGACTATCATGACCTGGAGAAGGTTAGAATCAATGAAAATGTGATAATTTGGACATGAGGGTAAACCAAACCAAGAGGAAGGTTGGGGTGGTGAATGCCACTCTTGTTAATGGTTAAAAATTCATGTTTTCATTTAAAATCTACTAGGTCATAGGTTTGCAAATTGATTTGCGGAAGACATGTTTATGCAAACAAACATAGCCATCCTTTGATCCACCTTGTATAGGTCACTAATGCATTTTTGCAATGGTGGCTTTTTGAGTATGTCGGTACTCACCTTTACTTATTTTCACTCTTTTAGGAGGAAATGTTGACAAGGATCTGTATGTGTATTACACCAACAAGGAGGTTTAGCAGAAGGAGGCGCATTAGAGATCTAGGTCCCAAGTTGATGCATGTGGATTAGTATGGTACCGCCTCCTGTAGCTTCGCTTTCGCTGCCATACCTTAGTCTTTTAGGGATTAGGTAATGTAATGGAGCAGACTTTGTCTATTTGGGTCCCACATGGGCAACCTTTGTAATATTAAGTATTGTAGGATTTTGGATGATGTAGACTTTTTTGTATTAGGTGTGTGTATGTCAAACTACAGATCCATGGATTTGGTATTGTGAATCCATGTGATTTGTAGCGTTCAAAACCTAGGGCCAACACTCCCGAATGGGGTTACCACCACCTCCACCTTCTCCATGAGTAAGGACGAGAGACGATGAAGAAGAAGCCCATCCTTCCTCTGGACCGCGCAGACCTTCAGCAGTAAGAAGGAAGGGGATGAGGGGGAAGACGAAGATAGCCTCGGGTTCTGGCATTCCGCCCATGCCGCCCAAGCAGGGCGACGCAGGGGACGATATTTAGACTTTTTCTCTAAAAATCCTTAGACCTTTTGAACTAAAAAAATTAGTGCTAATATACCAGGAGTTCTGGACTAATATATAATAATCACTACTAGACAACCGATCTTTGCTCGATCGGCCAAAACAACAAATATCTCGAATCTCTTATGAACCAGTGGTAAAAAAGGTCTTTAGCACCGGTTAAAACGCCCAACGGCCCTTTGCTATCTTTAGTACCGGTTGGTAACACCAACCGGTACTAAAGATCATATTTAGTCCCGGTTCACACTTTGTCAGAGCATGTCAGGCCCCCGAGATCTTTAGTACTGGTTGGTGCCACCAACCGGTACTAAAGATAATGTCCTTCATATCGCTCATCTTCTTCCTCCAGCCCAAGCCATTGCTGCAATTGTAAGGAGAATGAGAGGTGCTGCCAAAATTTTTTGTGAAAATATTTTGGTGATATTATATAAATCAAAGCGATCTAAAAGGTTAGCAATTTCATCCTCTATTAATATATGGTTAACATTTTACATTTATAGCTATTTTTCTATACATTATTTTCTCCAAAAAGGTATATAGAAAAAGATGAGAGAAAAATTGTTTAGGGAAAATTAGGGTACTTTATTAAATTAGAAACATTTGGATAAAAATGTTAAAAAAGATAACAAAGGAAAAACATGAAAAATGAAGACAAAAGAATAGAAAACTAAAACTATTTTAAAAATCATTAAAATAGTTAGTAATAAGTAGAATGCATTACACGTCATCACATTGATACTTTCCCTACATGGTTGCGACAACATCTCATGGGTAACGAGACGATTGACCAACAACTAGCCTTCTTAGCGAGGGGACCATCTTGGTCAATCTCGACATTCCAAGGATATTAGATCAAAGAGTATACATTTTACATAGGAGCCCAAGACAAAAAGAGCATGAATCAGAATAGTGATGTTCGTATCGATGCCATGAGATACGATAGGACAACTAGCACGTATTACGGTGCCATCGATGAGATATGGAAACTTGACTATGGATCTCTGAAGCTCCCTCTATTTCGGTGCTAATGGGTTAGGCCGACTGGTGGAGGCGTAATGGTTGATGACTGTGGGATGACAACAGTTAACCTTACCAAGGTTGGATACTCAGACGAACCATTCGTCCTAACCGATGATGTAACGCAAGCTTTATACGTGAACGACATGTTTAGCAAACCAAAAAAGGGGAAAGAGCCCGACGAGCCAAAGCGCCACGTGGTTCTCCCAGGAAAAAGGAAAATCGTCGGAGTCGAGGATAAGACTGACGAAGATTACGATCAGTTTGACGGGCAACCCCATTCGTGGTGACGGTTGACCCGAGCATCCTCCTATCAACCGAGGACACCTCTTACTCACGCAACGATTGATGGGCAACCCCATTCGTGGTGACGGTTGACCCAAGCATCCTCCTATCAACCGAGGACACCTCTTACTCACGCAACGATCATAGCGAAGAAACATTCGTTAGGAAAAAGTAAGTGAGGTCAACCATCACGTTGTAAATTAATTTTAATGCATTAAAGATCCCTCTATTTCTATTACGATCAACTGAAGCATATTCTGTATTCCCGAGCCAAGGATTGATCATTATATTCCATTGATTCATGGATCGACAAGGCGGCCGCTCGTGAAAGATACTACAGCTTGATTATTATTATTTATTACTTCATTTTATTTTCAATGCACTTAATCGGGCATGGGCTAATAATATATGATTTTTAAAATTTTATAACAATTTTCAACATATTTTAAATGTTTTATCATTACTTTTATGACTTTATTTTATATTTAAGGCACTTAATCGGGCATGGGCTAATTATATATGATTTTTAAAATTTTATAACAATTTTCAACATATTTTCAATGTTTTCTCATTATTTTTATGATTTTATTTTATTTTTAATGCACTTAATCGGGCATGGACTAATTATATATTATCTTTAAAATTTATAACAATTTCAATATATTTTAAATGTTTTATCATTATTTCATGACTTTATTTTATTTTTAATGCACTTAATCGGGCATGGGCTAATTTTATATGGTTTTTAAAATTTATAACAATTTTCAATATATTTTAAATGTTTTATCATTACTTTTATGACTTTATTTTATTTTTAGTGCACTTAATCAGGCATGGGCTAATTATATATGATTTTTAAAATTTCATCATAATTTTCAACATATTTTAAATGTTTTATCATTATTTTTAAAATCGGCTAATTATATTTTTAATGCACTTTTTAATGCCGCTTATTGGGCTAATGTTAATTACTTATGTTTTAAACCTACTTTTGATGAAATTATTTTGGCCACGATTGACTTTTTTAAGTTTAGTCCTGGTTTTTATGCAAAGCCAGGAGAAAAAAAATTTAGACATAGCGGGAAATCGTCTTTAGTCCCGGTTGGTGCCATTAACAAGGACTAAAGATATCTTTTGTCCTGGTTGGTGAAAAGAATCAGGACTAAAGATCCGACCTTTAGTCCCAATTGTTCTCACAAACTAGGACAAAATATTTCTTTAGTCCCGGTTGGTGCCACCGTCGCCACTGCCGTCGTCGTCGATCTCCCATCATCATCGTCACCGGCCTCACCGTCCTCATCGTTTTCTACGCTTCAAGGTGAGTTCGCCATGCATCTCTTCCCCTTCACCTCTCTCTCCTCCAGCGCCACCGTCGCCGCCACCACTGGCCGACCGACCGAACGAACGAACAAACATGTGAGGGAACGTTTGAGCGAATGACCGAACTAGCGAGGGAACGACAGAATGACCGAGCAAAAGAACGTTGGACCAAACGAGCGAACGTATTAGCGAACAACCGAACGAGCGAGGGAACGACCGAACGATCGAGCGAAAGAACGACCGACCAACCGAGCGAACGTATTAGCGAACGACCAAACGAGCGAGTGAACGACGAAACGAGTGAGGGAACGACGGAACGACCAAGGAAACGAACGAACGAGCGAACGACCGAGCAAACGAACGAACGACCGATCGAGCGAACGTATGAGCGAACGACCGAACGAGTGAGGGAATGAGCGAACGACCGAGCGAACGAACGATCGAGCAAGGGAACGAACGAACGAACGGGCGAACGGCCGAGCGAATGACCGAGCGACCGAACGACCGAACGAACGAGTGAGCGAGCAAACGAACGAACGAACGAGCCATGTTCTCTAGTGCTCTGTTCGTTCGCTCGTTCCAAGGAGATACTGGTTCAAGATATTGGCTGAACACAAGCACTCGGTCTTGCCTGATTGAACACAAACGGATAATTCCTAAAACAAATTTTGTCTTGACTCCTATGCATAGGAGTCAAGATAAAATTTGTTACGAAAATTATTCGTTTGTAACCATGAAAGAGTGAGGTGTTGTGTTTACCCAATATCTTGAATCACTATCTCTGACTTAACGATGTATATGCAAATGTTTTTGAAAAATATATTTACAATCTATGTTTTAGTTGTTCAATGCAAATGTTGTAATTACCTAACGATTGTTTTGTTGTCAGGGTTGGACGCGGGCGACTCTCAAGTTCCCTTACGTGATTCAAGGTCGCCAAGAAACACGCTAAGGCAAGATATGTGATATATGAGATCTAACATGTTAATTCTAATTATATGCATACTTAAGGCTGTGGATATATATAACAATTTATATGTAGGTTGTTATCCAATGTGGATATGTATGCATACCTAAGTTTTTCATAGTTGTCGACAATGTGGATATATATAACAATGTACATGTAGGTTGCATATTTTTTAAGGCTGTGTTCTTTTCAAATTGCTAAATGGTGCGTTTTTTGCAAAAAAAAAAATCTATACGAAAGTTGCTTTAAAAAATTAGCAAATACTTAATTAATCATAAGAAAATACGTATAACAATATACATGTGGACAATGTGGATATATATAAGTAAGCGAATTTTAGAAGTTCTTCATAGTTGTGGACAATGTCGATATATATAACGATATAAATGTAGGTCGCATATTTCTTAACTGAGTGAATTTAAGAAGTTCTTCATAGTTGCTGACAATGTTTATAATAATAACATTTTATGTACTATTTAATGTTACGAACAGATGACAGATCGCGATGACGAACAGTTTCTCTTGGATGAGATCAATGAGGGCAGCAGCGAGCACTGGGCGGACGAGGAGGGGAATGAGGACCCCAACTAGTATTTAAATCAGGAGGGAAGTGAGGAGAGGAATGAGAAAGGGAATAAGGAGGAGAACCAAGATGAGCAACAGGCCTGCCAACCGAGCGTTGGTACGAAGAGTGCACGTGGACAACGAGGTGTTGCGAGGAAGATGGAGGGACGACACATCATAACTGAAGTGAACCCAGATGACGAACCAGTTGGCCCCACCGATGCAGCAAGAAAATTTATGTCACACAACAGTTGGGTCGTGAGGGATCACGTACCAATCAGCATACAAAACTGGCGCCAAATAAGATCACAAGGGGACGTTGAACAAACATATGTCCCAACTATAGAGAAGGACATGCTGTGGACCACCGTGCTCGAGACCTTCACAATCCCTGAGGCAGATCACGCCAAAGTGAAGGATTGGATGCTGAAAAAGATGGCTCAACAATTCTAGTGCTACAAGAAAATTTTGTACCCAAACTGAAGGATCTGACACCGGACTTCGACGCATTCCCCAAACTGAAGGATCATTGAGATGCATTTGTGGCCTACAAGACAGGAGAGTAAGGGCAAGCCGAAATAGCGAAGAACAAAACCAATGCCTCCAAGAAGAAGTACTTTCACCGGCTAGGGTCGGGTGGCTACAAGATGGCAGTGCTTAAGTGGCAGAAAATGGAGGTTGTTCTAGCCAGAAGAGGAATCGTTCTGGCCATAGTTGATTGGCCTGAACGATCAAAACATTGGTACTACGCTTATGGGGGGACACTGAATCCCGGTGATGGCTTCCTGATCTTTGGCGATGATATATGCCAAGCAGCTCACCGTCTCGTGGATGCCCTAGAGGCGTCTTCTAAGGGAAGATTCCATCCGGACAGAGAGAAGGACGAGCTTACCCTCGCACTGGAAAATCCGGAGTACCCAGGACGAAAGTGCGGAAAAGGTGTGGTTCCATGAAAGTATGGGTTTAAAGAGGACATCCACACGTACCGGAGTCGCATGAAAAGTAAAAGAGATACATATGTGAAATTTGCAAATCTTGAATTGAAGGTCACGACTCACGACGCACGGTTACAAGAGGAGGTGGCAAGACAGGTGGAACAACACTTAAGTGAACAGCAGAGCCAACAGACCTAGCCGTCTATTCCTCACGTCATGATGAGCCTCTCAGGCAATCAAAACAGCTGCGCTTCTACAGGCTAAGTAGAGGAACATAGCATTGATGCTGCAGCAGGGCCAGCGGTCGACGAACCACCCTGCCTCGTGGATGAAATAATGGAGCGGACACCGTGTGAGCTGCATATTCTATTCAAGAACATATCAATCAAGGTATGCTCATAGTTTTATGATATTTGGCTTGTAAATTGCGAATGTTTGTGCATATGTTAATTACTAATTAACCTCGATTCTTGTGAAGGTGGCGGAGCGCATGGCCATACAAGTGCAGCAAGACGGGACGTACCATTGTAGACCAATTCTATCTCGGTACTCAAAGGTCAAAGTTGAGCTGGTGGTCCCATGCTTTGAGGATCTCGAGCTAAAAATCCTCGGAGGAAACAAAGAGACGAAACTAGGATAGATAGCCCACGCCATTATACTGTGGTGCAAGTGCTACATCGTGCTTCCCGGGCAAGTAGCGGTGTCCGTTCCTACATCTCCACCACCGCAACCTTGGTCTCCGCTGCAACCATGGTCTCCTCCGCCGGCACCATTTCCTCTGCAACCGTGGTCTTCGCCGCCTGCACCGCCTCTTCCGCAACCTCGGTCTCCTCCACCTGCACTGTCTCCTATGCTACCGTGGTCTCCGCCACGTGCACCATCTCCACCGCTTGCATAGTCTCCTCCGTCTTCAATGCCGCAAGCAGCTGCAAGTAGCAAGCGATCTTTTCCACCTTATCCAGCATCGTCAAAGTCCACACAACAAACGCATAAGCAAAGACTTGACGAGCCAAAACTACCCGCTCTCAAGAAAAGAACGTATGATAGGACAGACGAGGGAGATTGACTAGATTGTCAGAAAACAAGTGGAGGATCACTTCAAGCCACGGGTTCCAGAGAAGAAGATTCTAATAGACCCGATGACTAAGGCCTTCTTTCAAAAAAGGAGCGAACCCACGAAAAAGAACTTACTGTCAGACTACGACCGCTCAGTTCAAAAGTCCTTTGGGAAAAGAAAGACAAAGGCAAAGACTGTCCCTCAACTCGAAACGCAAAAGAAACAAATGGTTCAGCCAATGCCATCGGACTATGACTTTAATTTACAACAATTTATGGCTGATACAAATCTAAGCAAGGAGCAACTACTGGGGAAGGCCCCTATAGAGAGCGCAGAACTTAAAACACAAGTACGTACTCGGCAAACCACTTGTCAAGCCAGAGTTGGTCTCCAAGCTCTCTATACAGATGTACCAATTCCATGAATGGCACATGGATCAATCAGCTAAGGGTAGGATGATGTTCATGGCAAGGGTTAGAAATGAACATTTCTTCCGTGGGACATACGATATGTGGATACGCTGGGACAATTGCCACGACGTATACCATCAATGTCACACCCCGAAGTTTGCGTTCCAGGTAAAATTCGTAAATTAAATCGCGTAAAACAAAATTTTCCTTTTTAACCTAGAGCAAATTCTAATTTAAAAATATATTTAATCAAGTAAAATTGGCATGGTGGGATTTTTCTTGAGTTCCCCATGGTAAAATACACTAACAGGATTTTTAGTGGAATTTTTAGAGCCCTAAAAATAATTTTAAACAATTAAAAACCTCAAGCGCAATAAATAAATCTCTGGGAAAATTCCTTTTCCTTTTCTTTTTTTTTTCTTCTTTTTGGGCCGTCGGCCCACTCCTCCTCCTTCCTCCCTCGCCAGCCTAAGCCGCCGCGCCGCCCCGCGCGCCCTTTCCCCTCCTGGATCGGCCCAGCCGGCCCAAGCCGCTGCGCGCCCCACCGCTTCCCCTTCCCGGGCCAGCCCAAGGCCACCCGGAAGTCTGCGCCGCCTCCCCGCGCCGCTCGGTCGGTGACGGGTGGGGCTCGCGGCCGAGTCGTCTCTGACTCGGCCGGCCGTCGTGCCCGCGCCGTCGCGTTTTCCGGCGGGGCTTCCGCCCACGCCGCTCGACCCCCTCCCTATTTATTTTTCCCCCGAGGCACCCCCTCCCTCATTCCCGAGCGCCGCCGCCGCCCCTAACCCTAGATCTGTCGAGCCGCCGACCCCCGCGCCCGCCGCCGCCGCCTCCTTCGTCGTCGCCGGTAAGCACCTGCCGCCGTTTTTTTTCCTCCTCCCTCCTCTGTCGGCTGCCGCTCCGTGCAAACCCGCGCCGCTCCGCCGCCGCGCGTGCCCGCCGCCGCCCCGGCCGCTGCTGCGCCGCCGCTACCCCCGGGCCGGCCGTCGCGTGCGCTGCCGCGCGGCTGTGCCGCGTGGGCGCTGCGTCGGTGCTGCCTCAGTGCCGCGCGCGCCGCGTGGCTGCCGCGTCGGCACCACGCGTGTGCCACGTGGTGCGCCGCCGCCGGCCGGTCGACTCGGTCCACCGTGGACCGGGATCCCGTGCCACCGACAGGTGGGGCCCACCTGTCGGAGCTGCCGCCGCCAGCTGACGTCAGCCCTAGCAGCTGACGTCAGCGATGACGTCAGCCCTAGCCCGTCGCCATCAGCATGACGTCAGCCCTAAGGTTTATTGCGCAATAATTGATTAAGGATTTTTCTGTTATAGTAAAAACACAGATACTTCAAAAATTCATAACTAATTCATCCGGACTCCGTTTGAGTCCATTCAAGTCTCAGAAAATTAAAAAAAATGTCTAGAATCTATTAAAAATGGTTTTGTTCTCTGTTTCAATAGAGTTAT
This sequence comes from Oryza officinalis, assembly GCA_008326285.1. Classification (NCBI taxonomy): domain Eukaryota; kingdom Viridiplantae; phylum Streptophyta; class Magnoliopsida; order Poales; family Poaceae; genus Oryza; species Oryza officinalis. Next base: position 14,595,585 of record BDMV01000012.1, on the reverse strand, counting down.
AGCCTGTTTGCTTGTGTGCTTTGTTTTTCGTTTAGATTCCGGTAATTTCGACCCTCCGATTTACTTCGAGGTCGTTGCTGAGGTCGACCCAGCGCAGGAGCAAGGCAAGTCATGCTTCACATTGATCATATTGTTCCTAAATTTACAAATACCTTATTTTTCTGTAAATGCTGCATTATTTCATAATGTCATTTTATGTGGGTTCTTACCTATTGTACTCAGCCAATTACATTTATTATCTCGTACCTTTGATAGCTTGGGTAATTAATTCTTCATTTGCTGAGTTTAGGAGTGCTTAGCCATGCTTAGCTAACTTAGCTCACTAAAGGGGATCACCTTAAATAATTAATTAATGTAGTCCCTATGGTGACACTTTGGTTTAGGAGCCACCATACACTTTCGTTTAGGAGCCACCATGGTAATAATATTTAATGAAAATATGCTAATGGTGGGTTGTGAGCACATGGTTTTGATGGTCGTGCTCATGACAATTATGGACCGATTCGCGGGAAATCCTGGAAGAATTACCGTACTTTCCACAAGCTATTGTGGGTAATGACTGGATTTGTAGTACAGCTTTTTCCTAGCCGACGTACATAGGCGAGGTTGGGACTGATGGAGTTGGGTCGGCGGGGGTGTACCCGTTGATCGGCTGCCGGATTCACCTAGGCATGAGAAGGGGCTGCCTACCTTGGTGTAATGGTAGGGGCGAAACTTGAGGTGGTACGCTTGGTTAGGATGGGTTATGCGAAGGGTCCTGTCACAGCTCCTTTTCCGGTGTACCGTGGTGATATGTCGACGCACGGTAACGTGTTGTGGGACTGTGTCTTGTGGGTACAGTTGTACACCTCTGATCAGAGTAAAACTATTCAAATAGCCGTGCCCATGGTTATGAGCGATCAACCAGATTCACCGTGATTAGTTACACCTTATAATAACCTGACTTAATGGAACTGGTGTAGTTTAGGTGGTGTTTTGGGCCTGTCGCAACGTGGTGTAGCATTGGACAGTGATGGTTTAATATTGCTCAATCAATTCAATGTTTTACTACTGCTTTCAACTGTTGTTTTTAAATGCTTACTTTATGCAAATAAACCCCTGCCTTCCTTTGGAATACCTTGCATCATTATTTTGCTTTCCGGTATGACTTGTTGAGTACAGTAGGTAGTACTCAGTCTTGCTCTATTTTCCCTACATCAGAGTTGGAGTATGTATCAGAGGAAGATTTTTCAGAAGAGTAGGCTTGTGGCTGCCGTCGAGGATGCCTGTGGATTGAAGTTGCTATGTTGCGAGTGTCTATTTTATTAGTATAGCTTGTTTCCTTTTTCTGCTGCGTTTATGTAAGAGATTTTTATAATGTTTGTAAGACGTGGATCTGTATGGCAACTTTGTCGTTTGTGTACCCTGGCTGATCCTGGACAGGGATTTTAATACACATTCTGCTTGGAATTCGGGTTAGCAAATTTCTGGGCGTGACAATCAAGATGCCCTTGACGTCTCTCTTATGAGTTGTTGGGTTCTATAAGTATCGTTTAATTTAATGTCATTCATTTGCCCGTCGTATGTGATATCAAAAATTTAACGTCTTTTTTTACTATAGAATGGAGATTCAAAGATGCTGGAAAGAAGGATACTTCAAGTGCGGTTTCATGGACCCCTACGAAATTAACGAGAAGACCTTAGAACGATGACCAGTGTTAACTGAGAATAACATTTTTAAATTCCTGGTGCAGCAACATTTCAAGGAGTACATACTATTGCCATACAACACAAAGTGAGTTTTTACCAATTGTTGTCGCAACTTTCTTCTCGTTTTTATAAATTGATATGTATATCATATTTCACGAATTCTGTAGATTCCACTGGGTCCTCTTTGTCATAGAGATTACCAAAGCCCAGATTATTGTCATGGACTCTATGCACAAAGATAGGGATGTTTTCGACGATATCATTGACATGATTAACAGGTAATGTGATCCGCTAGTACTCTCGTTATGATTGCTACTATCACTAATATGTGGACCAAAGCATCATTAATTCGTTTGCAACTACAGGGTGTGGGCAAGATTCTGTGCAAATGTCTGCGAGGTATTCAAGAAAGAATTGTCAGTGCAGATGAACTTTCCGGTACATACATTGTCCAAAATTATAAATCTCATTTATTCGATATTAGAAATATTTCATAAGTTCGTTTCTCTTTTAGTGTTTACGACAGGAACAGGGGATCAACTTGTGCGGCTACTATGGTTGTGAATTTATTCACCACATGGCACACGCCATTAACACTGATAAGGATATTAAAGTACGTAAACACCTACATGTATATTATTTACACTCTTCTCATTGATTTAATATATTCATATCTCATTTTTTGAAAACGATAGATTATGTGAATGAAGGACCAACTCCCCCCAGAGGATTACATCAAGGCTGTTCAAGAATAATTAATGAGATTTGTTATAAATGAAATTGTTAATCCAACGGAAGAATTCCACGACGACGGAAGACTCATTTCTCGAGATAAATTGTCCTAATTTGTAATATATAATGGAATATTAGAAATTAACAACGATTGTATATGTTTATAAGTAAATTCCAATTATACATAAGTAATATATACCAGCCATTATATATACGTGATGCTATACAAATATATACTACTCTTATGTGTATGTATTTACTTTTGTATATATATATATATATATATGTCTTTATATATATATAAAGACATTTATATATATATACATGTATATATAATATGCAATTATATATATATGTTTGTACTTTTATATATATATATATATATATATATATATGAATATACAAAAATATATATGTATTTGTACATATATATATATGCATATATATAAACATGCAGCAAGCAATATAAAACATTTAAAAAAAATAAAAAAATCATCTTTGGTAACACCAACTGGTACTAAAAATGGTAGCACCAGCCACGTGAACTATCATTGTGTTACCAATCAGTAGTAAAGATGGATCTTTAGTCCCGGTTATTTCAACCGGGACTAAATATACTCATTTTTAGTCCTGAATTATTAGTGTCGGTTGCATACCCGAGATTAAAAAAAAGTTTACGAACCCAAGAAAAATGAGTTCGCCAGCAGTCAATGAAGAACTACACGTTGTTATGCAGAGTTTGCGGTAATACAACGTTGAAGGATTTGAATCCATCACTAGAATCGATTAATAAATATATCATTTTTGAAGAGCATTAATTATAGGATTCTCACTGGGATATTTTCTCGAGAACCTCAAGTTTCACGTCACGATCATCAACATTGTGGGTGCCGGTGCGTGAATGTCACGACATTTTCACCGACGCTATCATCCAACGGTTGCGATTTCTACTTGATTTGCAAGCACTACTAACTCCAGCTTAAAGTCGTCCAAGCCTCGTTCCCTTTCCTTTCATCACCTTCTCCTATCTCCTGTACACATCAAGCTAGAAGCCTCGACCAACTCCAAACGGCCAGTCAGTTCGATCGATCGACCATGGCCGCCGCCCGTTCGCACGCAAACCCGTCGTTGTTCGCCGGCGTCGTCTCCTCGCGAGGCGGTATCAGGGGCAGCGTGGGTTATTCAGTCGTAGCGCGCCTGGGCGGTGCTGCGACTAGCCCACCGTCATCGCTGCTAGCTCCGGCAAGGTGCGCCGTCGTCGGGATGGCGCCGACGTCGACGCCGAAGGTGGATGGCGGCGGACGGCGGTCGGAGCAGGGGCAGCTGGCTGTGACGGCGACGCGGTTGGTGGATGAGCTGGTGGAGGAGGCGCTGGTATGGTCATCGCAGCATGGCCTCGTCGTCGGCGACAAGAACCACCCGGTGAAGTGGCTAGCTCACGGAGTCCTTCCTAGTACATTTTGCATATGCATTGTTCGTTTATTATATTCGTGCAGATTCTTCCTGTCTTTTTAACATGAACCCATTTCAATGGTTTTTTCTATATTTACTTTAGTGCTCGAAAATGAAGGCCAATTTTAATAGACACAATCAATGGTCCACCTATAATTTATAAGAACCAAAAAAAAATTTGTTTCTATCAATGATAGTGTTCTAAAAACATATGTATCCCATTAATTACAACTACGTACTGGATATTAATATTAAATTTACCTGGTTTTTCCTAAGCTTAAAAAATTACTCCATATCGATCATTTGGTAGAACCAACTAACTAGCTGCTGGGAAAATCATGCATATGTATCCCATTAATTGCAACGTTCTGTAGATTTGTACTTATGTAGAAATTATGTAAAAGAAATTTGTGTCACGTTTTAATCGATTGAATGTGTGACCTCCACAAAAAATAATGAATAAATCCCATCACAAGTAATTAAGGTGATATTTGCCAAAATTCCTACGAAGTTTATGACGAGTCCGAAGAAGTTATGATTATTGAATGCTTGATCTCGAGAAATCAAACTGAACTAGCAAGCAACAGTGCTAGTTATCGACATTAAAATTAATAACCTCAAACCAAAGCTAAATAATTTCCTGTGATACATTATACAGAGCTTTCAATTTATTTTATTGATATCATACTTTATCACAATTATTTGACCATTATATTTTTGCCCAATAATTGTGGAGGGTCCGCTTTTGCAATTTGAAGATTTTAAAGCACAAATCCAATCCTCCTAAAGATGTCCGGTCGAAATTGACCCAACCGGAAACAGCCAGCTCAACCATACTGATTTGTATGTGGGGCAATATTTGGCGGGGCCCACCAGACAGTGGGACTGAAGGTCGCCAATATGCTTGTAACCAGATAATAAAATATAAATATGCCTTTCAAAAAAAATATATATATGCAAATATGCAAAAACAAATCAACATGTGCTGCACGTGAGTGGCGCCTACTGACCCTTTCTTTACTGAGGGAACAACTTCTCTTTTGGTGAGAAATAACAAACAGGAAAACTGAAGTTCGCAATTTATCATGTGACAACTTGCAATAAAGGCGCCAATTGACCACTCTTTGTTTTAATTCGACTTTTGATTTATATGATTTATAAAAGTCATTGGCTTTTAAGCCTTAAAGTTCAATAATCAAGTCCTACTTCTTCGTATTGGAAAAAAAACTAAGCTCTTGGCTTAAGCTGGGTTCGCCAGTTGGAGTTGGCAACCCTTTCCCTATTACACGCAAAACAAAACGATGGTTTAGCGCATGATTAATTAAGCTAACAAATTTGAAAAATAAAATAATATGATTTTTAAAGCACCTTTTCCTATAAAAATTTTTTACAGAAAGATATACTATTTAGCAATTTGGAAAACGTGCGCGTGAAAAAGAGAGATGTGAAATTGAAAAAGTAGACTAAAGAACTCAGCCTTAAGAGTATAAGAGTGTTTTATGGCTTTAAAAGGTTAAATAAAAATACTGCTTGTTTATTTAGGTTTGGATTTTTTTTACTTATAAATCGGCTTATTAGTTATTAGCCACCACAGGAAAATTAAAATAAGTAGTACCCAGGACACAAAATGGTTGGAGTATGGCCGACCCATATCAGAAAGGCAAGAGCACATGCGTGGTTCATACAAGCGGATCGTGTTGCTTTCACTGTTGATAGAAATGGAAAGGAATGAAAGTGACTAATTAACTAGCCGTCTTACAAAGAAGTATTCAACATGAAGAAAAGAAGTGCGTTTTGATCCTTAACCCACCGTCAGGCTAGTTTGGAAAAACGTACACTTAGTCTCTCATCTTATCACCGAATTATAAAATCGTCTCAACCAAAAAACTAGATACAACGTATTCTCCAACTTCTAAAACCAGTACACACGAGGTTCCTTGGTGGTATTCTCCCTGATTTTGGCTGACGTGGCACCTACGTGTCTCCTTTGAGTAGGTCATAATTCCACGCGATATTAATGTGGTGCTTACGTGGCAGTATGATCGAAAAAATAATAAAATAATTAAAAACAGTGGGGTCCACTGGTCAAATCCCCTTCTTCCTTTTCTCTCTTTTTCCAATCTTTCTTGCGTCAGGTAGGGAGGAAGGGCAAAGAAGAGGTGGCCCCAGCTGCGATGGCGCTGTGGATTGGAGTGGCAGCCGGCGGCAGGTGGGTGCAAGTTCGCCGACAGCGACAACAGTGTGGAGAGTTTGAGGGGGGAGAGAGAGAGTGGAGGAAGCTCAGAGGCTGCGCAACGATGACATGGCATTGAGGAAGAGCGGCAACCGATGGACAGGAGGTGGGCGCCAGCGATAGCGTCACTGAGCCCGTGAATTGGGAGTTCGACAACGACATCGAGCTTGAGGCCGCATTCGACTTTCGCGAGCTCACGAGGGTCTGGGGAAAGGAGCGGCCGGGAGCCACCGCCGTGCTCCTCTTCCGCCAGCCGCTAGCTGCGCTCGTCGCGCCGACTCTCCTCCCCGCCATGTCAGTGACGCCACCGCCGCCCACAAACAACTCCTCTCCGCCAGCCGCCGCCTATTATGCTGGCCCTCCTCTCCGCAAGGCTGCCGCGCCGTCTCTACAATGCTGGCTTCCACCGGAGCAGCCGTTGCGGAGCAAGACTTGGCGAGCTCAAGGAGACGGCGGCTGACCTCGTTAGAGTACGCCTGCAACACCTCGATCCTATCCTCGACGGAGCCCGACGCGGCGCTGGACAATGACTCGATGACGGCGGTGTAGGCCTTGGCCTTGACAGCGGTGGTGGCGCACTATGCCTCGGCGGCACCTAGAGGTATCTCGCCCGCCTCGGCGTTGGCGGTGAGGCTGCACCCCAGCAGCATGCTGATGGGTCCCACCCTAGCCTTCCCACCAGTCCACGTCGCCAGCCACAGCCCGCACTCCTCCCACGTCGGCCGTGCTCCTCGAAGGGGAGGACTCCACCGGTCGCGCACTCGAAAAAAGGAAGAGAGGTGGTGGGGGGATAAGTAGTCGCTGACATGTGGGGCCCATGTGGGTTTCACACTGACTCAGCTGCTATGTTAGACAAAACCAGCAACAAAACAACCTAAGGACCTATAGTAACCCAATTTTGTAAGTTCAGGGATATCATATATCTGGTTTTTCAGTTGACGGATAATTTTGTAATTCGGTGACAAGATGAGAGGCTTCCGGTGTACTTTTTCTGACTAGTTTTAGGTAGCTCGTTTGGGCTGCAGCCCACTTATGCAAGGCTCGTTATTTGGTTTAGGAATAAGTCTAGTTGCCATCCCTTAACTTTGTGTCGAGTTTAGTTGGCATCCCTTATCTCCAATACCAGAAATCTTCACCCCTAAACTATGCAAAACAGTGCAATTTGGGCCCATGGCAATATGGATACCTGGTTTTACTAAGGTGGCATTGGAGCCAGCAATATATATATATATATATATATATATATATATATATATATATATATATATATATATATATATATATATATATATATATATGTAGGGCCATACATGTAAGTGAGAAGAAAAAAGTGAGGTCCATGTGTCAGCATCATGTTCTTTCTTTGCTTTTCTTCCCAAGCTTGGGAGGGAGGGGGGAGGTGGCCGATTGGAGAGGGGGATGGGGGAGAAGCGGTCGGCGAGCCTAGGAAGGAGGGTAGGTGGATGTCAAAAAAAATATAAAATTGTTCTCTCCCTGTCGGAGTTGCCTTCCCGATGCGGGGCTTTGGCCGAAGTTGGTACGCCCTAGCGCCGGGGACGGCGTCGCCAACTCGGCATTACATGACGACGAGGAGAGGCTCCGCCGGGGCAAGTCCGTGATCCAGAGTTGCCTCATCGGGTCAAGCGCGCTACACGAGACCAGTGACGGCGGCGCCTAATGCCTCCTCTCCGTCCTTATCCCGTCTCTGCCTCTCTCGCATGGAGGCCAGGCGAGCTCAGACGGTTGCATGGAGGCAAGACGAGATCCGATGGGCTCGCTGGCAGCCTCTCCCTTCCTCCCAGGTTCGTTGGCTGCCTCTCCCCCTCTCCTACCGGCTGCCTCCCCCTCTCTCCCAAGCTCGCTGGAACTCCACCTCGCGGTCTGCGCCACATGCATCATAGACGGCGAGCACCGGGTTGAGTGCGCGGCACGAGAACGGCCGCCTTCCCCTCCCTCCAGGCTCGCCAGAACTCCACCTCGTGGCCGACGATGCGCGGGTCAAGGCGGCAAGCACCGGGTTGAGCGCGCGACACGAGAACGGTGGCGGCGTTGCCTGATGGCGCCTACTCCTCTCCCTCTACCTTCCCCTTTCTCCTGTCGGTCGCATCTGCCCCTTCTCCCTGGCCGCCTACCCCCTTCCTCCCAAGCTTCGGAAGAAAAGAGAAGAAAGAAGAGGATGATGACACGTGGGCCCCACATATTTTTTTCTTACTTACATGTGGGCCCCACATAATATATATGTATGTATGTATGTGTATATATATATATATATATATATTTTGACTAGGATGCCACGTTAGTGAAACTAGGCATCCGTACTATCATGGGACCCAAATTGCACTGTTTTGTTTGTACAGTTTAGGGATAAAAATTTTTAATATTGAAGATAAGGGATATCAAACAAACTCAACATAAAGTTGTGGGTTGGCAAATAAACTTATTCCTTTGGTTTACCTAGTTTTCGCCAAGCCTAACAGGAGGTTACCAAAACTTTTAAGCGTGGGCTGCATTCTAGTCATCGAGGGAGAGCCTCGTCGGGCAAACTTTTCCAGCGGTGGGCTAGAATGACATCAGCTAGAGTATTTATCTTCTATTTCTCTATTTTTATATTATAAAACGCTTTTACTTATTTTTGTAAGTATTTTTTTAAAAAATTCACTACATGTATAGAAAAGTATAGCAGTATCTCTAACACAAAATAAACATATACTACCAAAATAAAAATATCCTACATACAGCTAGGGATGTCCTTGCTAGAGATCCAAACGTACCCAGTACTATGCCCACGCGGGCATGGACTAAATGAATGTTTACTTTTTATATAAAATTCAGCTAAATGTATTTAAAAAAAGTGAACACGTATCCGAATAAAAATGAATGATTGAATTCAATTAATTGATCCTTAAAAAGGTTACATGCAAAATATGAATATTTAGACTATTTAAAAAACATGTTTTTTTAAAATATTAAGCTTACAGACTTATAGTGTAAGGCTTTAAATATACCATGTATGCGTGCGCGCGCCCTCTCTCTATAGTTCCGGCTGTAACTATATAAGTTTTCTAATTTAGAATGCAAGTTTTTAAGTTAACAGCAGCTGACTTATTGTCGGGCAGTGGTAATTTAAGGCAGCCTTAGTTATGAGGACAATGGGGGAAGAAATCTATTGTTTTCCGCTAGTACTTTTCCAAAATGCTGAATGATGCCCATTTTGCAAAAATATTTCATAGAAAAATTGTTTTAAAATTCATATTGATTCAGTTTTTAAGTTTTTTTTAAAAAATACTCAATTCATCATACCCTAATGGCTCATATTGTTTTTCGTATGTTATTAATTTTCTCCTTTGTCCTCCTCTTAAACACATCCTTAGTTCCAATCTTATACATTTTTGGTACTAGCTGGAGGGGTATGCAACATGTCTAAAAGAATATAATCCCTCTAATATAAGAGGTCACTTTAATTTATGTAATTTGATGATAATCCATCAGAATTTGTAACCTCATTTAAGTTGCTTATTTACAGCCCTTGATTTCATTTCTTTGATTTAGCACTGGCAATGAACCTCATTTTCAATGCTATCGTCTCTGAGTATTTTTCCAGTTCTTAATTAGCTGTTCTTTTATTTACCTGTAGCTTGATTTTTGTATCATTTTTATGAATTGCAACACTGGAATTGAAATGCTATAGACATATTTTTTTCATCGTGACAAGAAGAAATTCACTCATGGGTACATCTGGTGATCTGCAGAGATCAGGAAAAGCTCCCGGTGTTGGTTTGCTCCATGCCCCATTTGCACTACTGCCAATGTCATTTCCAAAAATTTATTGGGATCAGGCGGTTGAATTGGCTCCCCTTTTCAATGAGCTTGTTGATCGTGTTAGTTTGGATGGGGATTTTTTGCAAGAGACTTTGGCAAGGTGATTTCTTAATTAATTGACACAAATAAAATTATATGGTTTCGAACTCCTGGGAAAAATCACACTAACAAAAGTAATTATATTACCTATGTTTCACCAAAAAAATTATAATTAAATTATTTAGAAACTACAGATCACCCTAATCTTGAAGTTCAGAACCATCGGTTTCAATTCTTGAGTACTTTGTGTTTTCATCCTTATTCCTGTAGCAGTTTTAGTTTATCTTTTTCCAGAACGAAAGAGGTGGATTCATTCACTGGGAGGCTTCTTGATATCCATGCAAAGATGATGAAACTAAACAAGAAAGAGGTGACCACGCAGCTTATTTTGAAATATACTAATCAACAAAGAATTCAACACTCTGATAATTACAGCATTGATTTTATTAATTTTTGAACAAAATTCGACCTGTATATATCTTTCAGGATGTTAGGTTTGGTCTTACTAGGTCAGATTACATGGTTGATGGGGCCACTGACCTGCTTCTTCAAGTTGAACTCAACACCATTTCAACATCATCCAACGGTCTTGCTTGCGGTGTTTGTGAGCTTCACAGGTTAGACAAGTTAAAACACAGATGGACCACAAATTTTATTTGATTCTTCTCATTTAGCCATGCATTCACACATTTTTCAGACAAGCTAAAACATTGAAATACAGAATCTGGACACATTGTTAAGTGTCGAAACCTAATTTCGGCAATAAAAAACAGAGGGTAGCGCACAAGTGCTAAGCACGATGGGTTAGTAGACAAAAAGATTTAGACAGGTTTAGACCTTCTACAAAGAAGTAACACCCTAATCCTGTTTCGAGGATTTGATCTACCGAGTAATTTATTGATCTCTTGATCAAGTTGTGTATGAAGAAAAACCTAGCTTATTGTTATTGTCTCTATATCCCTCATGGGACGTTCTAACCCCTTATATCGGTTTAGCGGGTAGGCTTACAAGTCGGAGACCTAACTACATACTGTATAAGACTTCGTAGTATTCCCGACTTAGAACTATAAGTCGTTCCTTAATATACAAGGTAATGTAATACTTAAGTCCTAAGCCGATTACATAATCAAAACTCATAACCTATCCTCTATAGTCAGTCGGATAAGCTAGCCGTGTGGGTATATGGTACCCATAATCTTCACAGTAGCCCCTGAGACCTTCACAGTCAACGAGATAATTTTGCTTTAAACCATAATAACACACAGCCGAGTACCTCCATAGCCGAGTGCCTCCATAGCCGAGTGCTTCCATCATCTTTGCCTAAGTCTCCCGAGTGCCTTGACTAAATCAAAAGGCTGTGAATGGCTGAAAAATTTCAAAAATAACCAAGAATATATACCTAGGTGCATCAACTAGATGCACCTAATTATATGTAGCCCCCGACTATGTGCTTAGTTGAACAAACTAGGCATATTGTCAAGAATTATAATAATCATACTCATTCGAGTGATATAAATAAATGCTTAGCCAAAGCCAAAAACAATCACAAAAAATCATATAACACATAACCACATAATCAAGGCATAGTGTATAATGACTCCGAGTACTGGCAAGCTCATGCTATCCGAGTTATTCTGCTCGAGTCTCCTGAAGGCACACAACTCCTCCATCCTCAGGAATATGTTGTATGGATAATAGAAAATTCAAGTTAATAAACCCATAATAGATTTACCAATCGTCCAAAGGATATGACCAAAATATAAGGAGCCTAAGCCATAAGATTGGTCTTTAATCAAAAAAGCACACCAAGGTGGCAAAATAGCATTGATATATAAAATAAATTGCTATTAAATAATCCAAATAGCCTGAACAACCCATGAAAAAGTTGCCAAAATAGTCATAAAATACTGCCTTGTTTGTCACCTTCCAAATTGCATCACACCAACTCCTAAAAAATTGATTAATCGTCGTATGGAAGGATTTAAATTGTATTGGGCACTAAAACACGTGCATATTGCCAAGGCAAATTTGCTTAAGTCCCTAAAAGACACGTGACAGGCCACACCAAAATTATGGGCTGTAAGTTCCTCATGGGCCTCGGCCCAAACACGAGAAAACCTACTGATACCCTAAAAACCACTGAAGCACTATCATCTTTACCGCCGCTTCATCTTCTAAAAATTTCCCCTTTCGCGCTCCTATTCATAAGCTCTTCCGAAGAAAACCTAGAAGACAAGCTCATCCAAATCCATTCATCCAGAAACTCGAAGCTCTTATCAAAATCCACCACGCACATCCCGCCGCTAATATCTCTTCCAAGAATCCCTGCTCCCAACACCTGATTCACTCCCCCACAAACCTCATCCATGGCGGAACAGAGAGAATTTGCCTTCGACCAATGGGCAACATCAGATGTGATAGAATCAACCCTGCGAGAGATGGTGAAGGACGGTGTTCTTTCAGCCAAGGAGATCATCGGCTGGCGCCCAGCATACGGCGAAGAGTTCCCAACTCCGAACACCAGTGAGATCGTAGTTTTCACCCATTTTTTCTATTGCGGATTTGGTCTGCCCACTTCTAAATTCTTTCATGGTATCCTTGATTACTACGGTCTCAAAATTTATCATCTGAACCCAAACTCCATACTGTACATTGCTATTTTCATCCTTGTGTTCGAAGCCTTCCTGGGAATCTATCCGCATTTAAACCTCTTCTGCCGCATGTTTTCTCTCAAGGCCCACCCAACCAAAGATAACCCTTGTGTTGTTGGTGGTGCCGGATTTCACTCCGTGGTACTCTCCGCAAAGATTACTTTTCTCTTCCTCTGAAATCTTCCAATAAGGGCTGGCATGCAAACTGGTTCTATATCTCAAACCTAGCCACCAGCTTGCCCGACTTCATTGGTCTCCCACCAATCCAACGAGCCAACTGGAATGCTCTGCCAGAAAACCAAGATTGGATAGGAGCTAACAATCTTCTGGCTAAATTTCTTGAAATGAAGAATAAGGGCCTCCAGGGAGAACATATCACTCGACACTTCATTAAATGCCGACTGGCACCAATCAAAGAAAGATCCAAGCCAGCATTTGAATATGAAGGGCAAAGTGATCCCAATCGGGAAGACCGAGAATCCCTGAATTTCCAAGTCTTGTGTGCTCGCATGTACAAGATCTTCTCTTCTGGAATTGCTGTGGACTACAGCAATAAACTGTCGGTTGCTCCCTTCCATGTTCATCGACCACCTCCTCCGATGAGTAGACTCCGCATCTTAAACCATTGTTCAATCTGTCCATGTTCTTCAATGTTTCTTAAGAATATTGCTTGTAGGCAAATGCTCGGATTATCTCTCGGCCATACAAAGTGTATCATGAATATATACCGGCCCAGCCGACTACCAAGAAACCAACTGGTGGCCTAAACATCAAACCCCAAGCTAAAAGCAGGAGAGCTACTACTGCTATTGAAGAAACTAGGAAACGCGCTAGCAAGCAAAGAAAGCTAGTTGTGGATGACTCGAATGAAGAATCTGAAGAAATCCAAACTCCCAGAGCCAACATAAGCTCCCCAAGGCCATCCACCAGATCTGCTTCAAAGATCAGAAAATCCAACAGGTATTCTTCACACAACCGTATTTATCTTGTTATTGAAAAACCTACTTGATTCCACCTTAGCCATTTTTATCTTCTTCTGTGGAAAACCTCAAGACATAGATCCCACCGGCCAGACAGAAAGAACAATTTCATCTGCAACACCAGAAAAACCAAAATCTGCAGAGCAAGGGTCCTAGAACCCTCTCCCAAGTGAAGCCTTCCCCAATCAAGAGCCCCTGACTGCCAGTCAAGCTACCCCGACTAGAAACCAGTCGGACTCTACTAATAAAGCATCAACTCAAGGACCTCCGACTGAGAACTAGCCGGACAAGGAGGAACAAATCCCAGTCAGTCAAGAAACACCGGTTGAAGATCTAGCTCCAGGGACCGAGGAAATCAGCAAGGATCAATCAGCCAAGGATACTACCACTCAAGAAAACCAGCCCAAAGCTACAATAGGTAACCTTCAATAGTCATCCAATTCTTGTCTTGAACATATTTTCTGATTTCCATCTTTATTCATCATGTTTAGAGCAAACAACTGAAAAAGAGGAAATTACCCGACTGAAATCCATAGAGGACTCAATGCCTTCAATCAAGATTAAGTGGCGGGATACCGAAGGTAAAAAACAAGACATCATTTTAAACAAGCAAAAAGAAGCTGAAGAACACGATATGCTTGTCGCCAGCCTCAATGAAGCAACTCAACTGATGAACGTATGAACAAATCTCCCATATCCCAATTGCATAATGTTTTGTAATCAACTGACTCAATCTTCATAATGCAGAGAATATATCGTCGCTCACTGGCTAAGTCAGATACTCTAGAGAAGCTTGTGCCTCACGTCAATTCTCTGGAAAACATCCAACAGGACCTCAAAGAGGCTAAAGAAGAGGCTGTAGCTAGAGAAGTTGTTCTGCAGGAAGAAATCAATAAACTTTGAGATATGAACCTAAAACTTCATGGTTCAATCGGAGGTAAGAAAAATCAACTCATCTGTTTTTGTTTACTCTGTTCGGCTCCATTAACTCCAAATCTTCATGCTGTAGCCAACATATCCGAGATAGATTCCCTCAAGGCTCAACTAAAGAAAGCAGAGACTGACAATGCCAAACTTGAGTCTGACAAAGATAAGGCTTTAGAAGAAATTGAAGTTAACCCTTGAAACTCATACTCCATGATCTAACTGATCTTAGTTAATAGTATAATCTGAATCATATCAAACTTGTAGCTAATAAGATTAAATCCCATGCTCAATTTGAAGTCTTTGTGAAAAAGTCCGTAGAGCCGAAAGAGTCAGGGATGACATTGCCAATGCAGCTACGCCGATATTGTCAGCAATCTATGAAAACGGCCTTGGAACAAGTGCTATGGATGCTGTAGAAATCTTTGATAAACTCAGGACAGCTCCAAAAAAGTACATGAAGAATATTACCGATGTTGCTGTCGTGAGTGCAAGTCAAGCCTTGGCGATAACAAGTTACTCTATCCCCGAGTGGACATAAACTCTATAGGAGATGGCTTTGCAGACGGCACTTCTGATGAACAGGCCTTGGAGCTAATCAATGAAGCACAGGAATTGGCCAAAAAGATTGCTGCTGATATAGCTGAAAACTTCCAGGGATAACTTCTTCGATGTAAATAACTCTTGTAACCTAACTTGTAAATTCTCAGTTTATTTATGTTGATGCCCTAATTTGAGTCTTCGTATTTAATTTCTTAAAAATTTTCGTCCAACTGTCACCAAGCCTAAATTTGGTTAAGCCATTAAAAAATTTTTAGTCCTTATTTACTTAACTCAGACTAGAACAACAGACAATGATAAACCAAGTATAAGCAAGTCATTATTGATAAAAAACATGATACTTTATTGATACGCATAGCCCCCGACTAACAACTCAAGAAGGCAACTTACTTGAAGTCGGCAGTCGAGAAGAACATGATACAATAAATTTAAGTATAATATCGACGAAGGTGTTCAATGTTCCATGAATTCTCCACCATAGTCCCATCTTCATGCTTCAAACAATATGCTCCTGGCCGAGTGACCTCAGCAATTATATAAAGTCCTTCCCATAATGGATATAATTTATGTCTATCCTTCATGGTCTAAATCTTCCGCAAAACCATATCACCAACAATAAAAGCTCGTAACCGAACGTTTCGATTATGATAACGTCGAAGTCCTTGAAGATACCGTGCCGACTGGACCAATGCAGCTTCACGAGCATCTTTTAGTCGGGTCAAGTCATCGACTCGGTCTTGATCATAACGCTCATCATTAAAATTGTGAACTCGAAGAGATTCAAATTCCATCTCACTCGGCAACATAGCTTTGGCCCCATAAACAAAAAAGAAAGGCGACTGACCCGTAGCCCGACTGGGCGTAGTCCGCAATGACCACAGTACAGAAGGCAACTCTTGAACCCATCTTCCAGCATAAGGGCTAGGTTTATCAAATACTCGGGTCTTAATCCCTTGAAGAACCATACCATTGGCACGCTCACCTTGTCCATTGCTTCTGGAGTGTGCCACCGACGCATAGCAAATTTTGATTTCAAAATCTTCATAGAATTCCTTAAAGACGCCTTTAGTGAACTGAGTCCCATTGTCAGTAATAATCCTGTTTGGAACACCGAACTGGTGCACAATATTTAAGATAAAGTCTCGCGCCTTGTCCGCCGTTATTGTAGCAACTAGCCTAGCCTCAATCCACTTGGAGAACTTGTCAATTGCGACAAACAGAGGCGTAAATCCTCTTGGAGCCTTTTTAAAAGGACCAACCATGTCCAAGCCCCAAACCGCAAAAGGCCATGACAACGGGATTGCTTGTAACTCTTGGGCTGGAACATGACTTTGCCGAGCGAAAAATTGACAACCTTCACAAGTACGAACGACCTTGTCTGCGTTGGAGACCGCAGTGAGCCAGAAAAAACCTTGCCTATAAACCTTGCCTACCAACCTACGTGCTGCAGCATGACTGCCGCAAATTCCCGAGTGAATATCCTGCAATAATTGTCGTCCCTCCTCTGACATGACGCACCTTAACAAAATTCCAGATGGGCTTCTCCTGTACAACTCCGAATTTACCATGACATAGCTCTGACTACGACGTCAGATTCGTTCTGCATCATCTCGATCTTCGGATAGCTCTTGCCGAGTCAGAAAGTTGATTAAAGGAGTTCTCTAGTCGGCGTCAAGCATGGCAACCTGGTCTATAACTTCTTCATTAGTAACTGATTTTTTAGTAACAATCAGCTCATACATGTGTTCTACAAAAACATCAGTTGGGGCTACTTCTTGCTTGGAACCACACTGGGCCAATTGGTCTGCAGCCTCATTATTGTGCCTTAAAACATGAGATAACTCCAAGCCATCAAACTTGTCTTCTAGCTTGCGAACTTCTTGACGATAAGCTGCCATATTGTCATTTAAACAAGACCAGTCCTTCATTACTTGATTTACTACCAATTGAGAATATCCCCGTACAATCATTCATCGTATGCCGAGGGACACAACAAGTCATAGCCCATGAAGTAGAGCTTCATACTCAGCCACATTGTGTCAAGCAGGAAAATGTATATGCAGAACATACCGTAGCCTCTCCCCAGTCGGGGAAACCAAAACAACTCCAGCTCCTGTACCGGTGACTCGTTTAGACCCATCAAAATGCATGGTCCAATATTGCAGCTCCTCCCTAGGTACATCTCCTTGGTACTCGGTCCACTCGGCCACAAAGTCGGCCAAGATTTGAGACTTTATAGATGTTCTAGCCTTGAAGGTAATATCCAACGGCATCAACGCTAGAGCCCACTTTGCGATGCGCCCAGTAACCTCCCGATTATGGATGACATCGTTGAGTGGAAAAGATATAACCACAGTAACCGAGTGGCTTTGAAAATAATGAGCTAACTTCCTGACGGTAATTAAAACTCTACATAGTAATTTTTGTACCTAGGGGTAACGTGTTTTGGATCCGGCCAACACCTCGCTAACGAAGTAGATCGGCCTTTGAACTTTTTGAGCTCGTCCTTTCTCTTCTCGTTCAACGACCAAAACCGTCCTGACCAGCTGTAAGGTTGCGGAAACGTAGAGTAACAAAGGCTGTTGGGGATAAGGTGAAGCTAACACGAGTGGCGTGGTGAGGAAGTCCTTGAAGTCTTCAAAAGCTTTCTAAGCCTCCGGGGTCCACTGGAATTCATCTATCTTCTTGAGCAACTTGAAAAAGGGCATGCCTCGTTCACCAAGTTTAGAAACAAAACGGCTTAGTGCTGCCATGCAACCAGTAAGCTTCTGGACATCCTTCTGGGTACTCGGCGGCTTCATGTTCCGAATAGCATTGATCTTCTCTGGATTAATTTCAATGCCACGATGAGACACCATAAAGCCGAGTAGCTTGCCTGACGGCACCCCAAAAGTGCACTTTTCTTGATTCAACTTCATCCTGAAAGCTTGAATGTTTGAGAAAGTTTCTTCTAAGTCGGCGATCAGATCTTGTTTTTGCTTGGTTTTGATGCGACGTCGTCGACGTAAGCTTCTACGTCCCTCCCGAGTTGGGTCTAAAGGCATCTCTGGATCATGCGCTGATAATTAGCTCCAACGTTCTTGAGGCCAAAGGGCATCGTGATGTAACAATAAGCTCCGAACGGGGTGATAAATGATGTCTTCAAGTAGTCGGACTCCTTCAAGCTAATTTGATGGTACCCAGAGTAACAATCCAAAAAGCTCAGAAGCTCGCAGCCGGCGGTCGAGTCAACGACTTGATCAATGCGGGGCAAGCCAAAGGGATCCTTGGGATAGGACTTGTTGATGTCGGTGTAGTCTACACACATGCACCATTGCCCTATCTTTTTCTGAACCAGAACCGGGTTGGCCAACCAGTCGGGGTGGTAAACTTCTTTGATGAATCCGGCCGCCAAAAACTTGGTGAGTTCCTCCTTGATAGCATCCCTTCGATCTTGAGCAAAACGGCGGAGTCGTTGTTTAATTGGTTTCGCGTCTTCTTTAACATTTAATGAGTGCTCAATCACCTATCTAGGAATACCAGACATATCAGATGGTTTCCAAGCAAATATATCTTTATTATTTGATGAGCACACTTTCCTATTTGGGATCTAACTCGGCGCCTATTACAGCAGTTATGGAGGGATCGGAGGGATCAAGTGGAATCTTCTTTGTCTTGGCGTCGCCTTCTCCCGACTTGGCTATCTTCTTTGCTGAAATCTCGGCTTCTCCTGACGTTGATGCAGCCAGTCGGACCTTCTGTTGGCCGAGTAATCTCTTAGGAGTTTGGGCCATGTCGCAGCTTTCCTTGTCGCAGGTGAAGGCTTGCTTGACGTCACTGCGCAGGGACATGACTCCACTGGGACTGGGCATCTTCATCATGAGGTAGGTGTAGTGCAGGACCGCCATAAACTTGGCAAGCGCAGGTCTTCCGATGATTGCATGATAAGCAGCTTCGAAGTCGACAACTTCAAAGCTGACGTTCTTTGTTCTGAAGTTTTCCTGAGTGCCAAAGGTGACCGGAAGGGTGATTTGCCTGAGTGGCATAGAAGACAGCCCTAGGATGATTCCATGAAAAGGGGCTGAACTCGGCTTCAATTCGGATCTCGGGATTTGCATCTCGTCCAATGTCTTGGCGAAGAGGATGATAAGAACACTCTTGAGTTTGACGTTGTGAACCACCGGGTCTAGTACCAGGGGATACCGCCCCGGGTGAACCACTCGGTCGGGATGATCCGAGCGGTTGAACGTGATAGCCACCTCCGACCATCGTAGGTAACGTGGGACTTCAGGCTGCACTGCGTTGATTTCCCTATCAGTTAGCTTCTGCTTCCTCTTCGACTCATATGCTAGTGGGTCTCCAAAGATATGGTTTAACTCGGTCCTGTGATCCTGGAAGGGTTCTAATCCACCAGCTGCATCGTCCTTCTTGGTTCCTGAGGTGCTGGCTCCATCCGACGGCTTCTGGTAGAGTTGAGTGGCATATTGCTCGGTGAACTATTTGTAAATGAAGCAATCTTTGGCCGCGTGTTTGTGATTCGGGTGATGAGTGCATTGGGCGTTCATAATCCTGTCGTAGGCGGTGACTCGTGGACGCTGTTGCTGGTAGTTCAAAGTTGCGGCGACCAAATCCTTAGGCTTACGCTTGCGATCTTTTTGGCCATTGTTGCCGTTGCCATTGCCACTGTCCTTCTTGGGGCGCCAGCTACTCCCGGATTGCTTGTTCTGCCATGAAGCTTTGATGGCATCGTTTGACTTGGCGTAGGAGTTTGCTGTCTCGAACATCTTCTTGACCGTCCTGGGAGGCTTGCGCCCGAACTTGCCAATCAACAACTCATTACGAACACCCTTTTGGATTGCGGCTATGATGACATCATCAGTGATGTTGGGGATCTTGTTTCGTTTTTCCGAAAAACGCCGAATGTATTCCTTCAATGACTCATCGGGCTTCTGGATAACATTGTAGAGATCGAAGTGGGTCCCGGGTCTTTCAAAAGTACCCTGGAAATTGGCGATGAAGTGGTGTCGAAGCTCGCTCGATGAATCGATCGAACCCCTTGGTAAGCTTGTCAGCCAATTCCTGGCTGAGTCGGCAAGAGCAATGGGTAGGTAGTTTGCCATGACCTTGCTGTCTCCTCCTGCTGCGGGAATAGCGAGGGTGTAGACGGTCAACCATGACTCAGGGTCAGTTTTGCCGTCGTACTTGTCAATCCCAGTGGGCTTGAATCCACTCGGCCAATTCACTTGATGCAGGTCCCGAGTGAACGCGGGTACTCCATCATCATAGTTGTCGGGGGAATCCGTCCAGTCTTCATGATAGGGTTTGTTACGATCGCGAAGACGCCGGTCAAGTACCTCCCTCAAGTCACTGGGCATGAGCCTTCGAGAGCCACTTTGGTATTTGAGCTATTGCCATAACGAATCCGATCATGGACGGGTGGCTGTCCGTGTACTCTCTCACGAGAGTTGGCTGACTGATCTCGTCGCTTCCAGATTGCGTGATGACGGGGGTCGTTGGGCTTGGCGGGTGTCTTGCTGCGCTCGGGTCTCCGGTAGTCTTTGGATCGCATTGCTGGTAGGCGGTTGCCATCGGGTGTCTCAGCGATGGACTCGGTAGACCTCCGAGCAGAGCCTGCGGGAGCGCCGGGTAATGCAGTGGCAGTGACGATAGTCTTGACTTTATCTAGGATTGGAGTTACGCTAGGGGATGCCACCTTGATGACATTGTCGATGAGGGTGAGGGCGGTGACCATGTTTTGTTGGGGCATGAGGAAGACGTTGGTGTTGTCGACTCAGGTCTGAAGTATGGCCTCATGAGCGGAGCGCCTAGCTGCCCTTAGGTCTCGCTTCCTCTTGTCATTGTCTTCTTTTCGCTTGAGCTCCTCCTCCTTGCGGTTGAGTTCTTTCTCCTTACGCTTCCGCTCCTCCTCGAACTTGGCTCGTTCTTCCTCCACAACCCTACGGGCCACGGCTGAGTTGGTCTCCCCTACTTCGGCCATGAGGACGTTGAAGAATAGCGGAGTGTAGTCGTTGTCGAAGTCGGAGTCGTTAAGATCCTCCGTGGAGATGTCGTAGAGGTCATCGAAGTCGGAAGAGCTGAGGTAGTCAGCGATCTCAGTAGATGAGCATGATCCGAGGGGTTGAATCATGACGACGATCTCCCTGGAGCTCGGACCACAGCCTGATGATGACGAAGAAGATTCTCCCGAGTGGTTCGATTCCAACTTGGAAGATAGTAAATTGAAGTAGATCTCGGCGTCGTTTGGTAACCCGAACGGCGCCGAGTGGTTTTCCCCTCCCGACTGGTTCGGATCTGAGTCAAGGAGAGAAATCTTGCCGAAGTTGTCGGTGATGAAGTCGAGACTGCCGAAGCGGAACATCTGCCCTGGAGGGAAAGTGAAGTCGTTGATGCCTGATGCCGATCCCATCGCGCCAGTCGGTGAGATGAAGAAAAAAACTTGACGCAGCCCCTACCTGGCGCGCCAACTATTGAAACCTGATTTCGGCAATAAAAAACAGAGGGTAACGCACAAGTGCCAAGCACGATGGGCTAGTAGACAAAGAGATTTAGACAGGTTCAAGCCTTCTATAAAGAAGTAACACCCTACTCTTGTTTCGGGGATTTGATCCGCTGAGTGGTTTATTGATCTCTTGATCAAGTTGTGTATGAAGAAAAACCTAGCTTATTGCTATTGTCTCTATATCCCTCATGAGACGTCCTACCCCCCTTATATAGATTTAGCGGGTAGGCTCACAAGTCGGAGACCTAACTACATACTGTATAAGACTCCATAGTATTCCCGACTTAGGACTATAAGCCGTTTCTTAATACACAAGGTAACGTAATACTTAAGTCCTAAGCCAATTACATAATCAGGACTCATAATCATGACTTCAAATATGCATATATAGACCGGCTAGTGTGCTCGATTTCGCAGACATAAAGAAATTCAATTTAATATATCGAAGTAGTTTAATAAGTTTGGCAACTTAAGTTGTATTCTTGGCATGCTATTTATCCTTTTCCCACTTTTACTGTATTATTGTATAAATTACTGACACCAAAAGTTATATAACAAAGAACAACCTGGATGCAACGTGCAGAAACCTGATTAGGCAGCATGAAAGGGAGCTTGTTTTGGATCCAGAGAGTGTTGTTGGGAACACAGCAATTGCTCAGCATGCTGAAGCATTAGCTGGAGCATGGGCTGAGTTCAACAATCGAAGGTAAGCTGTTACGCATGGCTACTCTTGCTCAGGAAATAAGAGTTCTCTACTAACTAAAGTTTTGGTCATCCAGTTCAGTAGTTCTGGTGGTTGTTCAACCAGAAGAAAGGTACATGTATGACCAATATTGGATCACTGTTGCCTTGAGAGAAATATATCCTTGGGTGTTTGCAAGAATCAAAGAAACTGTTTATTATTTCTGATTTATTAATTTTTGCACTGTCCAATTTGTTACAAGTACAGATATGTACTGTTAGATAACAGTCAAATACAAATTATAGAGATAAGATAGAGTTCTAGAGATAGAATCCTAGAGATAAGATAGAGCCCTAGAGATATAATCCTAGAGATAAATCCATCCTAACCTGTTTTGTGCTCCAAATCTCTATCTCCTATGTACTCATATATATACCCTATGAGAGGGTCAATGCAATACAACAGAATACAACAAAATATATGTTGCACATAATTCTGTCACATCCCTGAGTGGGCAAAGCTGATTTGATAGCTGAAAATGCTTCAGTGTTTACTGGTTAAACCTTGTATTTAACCTCAATATCCACCCAGCAATTAAACAAAAAATAGTTTCCCTTAACTTCGTTTCACATATGGGGTGACGACAATTCGCAAAACAATGGCAGCAATAGATGCAGAAGGAGAGCTCCGTCCTGACGGTACACTTATAATGTAATGATTCTCCTGCAGAAATTAATTTGGATATAATGTCATGTCACACGATTTCAGACTATCGAACATGATTTATTTTCTCATGTAGAGATGGATTGCCAGTTGCTGTTGTGTACTTCAGAGCAGGTTATACACCAAATGATTACCCTTCAGAGGCGGTATGTTATTAATCATCTTCATGCAGTCATTTTACTTATCCAGAAACCTTCCTATCTCTCACTTCTATCTGTAATTTTTTAAGGAATGGAGAGCAAGACTCTTGATTGAGTGTTCCTCTGCTATTAAGTGCCCATCAATAGCATACCATCTTGTTGGAACCAAAAAGATTCAACAAGAATTGGCAAAAGAAAATGTGCTCCAAAGGTAACTTACATCGGGGAACATGATATTCTTCAAAATCTATAGTTTTTTGTGCCTACCAAAGGTTCATATTTTTAGCATGACAGTTAATCTGATTTTGTGTCAACATACTACAATTCCTACTAGGTTTCTTGACAACAAAGCCGACATGGAAAAAGTCCGGAAATGCTTTGCAGGGCTATGGAGCTTGGAGAATGACAGTATAGTCATGTCTGCTATTGAATCACCAGAGTTGTTTGTTCTGAAGCCGCAAAGAGAGGGTGGAGGTACCCTGCTATCTTATATACTTTGCCTTCAAATTATCTGCACCGGTAACTAATGAGAAACTCTTGTGTTTCATTCAGGCAACAACATTTATGGGGACAATCTGCGGGAAACACTGATAAGTCTGAAGAAGGATGGAAGCAATGAACTTGCAGCATACATCCTAATGCAGAGGATTTTTCCACCAGCATCCCTCTGCTATCTAGTCCGTGAGGGCACATGCATTCGGGAAAATGCGGTTTCTGAATTTGGAATTTTTGGAGCCTACCTGCGGTAATAAATCGTAAAACTGAAGTAAGAAGCCATATTATGTATTGTATATACCTCAAATTTTGTCTTCTGAATTTCAGGAACAAAGACAAGGTCATTATAAATGACCAGTGTGGTTATTTGATGAGAACCAAGGCTGCCTCACTGAACGAAGGTGGGGTAGTTGCTGGATATGCATTTTTGAACAGCATATTCCTGACATGACAAGGTAAGACATGCGAAACATGTGTACGGTTTGAATATGGGGAATTCTCCAAGCAGGTTATCAGAGAATTTGTATGCTAATACTTTTGGCAGGAATCATACCAATGCTATTTCCATGACACATTTTTTTTATTTTGCATGATTTCACTATCAGCCGAGATTGAGGTACCATTATTCACATGTGTAAAAATGTTATCGCTACCATATTTTAATGTATGAGTATCAATTTGCTTATATTGTCAAGAAGTTGATGAGTTTGTCGGTCCAGTGCTTTCATTTGAAAAGACAGACACTGTAAAATTGTATCGGAGAGTATGTTGTGATATTTCTGTAGTAGTAGACCATTAGATTGTAAGAATCAATTGCCTCATGCTTCAGATATCCCGCTCTCCTGAAAGCATTATAGTTGCAGAGAGAAAAATAGTCCTTTTGGTGCATAATGGAAGAATTTCTCGTTTCTTATTTTAATGCTACAAATGGGTCATCAGAAAGCATCTTTCTTTGATTGTGTACATAAACCCATATGAATTAATGGTTTATAACATTAATCTACCACAAACAGGAAAAAGGTAGTTACACACAACTAATATGGTACTTTTACATTGCCAATGTCTCCCAAACCTAAACTTGGACATGGAGATACCAGAACTAAGGGCAATAAAATTGCAAAACAAATAAAAAGGTATATGATATAAGCTTCTAGCTTCTAGCAACATCAGCCCCGGCCTCCTATTTATTTGGTACCCAATATCTTCCATGACATGAATAATTGTAATCTTTTAATTAGTATGGCAAGATTTGAATCAACAATACTTGGTTCATTCAAGGTTGAAAATACCTACCAATATATGTACTATGTCTGTTCACAGTAATGCATCTACAACTACTATTCACTTACCAACATTTCCGTGATAATAGATTTGGAATTGCCTTGGTGTAGAGGACAGATTCTTAAACCATTATTAAAAAGAGATTTGGAATTGCTTGAGGCTTTCTTTCTTTTGTGACGGGAATTGCTTGAGCCCTAGTTGCATTGTTTAAGGGTATGACATGATCAAAATTATAGAAGTATAAATATATACTGGCGTGGAATTTTTTTTTTCTTCAGTCACGCGTCATGACTTACATGTCACAGCCAAAAAACATCTTAGCTAATAGTTCAAGAATAAATATTAACTAGGAGGAGTTGTAATATTGTAAAAATCAATAGCCTCATTCTTCAGCAATCCTGCTATCCTGAAGGTATTATAATTGCAGAGAAAAAAATAGTCCTTTCGGGGCATAATGCAAGAATTTCTCATTTCTTGACGTAATAAATGGGATATCAAAATCATCTTTATTTGATTGAGTATATAAACCCATATGAATGCAAGATTTATAACATTAAAAATCTAGAGGTAATTTTTTTCAGATGTTTAGTCCATTATAATGACAACGTAATTATGGAATTAATGCATCCATTATAATGACAACATAATTATGGAATGCAAACTGCTGGAAGCAGTGGAAAAACGTAAGCTGCATTGCAACAGAGTTTAGATGAGGGGGAACCTATCCTATGCACACAAGTCTTTTTGTATACATACAAACTAACAAATTTCATCAAAAAATCCAAAAAAATTGTACAAAATCTAAAAACAATTTGTACAAGCACTTCAAATAGTATTAAACTTATATGTAAATTCTTAACCTCAACTTTATTATATTTTAGTCGTAAAAAAAATTCTGATAGTTTTATGCAAGGTAATAAATTGCGTATAGCGGGTTAGTAGCGGATTAGTTTCTAGGTAGCGGATTGCGAATAGCGGATGCTATTGAAGACGCTAAGTTCTAATAGCACAATTTAAATAAATAATTATAAATTTAGATTGTTCATCAATATTAACATCAGGTTTAACTTAAAATTTAGAATTTATACTGCATACTTAATTACTCCTATATTTCATAACATAAAAATTATGAAATAACATATAAATATATAAGATAAAAAAGACGCACGATGCTAAGTTATCTTATTTATATATTTATATATGAAGAACATCGTTCAAGCATTATATTGGTCCAATAAATTTAATAGCGGGCTGCTATAGCAGTCGTGAAGTGCTATAGTGGGTTGCTATTGCGGTCTTAAGGCACTATAGCGGCCGCTAAGTTCCAAGATGCTATCTTTGATCCGCTACCTTATAGTGGCCGTTACAACCGTTATTTATTACCGGTTTTATGAGTATAAATCTATCAAGATTTTGTTCGCTGAAACACAAAAATGTATGCAAGGTGGAGTTTGTGGTGAGGTTATTACCAGCAACATACTCCCTCTATTCTAAGAAAAGTCTAATCCTGACGATAAATCTAGAATCCTAGAGATGAATTGAATCTGCTTGTCCAGATTTTTTTTTTACAGAGGGAGTATGTGTACGCTGAATTAAATAAGTGGTTTCAGAGGACGACTCCACTGTAATGTAAAAATAAGTGTAGCAATGTCCAAACATACTCTTGACTGGATGTCTTTTAACTACTCCTGTTATTAACTTATTTCCATCCGAAACGGAAACACTGAAAGTAATGCTCCATCTGTTCCTTTGCATTGTTGTTTCCTGTGGGTAGATCAAGCTGTTGGGAATATCCTTATCTAATTTATTTGATGAATTTTTTTCTGTAGGGATACGCTTAGGCTATGATAGCATAAATCAAATTTTTTTACCACGTAAACCAAGAACTATGTAAGTATGAGATCATAAATCGTAACCACTCGACGCGTAGCGAACGTAGGTGTTAAAAAACCGAAGGAACATCGATGATGTAGCACATGGTTATATAGAGAAACTAGTCGATCGCAATAGCCCGACCTTCTTCTCCTCGTGTGTTCTCTTTGTCGTGCTCCCACACCGATTAGCATCACAAACCAGCGGTGCCTCTACCGATATCCATACATCCAAGGATAAAACACCTCGCACGGACGTGCTAGCATCTGCACGTGGCAAAGGTTTGCCTCGGGAGGGAAGTGACGGCTAGGGTTTCTCACACGAACACAAGTCACATCACCCCAAGAATATATAGGAAGCATAACTGGGCCTTCGAGGCCGATAAGAGTCCTACACGGATCCCTATTCGAATTGAGCACATATTTGATATCCATTCAGTCCTCTTATTCTGACCCATTAAATGTGCGACCCCATAGTTTTATGTACACTTGGCTACAACCCGAAAACTTTTTTTCCGGTACACGTGTCAACAGCGGCTATATAAAGATCATATCGGTTGAACCTCTAGTCTATACTTATATGAACCCCTTTGCCTCACGATATCAATTAAGCTCAAGGCTACATATGTGCCATCCTTTAATAGCACAATTGTTCACTCGATCTTGTGATAGATTACTTAACCTGCGATTGATTCCTCAATCACTTTTGACATAGCCATGCACTTCCATAATCTATAACATCGAGGAGCCTAGAAATATTCTTTCAGAGGAGGGACAAATCCCATCTTGATTATTAATATCTCATTACATGTTTCATAATATGTATGAAGACTACTTTTATAACTACCCAGTTACGAAGTAGTGTTTGGCAGCCCCTAAGCAAGCACTAAATACGAGGAGTGTCGGGAACCATGATAATATCATGTCTAAGGACTCTACACCAACACTAAATGAGACCACTGATGCCACATCATATATACTCTTACAGTATGTCATGTTGGGTCTATCCAACAATATTTTCCCTAACATGTGTCTACATTATTGATTTGGTATCTCCATACCATAATCCATGAGACATGATTATCAATGAATATATGTGCTGATCATTAAACCATATGTGTTCCACATATGATATTTGATCAGCGATCCTTTAAAAATAGTAACATACAACATAAAGTCTCATGAACTAATCACATATTCATTAACTAATAATGAGTTATCTACATTAAGCAACAACACATAATAAATATGTAAACATAGTATGTGGTATAATTATCTTTATGATTTCCTCTAGGGCATACCACCAACAATCTCCCACTTGCACTAGAGTCAATCATTCAAGTATCTAATACCCATTGCCCTAGTGTGTGCCTCATGCTTTGGCTGAGGGAGTGGCTTTGTTAACGGATCTGCAATGTTCAAATCCGTAGGTATCTTTCTTATCTTCACATCTCCTCTACTGACTATTTCGCGAATGAGGTGATACCGCCGTAAAATCTATTTGGACTTTTGATGCGATCTAGGCTCCTTAGCTTAAGCACTGGCCCCATTATTATCGCAATAGAGGTCCACAGGACTAAGAGCACTAGTCATCACATCCAATTGAGTAACAAATTTCTTTATGCAAACAGCCTCCTTTGCTGCTTCAGAAGCGGCAATGTACTCGGTTTCTGTTGTAGAGTCTGTGATTGTATCTTGCTTGGAACTCTTTGAGCTCACAGCATTGCCATTCAGGCAGAACACAAATCTAGACTACAATCTAAAATTGTCTTTGTCGATTTGGAACTTGCATCGGTATAACCATTTACTACTAGCTCTTCCTCTCCTTCATAGACTAGGAACACATTGTCTAACAACAATATATCACATTGTCCTGTGGTTTTCAACAGATATCTCGTAGGTGTATGCCATATCCTTTCGGACCTTCGTGAAGCCGGTGCTTCTACAATTGGTTCAACCACAACTTGTTCAACATGTTGAACAACATCTTGCTCAACCTATTGTGGTTCCGTGAAAGTTGAAACATTTTCTAGTGATTCCTGAATTTCTTCAAGTCACACTGCGCTCCCCCTATCCTTTCTTGAGAGAAACTCTTTCTCCAAGAAAACATTGTGTCGGGCGACAAACACTTTGCATTCTTCTCAATTATAGAAATAAAATTCTTTCGTTTCCTTAGGATACCCCACAAAGAAGCATTCAGCTGATTTAGGTGTGAGTTTGTCTAATTGTAAACGTTTTACATAAGCCTCACATCCCCAAATCTTTAGGAAAGACAAACTGGGACGCTTCCCTGTCCATATCTCATATGGTGTCTTATCCATATATTTTGATGGAATCTTGTTTAGTATAAACCCTGCCATCTCTAGAGTGTAACTCCAAAAGCAAAATGGGAAATTAGCTTGGCTCATCATTGATCGCACTATGTCCAACAATGTATGATTCCTTCGTTCCGACATCCAATTCCATCGAGGCGTTCTTGACGGTGTGAGTTATGGAACAATTTCACACTCCTTTAGATGATTGCAAAATTCAAGGCTCAAGTATTCTCCTCCATGATTAGATCATAGAAACTTGATTGTCTTGCCTAAATGATTATGTACGTCATTCTGAAATTTCTTGAACTTTTCAAAGGATTTAGACTTATGCCTCATTAAGTAGACATAACCATATGTACTGAAGTCATCGGTAAAGATGATGAAGTACCCAAAACAACCTCTGGATGTTCAACTTATTGGTCCACATACATCAGTATGTACTAGTGCCAATAACTCATTTGCCCTTTCACTTTGACCCATGAAAGATGCTTTTATCATTTTTCCAAGTAAACAAGATTCACATGTCTCAAATGAATCAAAATCGAAAGAGTGTAGAAGTCCATCTCTATGGAGCTTCTCCATACGTTTCTCATTTATATGACCCAAGCGACAAGGCCAAATAAAGGTGGGATTCAAATCATTAGGACGTAGCCTTTTCGCATTAATGTTATAGATTGGACATTCATCAAGACTCACAGTGTATAAACCATTCATCATGGGTACATGGAAATAGAAAATGTCATTATAATAGACTGAACAACCATTGTCCACTTATCTAAAACCATAACCCTCTGCTTGCAAACATGAAACAGAGATAACGTTTTTACACAAAGCTAGAAGATAATAACAATTATTTAATTCCAAAATTAATCCTGATGGTAAAGATAATATTACATAGTGCCAACCGCAACAGCAGCAACTCTTACTCCATTGCCCACGCGAATGTCCATTTCGCTTCTTGCCAAGTTCCTAGTTCTTCTCAGCCCCTGCAGCGACTTGCATATGTGAGTAATTGACCCAGTGTCAAATACCCAAGAATTAGTAGAGGAAGTAGCAAGATTAATTTCTATAACATTAATACCTGAGGTGGAACTATTTCCATCCTACTGCTTTTGCTTGAGCTGCTCTAGGTATTCTTATAGTTCCTCTTCCAATGACCTACCTCCTTGCAAAAGAAACACTCCGCATCCTTAGCAGACAAGTCTTTTGAGCTTTGGTCTTAGAGTTGCTAGTACTCATGATCTCATCGGAGTTCAACTTTCTCTTTTGACCAACCTTCTTTTTGTTGGGCTTGCGTTTATGCATAACCATCACATGGTTGGATTTTTTCTTAATGCTCTCCTTGGCACCCTTTAACATCCAATGTAGTTCAGCCAAAGTTTTGCTCATGCTATTCATGTTGAAGTTTAATATGGTTCAAAACTGGGAGGGAGTGACTGAAGAATCAGATTAGTAGCCAACTCTTGGCTAAGCGAAAAACCATGCTTTTCTAGACTCTCGATGTAACCAATCATTTTGATCACATGTGGGCTAACTGTATTAACTTCTGCAAGTCTGCATGCAAATAAGGATATTGAGATGTTTAACCTCTCAGCTCTTGCTTGGTTCTCAAACATGCTATGTAGTCCCGTGATTATACTATGAGCATCCAATGTC
This sequence comes from Oryza officinalis, assembly GCA_008326285.1. Classification (NCBI taxonomy): domain Eukaryota; kingdom Viridiplantae; phylum Streptophyta; class Magnoliopsida; order Poales; family Poaceae; genus Oryza; species Oryza officinalis. Next base: position 14,564,843 of record BDMV01000012.1, on the reverse strand, counting down.
TCATATTGCCTCTGAAGCTCAGGGGATACAATAGCAAGCATAAGACAGCTCACATCCAGATACTTATTCCGTCGCGTTTCATTCTCCCTACGCTAAGCAGCGGTAGCATTGTTGGGCAAGTCTTCTAGATAAGGCTCTTCAAGCACAAACTCTTCGCGCTCCTGCCTGAGAACAATTCTCAGATTGCAAGACCAGTCTATCAAGTTTGTTCTATTCAACTTTTCTTTCTCAAGAATAGACCACAAGTTAAAACTAGATAATGCAGGAGCTGCCATGATCTACAATATGAAATATATATATGCAAAATCAGTACTATGTTTACATTTAATCTTTCATCAAACAATTTAACAAAAGATACTCTCACTATGTATTTTTGCAACAAAGTTCCCTCTAGCAATATAGTGAATCAAGATCCTCATTTTATTAGTGTTTAGTGAGCTTTGGCATCACAGCTAGACAACTAGCAAAATAGGTAAGCAACACCTTGCAAATGACATTCTATGTGACTCTCGTGCTGTCGGGTGACATCTTCATGTACCAACACAACCTATGCCCCAAGGTCCAAAATCATTTTGATAACCTTGTCAAGTAAACCAACAATCTCCGCATATAGATGTCCGACATCTATCCTAAATCATCATGATAACAGTGACACTCTGCTATGGCAGAGCCATCACTGATGATCACAACTATGATAGGTGCAATTATTGGAAGGGCATCAATTACACTTAATTTTTCTGAGGGAATTTATCCTACCATGTCATCATATCAAATATACAACGGCAATAAAGCAAGATAGATAAACATCATATGCTAGTATATTAGACTGTATTGTACTATGATCCAAGGAGTGGTGGTGATCTCTATCCCCACATAACTCACTTGGCACATGTTTGACATAGAATCAAATTCTATGCATTGATACAAGCCCCAAACGGAATCTGATGAACACAATTACGCTCGGCCCTGGTGAACACCGGACATTCCAGTGAAGTTACCTAACCATATACCAATTGATCTCATCAACCCATGTGCTTATCGGCCCATCTCATGTTCTGATCAGGTAAAAATTCATCTACCATGTAATAGATCTCATCTACTACACCCGCATATCAACCATATGCATGGATCCAGATCACAAACTATATAACATGGCTCCGATACCACTGTAGGGATAAGCCTAGGCTACGACAGAATAAATCAAAATTTTTCTACCGCGTAAACCAAGAACCATGCAAGTATGAGATCGTGAATCATTACCACTCGACGCGCTGCACAACGAAAGTAGGTGCTAAGAAGCCAAAGGAACATCGGCGACGTAGCGTACGTCGATGTAGAGGAAGTAGTCGATCGCAGTAACCTGACCTTCTCCTCCTTGTGCGTTCGCCTCGTCGTGCTCCCACGCCGTTCAGCAATGCAAACCAGCGGTGCCTCTACCGGTATCCACATGTCCAAGGATGGAACACCTCACATGGACGTGTTAGCGCCCACGTGCGGCTAGTGTTTGGCTCGGGAGGGGAGTGACGGCTAGGGTTTCTATTGATGCGAAAATACGGCAACCTAAAATATTTGCTCTACATCAGTGTAGGTTGAAAGCTTCGGGTTTAGGGCATGCCAGTTGGTTTGATCCTGCAATAAACAAGATAAACAATGGTGGTAAACATTAGAAAATGATAGCCGATCGGCCGATAGGCCTATGTCGCATCGTATCAACCGATGCACGAATGAATCAGCTAGAGGTTATAAAAGATGCTGCACATGAACTAGATCTAGATTGAACATAATCATAAACAACTTTTCTTTAACAAAACCAATACTATAGGTCAAACCCAATCAACATAGCATAAGATTGATAATATTAAAGTCAATTGCTATACAATTATATGATCTACATAGATAGCCGATGTGCAAAATAAATATGGATTAAACTCAAGGAAACTACGATCGGCTATAGAGATAAATAACATGCAATTGTTAATTCGATCTTTCTCTTAAATACGAGCAACTACAATAGATTAGACCTAACCAAGACAGTATTAGTTGCTTGTAACAAAGATTAGATGACTTAATAATTATATGAACTCATATCATAGCTCATGAAGTAACTTGGGTATTAAAAGATAACATATCGGCTATAGATCCCATATAGCCTTATACAAGAATATCAAGCTTACTTAAATCTATTAAACAAACTACAGTCTCAACAGATCGGACCTAACCAAGACATGGTGATACTGATGGCAAACTTAATAGATTTAAAGGATTGATAAACTTATATAAGATGATAGATATAACAAATTAAGTTAAAGGCAGCAAGCAATCTTAAAACGAAACAATTATACCAGGTAAGATCGGTTGAAACCCTGATACTACCCTTATTGACAATCAAAAAGCAAGTTAGTTCTTACAACTTTGATAACAACTTAGTAGGTCAAACCTAATTGATGTAGCACTAAGTTATAATCAAAATAGTAAGGTCTCAACAAACCTTTGATTGTTTTTTAGGGTGGTAGATACATTAATCAATCTAAGCCAAGAAGAACTATTTAAGCAATATCAGCAAACCCAGGTGATTGGCCGATATAGGTAAATAGTACTATTAACTTAGATTAATCAATGTATATGACAAATTAGCGCTTGTATCGACCGGTTTAGAGTGTCGAACTTAACCAATGGAAGCTCTAGCCTCGCCGATACAAGCAACTATAGATGAAACTTACCTCTCGTTGGAGATCGAATCTAACCGATGCAGCCCAACTCGAAGACAAGAACTCGTCAAAATAAAACCTTTTGAGAGGGTGGCGATGCGCCAAAAAGTGATTATTGAACTGTTCTTATTTTTACAAGACCCTAGGTGTATATATTTATACCAATGAGCATAAATTAGTCCATATCGGACATGACATAAACTTTTCTAAAGATAAAACAAAAATTACAAGCCCAAATCGGACTCTAATCAATCTTTCCTAAAATTACAAAAGAAAAATAAACAACCCTGCTTAATTAATAGATACGTTGCTTTCTTCTCGAATCCGATCCCCTTTGGTAATATTTTCAATCTCTTCAACCCAATCCGACAAGAACTCGACTTCCCATCACCTATCGGCAAATTTTAGATTCTTTGCAACCGATACACATGTGCTGATACATCTTTACAACAATGTAATCTTTCTGTTTCTAGCTGCTAAAATCATGCCACCAATCTCGTTCCATCATTAACGGAATGTGCCAAATTTTGCCGTTGACAGTTTCTCACACGGACATCAGTCACATCACCCCATGAATATATAGGATCCATAACTGGGCCTCCAAGGCCCATAGGTGTCTGTTGGTATTTGTTATGCAGATAGATAAATCGGCAAGCACACGGATACTGCTATAACACTTTCCTTTAGAGTATTCCAAGGGTATCGAACGCAAAGAACATGTGTGTATATCTATGAAAATAATTCTAGCCAAGGACAATAAAAGATGATCGGATTGGCTAGAGAGAATTCCTATGGATTTAACTTGTTATCTTACGTTAAAGACAAAACTCTGTCGAATGTTTTGGGCATCGGCCCTTTCCTGGTCTGCCAGGGTGAATCCGGCCTTGAGATCTACTATGTACCCTAACGTGGAGGGGTGCAAAAGGCGGACAGGGCTATCACCACCTGCCACCTACCTCACTTTCTGTGGAGCACACAACAAATAAATGTAACCTCTATCCTATACACCACACCTAAGTTATCGATTACTACTCTAGCCTTGCATAGGAATTTCCTTCTTTATCCAAAATTCTAGTACTAGAACATTTAATTATAAACTAAGCACCGAACCCACACCGATGAGAATATATCTCACTTAAGTAAACTAATTAAATAACACAAGAGATCTCGCATACTTTATAAAAGAAGCATCTGTCGAGGTACAAGCAAGAAGAAGACCGATAGCTTCGCCGCTTCTCCGGAACTCCGTTGGAAGAATGCCGACAAACTCAGAACTCCTTCAAAAATTCTCAGAGAGAACTCCGATACTTTGGGGCACTCCTTCTGGAGCTTTCCCTCGCTCTCTCACTAAACGCACATACTAAAGTAAAGCCGAACAAGTGAGTTGTACTTTACTTGAGTTGATATTGTGTTGTGTTGTCAAGTGTGTGGAGCTCCTCCTTTCATATCCTTCAAATGGCAGTTGTAATGGCAGTTGTGGAGGTCGGTACACCCACAGCTATCATTGGGGAGCAACCAGAGACTGCCACATGTAAGGTGGAGATCGGGGCCAGAATGTCGGTTTGCTCGAACCAACGGTTCAGCCGACCCGTGCGTCCTACCAATGTCCACCGCCTTTTTCCAGATGCTTACAGGTGGGCTCGAATGACAGTTAGGGATGGTTTGGCCCCAGTTTAGGTCAGTTTAGCCTATCAGGTGGGCCCTCCAATCCATGTACTTGCGTATAATTGGCCGGAGGTTCATTTGTTGCATGACGGGTGTATTTTCATTCATAAATGACCTATATACATATATTACCAAAGCTAGTGAAAATGGTTAGTAATAAACCCCTATCACTAAGTTTTGATATTATAATTGACATCTTTTATGTTGGAGTTAACGGTTAAAGTTTGGACTTAACAACCGTCAACAAAGTCCTACTTGGCTCCCTATCCGAATTGCGCACATATTGGATCTTCATCCAATCCTCTTATTCTGGTCCGTTAAGTGTGCGATCCTATAGGTTTATATACACTCGGCTGCAATTCGAAAACTCCTTTTTTTGGTCCACGTATCAATAGCGGCTCCTAGCCGAACATAATGACTCACCGGGCATACATAAAGATCATATCGGCTGAACCTCTAGTGTATACTTGTATGGACCCCTTTGCCTCACGATATCGATTAAACTCAATGCTAGATATGTGCCATCCTTTAATAGCTCAATCATTCATTTGATCCTGTGATAGATTACTTAACCTGCGATTGACTCCTCAATTACTTTTGGCATGGCCATGCACTTTCATAATCTATAACATCAAGGGGCCCAGAGATATCTATCTAGAGGAGGGACAAATCACATCTTAATTATTCATATCCTACTACATATTTTATAGCATGCCCGAAGACTACTTTTATAACTATCCAGTTACAGAGTAGTGTTTAACAGCCCCTAAGCAAGCTACCACACATGTCGGGAACCATGATAATCTTATATCTAAGGACTCTACACCAACACTTAATGAGACTGTTGATGACACATCACATATAGCTCTTGAAGTGTCTAATGATGGGTCTATCCAACAACATGTTCCCTAACATATGTCTAACTGCAAGATGTTCTCCATCTTGCGAATTCCTACTTTGTTTGAAGTATATTACTTTGCTTATCTATATCTATAGATTACCTAAATCTAAATCGATCTATGTTCTGAAATAGAGTTCTTTATTTTTATAGAATTACTCCTCATTAGGCCGCATACATTAGTCATCCTATCTTAATTAAGCTTTAATTCATAGTATTTTCGTTTTTATTCCTTTTTCTATAGATTCTAGAGAAAATGAGACAAAGTGAAGCGAGAGAGTTTTGTTTCTATAAGAATTATGTCTCCACCATACCTAAATAGAAAGGAAATCAAAAAGAAAGGGAGTCAGGATTCCATTGGATGAATCTTTAAAGAAGACATGGCAAAGAGGAAACAAAGGCTAAACTAAGCCCTTTGGTTTGAGAAAAACTGATTCTTGTTTCACCGAGGAAAAGAGAGAAATTCTGTATAAATTGACAATGCTAACTTGAATTGACTAATTCAGTTCCACCTATTCCACATTAATGGGAGTACTTTTATTACATATCCAAAAAAATTCTCTAGCGCGAGAGAAGGCTGAAGCCGAAGCACATTCCCTAGCGTACGAGATATGCCTTTTAGGAAAGAGATCCCTTTTATGAGCAATGGTTTTTGATAATGCTAACCCGTGTTCACATTATTAATTCGGTGTCTTCATACCATGATCTGTGAGACATGATCATCAATCAATACATGTGCTGATCATTAAACCATATCTGTTCCACATATGATATTTGATCAGGGATATTCATTAACCAATAATATATTCATTAACGTATCACATATTCATTAACCAATAATGAGTTATCTATATCTAGAAACAACCCATGATAAATATGTAAACGTAGTATGTGATACAATTATCTTTATAATTGCCTCTAGGGCATGTGACCAACATCTTTCTCAAAACATCAGCCACCATACAAGATTATACAGCTTGATACATATACAACGGTTCAATCTAACTCTTTAACAATATCTGCCTGTATCTCATCTCTCTACGGTGGGTCTCTAATTTCGTTAACAACTTATGCATTGCATGTGTCCAAATCAAGTATTTGGTCATGAAACAGGAAATGATGTATCTTGTCATCCCTAATGAGGAAAATTCCAACCTTTCAGGTCCTTCTAGTGGTTCACGTGCATTACTCACAATAGAAAATATATGAGTTGCAAATGTTTTATAGCCTTTGATAATCCTTGTAACTTTAAGTAGAATCAAACATTTGGACGATGATATAAAAACAGGAGGGGTGGTAAAATTCCATATGCCACCCAAACCAAACTTGAATAGAGCACTCAGAGATGGGGAGAGCATGAAAGATGAAGAAACCACAAGCAAACAAGCTCCTACTTATTTTGTGCGCTGCTTTAATGTAACACAAAAATGGGTACAGATCGATTAAACGCCAGTGTTAGCAGTATCGATGTTGTATATCTGCAATAAAAGAATAGGCTTACACACGACATATAAAAACGGATATATGCACGGTAAGAAATGATTAGACCCGTTTTACCGCTCTCTCGATGAGAGAGAATATCCTACTTTTGTTTTGTTTTGGTGCATTGTATCCGTCGGTGTATTGATTTGATCGTGGTTATGTCCTTTGAAGGCTTCCTACCCGTCTTATATAGGTGGGGGACGAGATTACAAGTAGAAAACTTAGGGCCTGTTTGGGGAGCTTACTATTCTGAGAAACAACTAGTTGGTAGCCAGTTTCTGATAATCTAGAAAAGCATAGTTTTCCAACTTCTCGCTTCTAGTTCATTTTTTGAATTTTACAACTGAAGCTTCTCAAAATCTAAATGAAAAGCTAGACTATTTAGGGGAGCTTATGATTCTGGGAAAAGCTGGGCTTGTTTGGAGAAGCTTCTAGCAGCTAGGATTCTTTTATAATCTGCATCTGTCAAAAGCTCTCCCAAAAAATCTAGATTTTTAGATGCAAAAAGCTCTCCCAAAAAATCTAGATTTTTAAATGCAAAAAGCTCTCCCAAAAAATCTAGATTTTCATTCAAATTCTAAGAAGCTGTATTTGTAGTATCCAGCCAGATTCTTACTAGCTGCTTCTCAGAATCTTAAGTTTCTCCAAATATGGCCATAAACTCCTCCAAACAGACCCTTAGCCAGACACATCTTAGATTTCCTTAATCGATACAAGATAGTAATCAGTCGGGGCTCTATACCCTGCTATGGATTGCAAGGCAATATTATGACGACCGAGTCCTACACTATTTCATATACCATTGATCTGGACTAACCACAAGCAGCTTTACAACATCAAGCACACATGATCTGGACTAACAATCCAGCAATATTCTAGCCTAAAGTTTCAAATTGAACATCTATCTATAGTTTTAAGAATCCCATCATCACTTTGGAATGTCACCAGTCAAATTTTCTCAAGTCCCTGCATTAACCAAAAATTCCAGTTCAACACCAGATCGTTGTATGTGGTAGCTGATCAATTATATCTATCATATACTAAATGTCCATTAAACTTTCTCAAAACGCTTCCAAGCCACCACGTGACGCTCTAATAAATTAAAACAATCGTAGAAAATCTGAGAAAAAAAGCAAAACATCCATCTCTTGATTTTCAATTAAATTGATGGGTCCAACCTTACGACCGTTAGATTAGATTGATTAGGCCCACCTCTTAACCTAAAACTCCACCTCTCCTCCTCCCACATGGCAATGTACTACTTACGTGCGTAACGTACATACATAGCCAACCTCTTCCCTTTCATTCCTCTTTTCTCTTTTTTTTCTATGTATAATCAAGATAAAAATTATTATTAGTAACAACAAATGTTAAATAATCATAAAACATACAAACATAGATCATCATAGAACTGTTTACAAACATATGTAACTAAACTATCTCTACAAATTTGAAAATTAAGTTTCGCACCATACAATTTTTACACATTAAATTAATAATATAGGATAATTTTTATTTAAATCGATGGATATATTATTTTATACTGTTATTTTCAAATAATACGGTGTTTCAAAATACATTTTACACCATTAAGATCTATGCCCACTAAATAAACAATCTAAGATCTATACTGACTAATTTATACTTAAATCAGTGGACCATTATTTTAGACTCTTTTAAAAAATATATGGTGATAAATTTCCACTCAAAATGGTGCACCCATTATTTAGACCATCAGCATCTAAGTTTGTTGAAAACCAAAGCAAAACAAAGCCTCCAAAGACCGCTCTCTCTGGTCCTCTGTGCACTTTGCACGTGTGTGCAACATTAAATTAAAAATATAAGATAATTTTCACTTAAAACCAGTGGATCAATTATTTTTGAGTATTATTTTCATGTTACACAGTATTTGAAAATAAAGTACATACCATATATTCGATACCCATTAAATTAACAATTTAAAGTTCATAATAACTATTTTATACTTAAACTAGTGGACCATTATATTAGACTATTTTTTAATAAATATATTTGTCTATCAATTTGCATTTTAAATGGTGGACCTCCAAAGACCTCTCTCTCACCCTCTACACAACAACTGCGTGCATCTTCGACTTCCATACACACTATTAAACACCATACATAAGGTGGATAAGGTGATTTGCCAAAATAATCATGACCCCTGCAGCACTACTGTCTTTCAAAGGTAAAGACATATCAAACCATCAATAGATATTAGTTTTGTTAATAGCGTGAAAATAAATTGAAGGTGTGTTAACAACAAAATTTGGTAAAACTATGCCAACAATTAAGATTGGGTCCGAGGCGGATTTGAAAGAGTAAAGGAATTTTCTAAAACAGACTATGCATCGGCTGGAGCTGTGTCGGCCATATGGAATCGTACTCGGGCAGCCAATACGGGTAATCTGAATTGGACTTGATTAAGCCGATACGGGTGGCCGGAATCGGACTTGGTTAGGCCGATACAGGTAGTGTGGCTTTGTGTTGGTTTCGGAAAAGAGCTTAAAGATATTGCCAGCTAGAAATAGCGTCCAGATAAGACAATTGTATCTATTAATTAGGAATAGGAGTTATTTTCTTTTTTATAATATTGTGATAAGAGTCCACCTAGGACTTGTTTATTTAGGCAAGTTGTAAATAGTGTCCGACAAAGACAAGGTTTGTATGTACGAGTATAAATATAAGCCCGAGGTCTATGTAAAAGCAATAACAGTTCAATAAATACTTTCGGTGTATCGCCACAACTTTCTTTTTGCTTTTTCGACGAGTTCGTGCTTCGGGTTTGTCAGCTGGAGGTATGGCTTGTTAAGTTACTGCATAATTTAGCTAAATCGATGGCTCGATTTACTTGTATCGGCCGAGCCTTACCTAAGGTTTTGTCGATATCGGCTAAATCAAGTGATTGACTTAGATTAGCTAAGGTATCCACCACCCTGAAAACATTCAAAGGCTTGATTGTCTAGGCGTTATATTTGTTTTTACACTCTGTGCTGTATTAGCCATAGTCATAATTAGAACCATGATTTCTAGCCTTCTTCTTGTTTGCAATAGGGGTAGTATCGGAGTTTCAGCCAATCTTATCTGATATAACTGTTTAGCTTTAATTGTTTTATTCATGCTTTTCATGTTATATCTGTCTCTTATGCAAAGATGTCACCTTAAATAAATATATCAAGCTTGTCTCGATATATTTCTTTAGATTGATATTTTTGCATAAGGCTGTATCGGAATATTAGCTGATACATTATCTATTCTACCTTAGCTATGATTTCATCGGCTAGTATCTAATCTTTACCTATAGATTCCATATTTATAGCCGATGGAGCATGATTAGGGTTTATTTAACATTATCCATCTGACACCTTATGGCTGATTCGATCAGATAGCATTGGCTAGGTCCATACGGTACGTCATTGGCTTATCGGCCAATCGGCTATCGTGCCTCTAACATGGTTTTCTTTGTATATCTTGTTGGATGTAAAATCAAACCAACTGGCATGCTCTGAACCTTTTTCTGATATTTGGACCTACACTAGAGTTAAGCAAATCTCCCAGGCCGCCATGTTTTCGCATCAACAAGGTGTCATGTAGAGAAAGAAGAATCAAATACAGTGGGTTGAGTTCTTGCAACATGGATGTCCGGATAAGTTAAAATAGAGAGTTGATACCGTGGTAGGTCATATTTAGATTTTTACTATTTTTCATGCAGAGGAAAGAAATTATTATGATATAATTATGACCACAATATTAACGAATATCAGACCTCATAGCAGGATGTTAAGAGTCTTTTTTTAATCTGAATTTGGATTTTTTCACACTTCCCAAGCTTCAAAATGGTATATTTCGTGTAATAAAAATTGTATATAAAATTTTCTTGGAATACTTTTTTGGAACAACTTCTCAACTATTTATATCATAAAAATCAGATAATCCTTTAATTTATCAATTTAAGCTATCTTAAACCCTTATTGGTATACATATTTTTTTATTCGAGTCATGGTGATCAATGGGTAGTCAAGGTCATGAGATGAATCTGCTACTCTAATTATGTAAAGAATAATTCACTAGTGGAGAATGGATCTTTTGTCGTGGTACCCAAAATCACAAATATCTCGGTTAGATTAAGAACAGGTACTAAAACTGCTTTACTACTGGTTCTAAAAGTTCAAGTCCCTAGAAACATTTTTAGTCCCAGTTGGTGTTACGAACCAATACTAAATATGCATCTTTAGTACTGGTTGGTAACACCAACCGAGACTAAAGATGGAGGGCATCTTTAGTCTCGGTTGTTATTACCAACCGGCACTAAAGATGTCTTTAGGGTTAGTTCAAAAGAAAGCATCTCTATCGAAGTCAGATGTATGTAGTAGGTGGGATGGTAACGCGAGTGAAGGCTGAGGTGAGAGATCCTGTGTTCGAATCCCACATTCCACATATATTTTGATTTAACATGCATCTTTAGTACCGGTTCTTTTAACCGGTACTAAAGATCGGTTTCTTTGTCTTGGTTGGTATAACCGGAATTAAAAGGGTATAGAACCGGTAGTAAAAATCGTTTCTCCAGCAATGATTGTTAATAGATATCAACATTCATCGTTGTTAGACATCTAATGACTTTCTATCCAGTGGACGAAGCTAGAATGAAAACTATCGTGTCCTATATATAGATATTACATAGTTGATGTTCTAATTATATGCGCTAATAAAGAACATGCTTTTGAAAAAACGTTCTGGTCCCTATGTCCCATGCATCCCAGAGGAGCAACACAGCATTGCCCGCTATGTAAACTAAATCAGTACATAAAATTAAACCAGAATATGGTATGTACTACGATTAAGGGAGAGGCCAGAGAGGAGACAACCGAGCAGTGGACAAAGAATGATAAAAAATAGCTTACATCTATATATGTGTGATGGTATCATGTGTCATAGTGTGCAAAGTGTTTTTATTGATTATGAGTAGCGACGAAGACACTCGTAAGAAAAAGAATATGTGCTTATTTGAATTGAAAAAAGAAAACAAATGCGGCACACCAATTTTTTTGAAGTAGTCATGGTTTTTTCAACTAAATTTAATCAATTCTGATAATGTAAATCATATTGATCTTATTGATTATAATTTATACTACAAAACTATATCATTGATGTAATCAGGTTACATGATAGAGATAAACTTTACTATAAAACACTTCAAAATTTATAAGTACACTATACATAGTAATGAAATTTAAATAGTTATGCTCTTATTTCAAACAAATATTTTTCGAATAAAACAATCAAACAAGAAAAAAGAAATAAATTAGTTTTTTGATATCGTGCATTACTGAACCAAATAATTATATAGGTGATTTGTATAATAACATACCCAAACCTTTTAAGAAAAATAATATTTTTAAAGCATGACATGTGCCATTCGAATAAAATTTATTCTTTATTAGTTTCTTAATTCCTACCTACAATACATGCCCGCGCAAATGCGCGGGCCACCTACCTAGTTGTAACTAACAATTTCATCTCAAGAAAGAAGTGAAATGAATCCTCTTTTGTTTTTGAAAATTCTACTGAGATTACCCTGCACGTTACGATCATCAAAATTTCATACTAGGTGCTGGCCGTGTTCTACTGGAAACACACATGGTTACATATTGGTCAAGGGTCCAGCACTTGATCTTGTACCAAACAGCACATGAAAGCTTGGTGGCAAAACAAGAACTTGAGTATCGAAATTCAGGTGGAAACTATATTAACCATTCAGCCCTATTGGCCCAGATAAAATAATATTCAACCGTAAGATAGGAAAACATAGTGTCACACGGCTTAAACATTGCCAATGCCTCCCAAACCTAAACTGAAACATGGAAGGCAGCATTGCAAATCAAAGAGATATATGTTAGAGGCTTCCGGTTCTAGCAACACGAGCCCCTCCTGTTTATTTGGCAACCAGTACCATTGTACCTTTTAATAAATGTGGCAAGATTTGAATGAAAGATACCTGGTTCATTCAAGGTTGCCAATACCTACCAATCCGGCCGTAATCTCTCTATGCATTAAGTTCAGAGCAATGCATCTAAAACCATTCACTTACCAAACATATCCATGACCATTTTTTAACTTCCGAATTAGGTTTTGTGGAAGAACATTTAATTATTAATATAAAGGTGCTGCTTCACTTGGACAAAGGAAGACATATGTATCAAGAGGAAGTTGTCAACCAATTGATATTTTGGATTTTCTTGATTAACTTGAGGGTGCCACATATAAAAACTACATACACAATATTGTTACACTATTTGAAAGGTACTGTTGGGAAGAAATACACCGTAAATTGAAGAACGGACCGAGCTGAATTGGAGTTCTTTTCCCCTTTTTTGTTTCTGATTTGGTTTTTATATTGGTTCGGTTTAGCTTTGGGTTTATATATCAGTTTTAAATTCTGCAGACCAAATTACCCAATCAAACTGAAGTCCGAACTGAAGAGTTCGCTTTTTTGGGCTCAGTTTGTCGATTTTGAATATATAGTTCTTGAATGCAGGGTAATACACCTGCGAACTTAATATATATGAAGTAGCAGAGAGCAAATAGTATCCAAAGGTTCAGAAATTTCAAGCATATGATGATGGTGTCACTGAGCTGGTGGTAAATGCACCTCTGTTGGAAAACAAACAACCCTGCAGACTGAAACAGAGGAGACTGTGCATCCATATGGTTTTGGCATCTGCTAAATCATTCCCAATAGTAAGAGAAGCAATAGGATTATCATTGTTATAACAGCGACATCAAGTATATTCTGCGCAATTGTCTCCGTGGTTGGCTACAATCGATTAGCTTTAGACATATCACACTCTTGTTCAGAGCATAGTTAGTAAGACTGGACAGTACTGACAGTGCTAGATGAAAAGAAAAACAACCCCTAGGCCTTGGCAGGTCCAGTTCAGTTAAAAGACCTGTTGTGCAAATCAGACCAGGAAAATCCAACTGAACCACCGGTTTTAAGAGAATGATGGGTTTAGTTATCTGCTACATACAGAGGGCAGATACATAGAGGTAGTTCATGCTACGATATGCAGGAGCCCAAATATCAGATGACAATGCGAAAGACAAAGTAGGAAATTTTTCTTCTTATTCTGCTACTAGCTAGCTCATTGAAGACTACTGAGATATCGCTTCTAGTGAAAACAAAAGAACCCTGTAGATTTTGTCGTACTGGGGAGCGGCAAAACCCTGTCACCATGAATGATTTTCACGAGCCCGTCATCCTCGGCGACCATCAGATATCGTCATAGTCTTGACCACGCTTCTAGTGAAAAAAAACACGCTTGACCAGGAAGAGAGTCTTGCGGGAAGCAGAGACTATTGGGGAATTTTATGTGGAATCGCCATATTGTGGCGAGTCGTTTCTTCTTCTCATACCCACATCTATATCTATCTATCTATCTATATCTATACCTATATTAATTGAACATTTGCTAGAAGCATTCACATTAAAAAGAAAGATCTGGCCATTAACTTTATAGATCATCTTATCTTAAACATAGATTGTAAAGAATAATATGTATTTTAACATAGTGGGCTTGTTGGGGTCCATCCTACATAGCATACCATAAGTACACACATTTTTCGGTCATACCTACGTACATGTTCTAGTCTTGTGGGCAATTGTTTTCCAACGAACTAAACTGTTAGCTCAAGTTTTGGCTATACGTACATGTCCAACACATATATATGCGCAAAACTATTTTTCACTGATCACATTTTTACCTTATTCATCCAAATGTATGAATAAAGTTTCAAATTAATTTGTATATATCATTACAATATCTATAAAACATGATAATTTTTTTAAACAATAGCAGTAACTACAGCCCGTGCAATACATGGGTAGACGATTAGTTATCCTAATGCCTCTAGATCCTATATGTATGTAGATTAAAATGCGTGGCTATGGCATATGCGCCCTAGTCTCTTCCCTTGGCGAGTGAGAATTTGTACACGGAATCGTGTTGTTCAACTTTATTCAAATGACCTCAACGACTAAGAAGTGCAATGTTTTATAACCTCTCCAACACATTAATATTTCCAAGATTTGAAGACTGACCTGATGTACCCTATTGATATTTGATACGGATAACTTGAGGCATTCTATGTCGTAAAGAACTTGACAGCTTGACCAGTCAGCTGAACACCGTTGTCCTCTTTAGTCAACAAGTTTCCATTAATTTCCAAAGTGACATATGGCCTGGCATGCAATTTACCAGCTAAGTGAAACTAACCCCCTTCCCACACATAACTAGCTACCCAAGTTTTAAACTTTTAATATTCTCTTTTGCTTAAAATATGTTGCCATATTTCAGTCAAATATGTTGCGACATTTCTTAACCAAACAAAGTTGATTTTCTATTCGTGGGATCTCTGTCTATATACGTGCTACTCATGGTAATGTGGTTCCTCTTCCTTAATTAATGCTACCCGTTCACACCATTAGGTAGATTCTTTCAAAAACGCTTCATGTAAGATGTTTGATCACAAACAAATTATCGGACGGACTCGCGTCAGGCCCCAGTGCCCTTCCCCCATCTCTCTCTCTCGAATGCATCAAGCCTCTTCGCCCCTCCCCTATCTCTCTTTCCATTTTCTTCTGCCCGACGTACATGCGCAAGGTTGTTTGTCATCGCCGCCGCGTCAATCTCCGGCGAGAGCTCTGACCCCGTTGTTGTGGGACCCAGGCCTCCACACTCCTCTTTCTCCTCCCCGTTGCTGGCCCCCTCCATGGAGGAGAGTTTGACGGGACGGCGGCAGGCGATGGCGGCCGTATTCGAAGGAGTCGGCAAAGTCGGTGGTAGGGCTGTAGCAACCAAAAATCGAAAGCTCTTGCAGCAAGGGAGGCAGATCCATTGGTTGGAGTGGAGGAAGGATGCAGCAGGTAGGCATTTTTTTCTTTTTCTTTTCTTAGTTTTTAAGGATGTTGCAATCTATTGTTTTCCCATGTTGCGCCTCGATATACTTGAATGTTTTCACCCTATTTTGATTGTATGTCGCACACTTTAATTCTTGGATGTTGTAACCAGTTTGTTTGAATGTTGCATCTGGTTGAAACATTTTTCTCTAAGTGGTGAAACATTTTTTAACGTATGTTTACTGGAATATTTTTTATTGAGCGGTGAAACATCTAAAACATTTTTGTACATGGGATGAAGCACTGTCCGATAATTTATAAATCATCAGACGTCTGGGCCGTAGTCCTCCCCAGATTCTTTCGGCTGGCTCTAATTGGTTGAGCTACGGCTGATGAGTTATATAAACCAATGATTTCGCACGTTTTGGTGTGGGAATTATTAAGTAATCTTCAATAAGTCTTATTCTTGTCAACAATCGAACTAATTGCAAAAAAGTAATAGTTATTAACAATAAATAAAACTGGTATGCCAAGTCCTCCAAACCCTCGTCATCCTTATTAGAGAGTGTTTAACCGAACAAGACTTAATGTTACGTAAAAGTAATGTCCTATCAATTTTCTGATTTTCTGGTATGAGTGGAGGGGTAAAACCCTCTCACCATGAGTGAATCTCACGAGCTGATCATTGAGCCAGCCCCATAAGCCGTCGATGTTAATGGGCTAGGGATGCAGAGATCCATCTAGTTTAAATGGCGCCAGCAACATTAATCGTTTGTAAGGGAGAGGGATTAATGAATATTATAAAAAAAGAAGAGAGTTAATTCCAGGATAACCCTGTTATTCATCATCAAAGAGAAAAGTGCCAAAGTGCTCATTGGGTTGGTTTGGGCTTAAATAATCATATTAGCTAACCAAAATACAACTCGACTGGGTTTGAAAACTAACCTAGTTTTAATCCATTGTTATTTGGTTATATCAAAGTGGATTGTGGATCCTTAAATAAACCATTTCCCTGCCTTCCAATTGCTTTGTACTTGATCAACACTCAAAATTATACAATATTCCAACCATTATATATGCAGTAGTTAATAGCTCAGGTCTTATAAATTAACGAGGTCGATTGTCTTAAAACTGTCTTATTAATTTGAGTCTCTTTGTACTAAGCAATTTCCATATTTGTTCAGTGTTACTCTTGGAAGGTAACTTATACGCGATCTCGGCTGGAAACCATTATGTAGGCACAAGTTTGTACCTGAATACTGCGTATGAGAATTGGAGCTTTGCATAACGTTTTATAACATCTTTGCAGGCTTGGGAAAACACTGCTATTTTTGTGTTTTGCCTTGATGCTATTGTGCTGTTGCCCATAATTGGTGAACATCTAGTTTGAAGTTGAAGCTGTTGGAAGAAATATAATCCTTTTGATCTAGTTCTACCTACAACACACTATCGTTATGTCGGATCCTATTTGTAGATTAACATGTGTGGCCATCGCTTGCACGCTCTTAGTCTCTTCTCTTGGCACATGAGAATTTGTACATGGAAATCGTCTTGTTCAACTTCTTTTGGTTGAACTTGACAGGTAAGAAGTGGAATGTTTTGTAGTATCTCGAGTACATTAGTATCTCTGAGATTTAAGGGCGGCTTCATGTATCATGCTCATATTTGATACGGATGACTTGATGGCTTCTTATGCCAACAACCCAAACCTCCATCCCACCACAACAATCAATGTTTTGAACTTCACATAAAATTTTTGCCCTTAATCTTTAAAACAAAATATATGAATAGTTTTTAATTAAACTAATCACTACCATACTCAACATATGTATGTAATTTTAATATTTATAATATCAATAACCTTGCCCCGTACATGTAGTATTCAAAAATCCCTTATATTTATGGTCAAGAGGGCCTAAATTTCAGAAAACACTCTGGATCGGTCATCTGGGCAGGGAAAGAAAATCAGATGCTATGCTAGAAACCAAGTACTCTGTCAGGTTAGACGCCAGAGAAATGGGCGGCTGTGCATGGATTGGGGACAACTAGAGAAACGGGCGGCTGTGCATGGATGGGGGGCAACTAGAGCAAAAGCTGGCAGACAAGCAGACAGCCCTGCCGCATCCTGCGTGGTTGCCTCAAGAGTTCACTTTATAAACTTCAAAATGGATTTTCTTCTAAATTACTTATCCACTCTTTGATCCAATTACTTACAATTAAATCTTTATAATAAGGTCTTATATGATTATATTGTGAGACACCTGGGCTATACATTTTATTTACTAATTGGAATGGCAGCACGAAATATTTTGTTGGATGAGATCTCAATAAAACCCAAATAAAACAATAACCATCCAATTTTATCGCTGCCCTGACAAGCCAAATAGTAAACATAATATAAAACCGAAAGCATCGAATAAAGAGCAAGGGAGATATTCGACGAGAGAGTATGCCAGTCAACTTCAGCCTGACACATATCCGTCAAACCACATGAAGGCGGTGACCAAATGTGTTCCATATCCTAGGAGACTTGACTCAAATGCTAACTCATTGACTATCTCAAATACACTAAACTCATACTCGTATTAGACTAGTTGCCAAGATGCGGTCTAGTCTCACACTTTCATCTAAAGCAATGATAAACAGAAAAAAAAGACATCAACAAAGATTAAATTTCATATTACAACTACTTAATTACACATAGGCCAACCGGCCAAATAAATAGAGATTCGCGGAAGCTTGGCTACGCAATGCACGGGCCATGGTCCCAAACACTCAATCTAAACTCTGAGTATACCACCTGCAAAACAAAATTAGACATATACACAGTAAGAGTCGGTACATTAAATGAATTAATGTACTAGCAAGCAAAATCAATTCTAACATACAACATGCTAGGCTTATAATCAAAGGCTAATATTAGGCTCATTTTAACATAAAGACAAGTTTTATTTCACAACATTTAGCAAGAGGAATTTATAAAGAATATTTAAAGTATGACCATATGTGTACCATAGTAAATATCATAGCAATATCACAATATAGCCCTTGCTGCCCTCCTCGGCAACAAGGCACAAATTCATCATCATATTCATAAAAAATATACCCAATTCATCATTTCCAAGTATAAATTTCACAACTACATTTAAAATTGTAAATCACCAAGTTGCTCTTGATCGTGAGCATGGCTAATTAATTAGTTTTAGACTGCAGAGTTTGTACAACGTTAACCAGATGATATGAACAACCTAGTTTGTTTCGTGCTCCCGAAGCACTACCACACTCTACACGTTGAATATGGTCTAGAGGTCACAACAAAGCATTTACATTACCTAATGCCTTGCGTTGCACAAGCACGACAAGCGTTAATCCACCCTAAGAATGACCTAGAACTGTTAGGTGGTGGGCCCACACCTTAAACCTAACATTGCGGTGGAAAACACATTTGTTTCCCCATGAGGCACTATACCGTTGTATTGGACAAACATAGACGCCTAGACTACCCTCAGCAGGCAAATAGGTAGCTCATCTGAATCATCGCTAAGACTAATTCATACTTTTCTGGTCCACCAAAATGCAAGGCTAGACATTAAATAACTTAATTAGCTAAGAGCACCCCATAAATATCACATGTGGATGTACGGTTAACATTAGTTGGTGACACAAAGTTCAGCCCTTAATCAACTCAGGCGAACACTTCCTCTATCGATGGGCAACTTTCACCATATGCACACCACTTGCCGCCTAAGTCTTAAACCATTTTGTCATAATTTTAGTTCACAGATAATTAACATTCTCACTTCTGTCCAGAAATAAATAAATTCCCACAATTCCATTTATAAAATGATAGGAATGATTATTTGCATGTTTCTAGGTATAGCTAAGTAGTAGCATATTAAGCAATTAAAGACCCAAATGAGCACAAGTAAAATACTCTAATCATTCCGATGGATACAAACAGAGGGGAGTAAAATAAATCAAAGGGATTCATGCAGCAAGTTGGGGCATATCTACCATTTACCACACTTCAAATACCAATAGTTACACATATGCATGCAATTTTGCAAACCATACTTTTCATTCCCCAAAACGTAAGTTTTCAATCTGTTCAAAGGAAGAGGGGAGGAACTTGCCTTAATCTTGAGCAACCTGAACAACAACTAAATCACTCCTTCACTGTCAATACAATAATCTATACGAATGACACGGTATGCAAATAAATACCGAGATATGCGAAAAAATCAAAAATGCTCTAAAATGCATGATTTTTGCACAGTGGGTAGGTACTATCATTATATGAATTTAGGGGAAAAAATTTCTATTTTATCTCTTTTTATTTGTCAGTTATGAATTTTCAAAGTTTGTATTAAAGTATGATGTTATTTACTTAGGTAGTGTTGTGAAATATGTTTAATACAAGATTTTGCAGTGGTGAAGAGGTTTGTTTTATAAGAATAACCCTACTGGTTTCATAATTTTTGGAGTTTGTATGAATTTCTTATGCATTTTACAAATTGTAGTGTGGTTTATGTTAACAATTTCCTATATAAGGTTTTAGAGGTTTTGTTTTTGTAGAATGTGTTACTTTATGTTTTTATAAATAAAGAGAATGATTTTATTAGCCTAACAGAACTGAGTTCACAATATTTGAAGTTAATATTAATTTTTCACATATTTCACAAATTATGACGTGTTTTATGTTGACTATTTGTTATACCAAATTGAGAAGCATTATATGTACTAAGTGCTCTAGATTTTTGGTTAAAATAAATAAAGATATAAATTTTCTAGTCTAAATAGATTTTATTTCCGCTTAGTTGGAGCTAGAGTGTATTTATATGAATTTTATAAATTATAGCTTGTAGTTTAGTACTTACTTTATTACATAAAAGTTTAGAGATGATTTTTATATTAAAGGTACCTTATTTTACCTTACAGTGCATAAGGGTACATGTTTGTGAATCTAGTAGGACTTGGTTCACTCTAATTTGAGTTAAGTTAGGATGAATTTCATGTGAATTTTAGGAGTTGGACTATATGTGTGGTGATTATTTCATTATACAAAATGTTAGTGCTATTTCTGGTACAGAAAGTGACAAACTTTATATTACTAAGTTAAAGATCACTTTTCTCTGAATCTACAGAAATTAGGTTTATCTCATTTGGAGTTAAAATAGATTTTCTATGAATTTCTAAAGTTTAAGCATGTTTTATGTCAACTACTTCATATATGAAATTTTAGAGATATTTATTATACTATAGGTGCCAAGTTTTAATTCACAATGTCAATGATCACCATTTTATGAATCAACTGAAATTGGATTCATTTCAAAATGAGTTATAGTTAATTTTATATGGATTTTAAAAGTTTGCATAAGTTTCAGTTGATTTATATTTTCGGATTTTAAATACATGGGGTCCACAAGTCAATGACATGTGCAAAAAGGCCCCTGGAATTACAGGGAATAGATTCCACAGTCCAAAACACGTGTTTAACCCGATATCGACAAGAGTCCTCCAGTTGTAAGGTATTTACATATAGATCCATGACCCCACATGTAAGTCTAACATGATTTACATCTAGAACCTTGCAAGATTTAAACATTTGTTAATTGAAATCCCGGCGCGCTAATTAAGTCGGCCCTGCATGTATGTGAGGTTGCATGTATGTGAGGTGGCGGCTAGAAGCAGGGCAACGGCGTGGCAGCGAGCTTCTCGTCGATGCCGAAGGAGAACCGTGGCTCAGCTCAGGTTGTGACCTGAAGGGAATTTGTAGAGAGGTTCAAGGTGAAGCTATTGGTGGTCTTCTTGCAAGCAGCGGTGGTCGGAATCGATGGCGATGATAGCACGAGAGGCGACGGCTCTCGGGTGATGATGCATGTGAGGCTAGAGCTCGATTTAGGTTAGGAGGGTGCATGCATGTGGGTTCTTGGGTACCTTGGAGACTTACCGGGCAGTTTGCAAGGGTTGGAGAAACTCGGTTGACACCACGGCTCGTGGAATAGCTCGGCGGTAGCGCACAGCTTCATGGCGACGATGATGGTTGAATGGGCCAACCAGCTGCCAAGAGGAGACATGTATGAGGTTGGTGAGGTCCTAGGTTGGCTACACATGTGATTAATTGGATGGTGGGGAAAGGATGGATTCGGTTGTGGCGGTTTCAGATCAGTGTCGGGGAACAAGATGTCGATCTACGTCCATGTTGTGTCTTCGGTTGGGATTCTTGAGGGGTCTTAGAGAGGAGGTCGAGACGGTGCTGACTGCGCAACGACACGATGTGGTCCATGGTGGCTGGAACACCGAGGACAACACAGTGGCGGCGCTAGGAGCACACTTTCGAGTGTCATTGGCATGGCAGCGTTCCCAATCATCCACTGCATAAAATTAGTGGGGATGGAACCGGCATCAAGAGGAGCTCAAGGAATGCAAGAGAAGTGGACATGACCGTGGCTCATCGCCAAATGCAGCCATGATCTTCTTCACGGCCGATGGTGGAGATGAGGGAGAAGAGAGCAGCCTGAGCTCTCTCCCTCGGTTTTCTCAACACTGGAGTGGAGAGAGAGGAAGGGCGATGCAAATGAGGGTGATAGAGAGGTAGGACGTGGAGTTTTGCTTTGTGGTGTCGGTGGAGACGAGCTAGGTGTGGCTGACGGGTGTCCTGGTGCGTGCCATGGGTTCCTGGAATAGAGGGCGAGCTGTGGCGCTGGCAGGTGGGCCTGAGAGGCATTGGGGCCCACATGGCAGTGAAGAGAGTGTGAGAGAGATGGAGATCTCTAGGAAAATCTCCAAGTCTGAAGCTGTGGCACAATTCCGAATTTGACTCCATTTTCTCATGCCTTGGTGTGACTTAAACCTTGGTGGACAGAACACATATGGTAGAGGAAGGTTTGGTCTCCATGTTTGACAAGGTGGCATGTCCTAAAGGTTTATGGTTTAATTATGGTGAGTTAGCAAAGTGCGTTAAGTAAAATCTGTAATTCCCAGATTTTTATGCTTTAGGTGATTTATTTGAGATGCCAAGATCTGTGATAAAATAAGGACAAAATTATACTGAGTTGTGCATGTTAAATGGTATTTTTTGTATTTTCCTATAATTTAATGTTGCACCAATTATTTTTAGAAATTCACAAAGCTTAGCTTTACATATATGTTCCTACTATAAAAATGAAATTTGGTGATTATAAAATTATATTTAAGTTATGCTTGACCTGAGATGATGTTGTTGGCCTTGACATTTCACCATACACAATCTAACAAGATTTTTATATGTTTATATTTGTATTATGTTGAGTGAAAGCATTAAGTGACACTTATGGTAAATTTTTAATATATGTGAATTAATATGTTTATGCACTTTCGTGCTCATGATATACCTTCAGATGAGTTTGTCAAATTAGATGATGGAGTTTAACATAGGTGATGATGTTTTATTTTTAGGAAATGATTTTCAATATTTGACATTAGGCCCTTTTAATTTAGTTAGTTGCTTCAAATTTTAATTAATGCAAATGAGTCCTATTATGAAATGCAATCAAAATCCAAAAACACATAAAGACTCAAGTCACAACAAATGTATTATGCAAGTGTAAGCCTACAATATGTTTTATTTTCATTTTAAATTAGAAAGGAAAAAGTTTTAAATTGTTCCCAATTTGAACTAGCTATATTAGACTTATCTAGTTCTTGGATGGAAAATTTTAGGATTTTGATTTAGGAAAATCATTTTCAATAATTTTTATGCAAAATTTGAAATTCAAATTTTTGGATATGTTACTATTTTCTGACTAAAAAATTATATATGTAGCATATTGTATGCTTTTTGTGTTGCAGTCAGCCTTTTTCCAGTGTTGCATTTGATTGTAACATTTTCTATTAAGCGATGAAACATTTTTTTATCAAATGATGAGACAATTGAAATACTGTTTGTTGAAATATTCTTAGTGACCGATGAAACATCTTAAATATTTTTTTACATGTGGTGAAACACTTTCCAATGTTTTTCAAATACGGTCATACGGACATCCAATCCCTAGTCAGCTCCCCTAAATCCCTTACATGTCAAAACCCTAATTTTCCATACAAGGTATTTAGGGATTTGCTTATTTCTAATTGTTGGATTGCATATCTAATTAATTTCCTTTAGCCGGTGCATCAAAATGATTTTTTTGGAAAAAAAACAAAAATTCAAAACTCTAATCGGCAAAATGGATAGACATTCCATATGTGTATTTTCTCACATAGAAGTGTATATGGGATATAATTTATTCAATTATTACACTATTTATCAGGAATTAACATAATTTTTATGGACCTGTCAAAGCTATTTTTATGGACCTGTCAAAGCTATTTTCACAATTCTATATGTATGAACAAGATATAATGTCCTTCTAAAAGCATTTTGCTCATGGTGATTGGTGACTTTCAAGTGGTGTCAACAATCTACTATACCCAAACCAGACCAAATTGTAACTCATCCGAGAAGTGTAAATGTAGGAATATAATTCAATTTAATTAGTAGCATGACTGCTAGTAGTATTCTGATTGGTCAACAAGAACCAATATATTGTTGAACCATGCCATACCTTGTCAAGACTGTTTTCAATATCCAAGCTTGCCATAAAAAGTTCATAACCTGTCTTTAGCCTAGGCCTTCCTTTATAGCAATACGGATTGTTTCTTACCTGAAAGACAAAAAAATAGTGAACACAAAAAGATATCCATATAGTTCAGGTGATTCCTTATCTTAGAGAAAAGGTGACTCCATTATTTTCCTTCTTTCATTAGTTGAATACCGCTTTCGTGCCTTTTCCCATACCTCTTCACGCCACTCCTCACTTTTAATTGCCTTATCAATGACATCTTCAGTAGGAATAATTTTCCATGTAGGTATCACATTGCTAAGCTTGCTTAGGATTGTTATCACAATGGGACGAGGCTTCATATCTTCAACAATCTGAATCCAAGTTGATATCAACAATTATATTACATAATGATCAACTTAACATCGTGCACTAACACATATTTCCAAACGGTCAGTTCTAGAGGACATATCAAGCTGTCAAATATATCTTCAAAATATGAATAATTAAAAGAAATCTTAAGCATTTAACCTTGCACATGGGGGCAACCAAAATAGCCCCATCCCAGTTTGTAGGTTCCTTCCTATGTAGCATCAGCACAATAGCCCCTCCCATTTATTCTCCAAGGAGGAACTTCTTTTTTCCTTTGTACTCTCCTCTTTCTATAATAAGTTGTACACATCGTAATATTTACAACAGAAATCTTTGTAAACATAAACCAAACAAATACACTAATATAGACAACAATTTCTATATATGTCAGATGCAAGTGTGTAGGCTTCACAAATGCACAATTAAGGGACCATCTTCATTATTAAAACATGCCAATAGCCTCCAAAAGTCGAAATATCAAAACATGGATTACATTTTACAAGTACTAAAAGTAGGAACAGAGAAATGTGAGTTTTTTTATGCTAAAGGGCAATTTTATTTGTTAGATAATTCTGGACTTATGTCATGAAAAATAAGCTTATATGAGAGCATCGTTCTAAAAACAAAAATGTACATTTTAATTCATCGAACTATTCAATGTGATTGCTTAACCCCCTAAACTATTCGTTGGTTACTCTATCCCCTAAACTATTAAAAACTGTCCACTTTAAAGCTTACTAGCATTTTTCTTGTTTGTTTCTCCTTATACGAGTTGGGAATGTATCCTATGCACACAAGCATTCTCGCGTACACACTGTGCACACTAACTAACAAAATTCACCAAAAAATCTAGAAACAACTGTACAAGGACTTCCAATAGTATTACACTTATGTCTAAAGTCTTAACATCAAATTCATTATATTTTAGCCGTAACAAAAAAGACGAAAATTCTAACAGTTTTGAGAGCATAAATATGTCAGAATTTTATCTTTTTTGTTGCTCCCTATATATAATGAATTTTCAAGATGAGACTTCACACATAGATATAATACTACTAAAAGTAAATGTACATTTTTTTGGAATTATTGATGAAATTTGCTAGTTGGTATGCACAGTGTGTATACAAGAAGGCTTGTGTGCGTAGGTATTTATGTTAATCCCTAGTCAGCTCCCCTAAATCCCTTACATGTCAAAACCCTAATTTTCCATACAAGGTATTTAGGGATTTGCTTATTTCTAATTGTTGGATTGCATATCTAATTAATGTCCTTTAGCCGGTGCATCAAAATGATTTTTTTGGAAAAAAAACAAAAATTCAAAACCCTAATCGGCAAAATGGATAGACATTCCATATGTGTATTTTCTCACATAGAAGTGTAAATGGGATATAATTTATTCAATTATTAAACTATTTATCAGGAATTAACATAATTTTTCCAGAAATTATTTTGTAGGTTTAGACCTATTAAAAATTCATACAAATTTCGGCTGAAGTGAATTTTTTATTTTACTGAGATTAAAATATAAATTATTTTTGTGTGAAACCAAAGAAAATGGAACCTAGGTATTTTTACTTATCACCAGAAAAATATACATTATTTTGTTTTGCACAGAAATTAAGTTTTGGAATTTCTAAATAAGGGAGAAAGAAAAATAAAAGGGAAAACACTAATATTTGACAAGTACTGTGTTCACCAGATTATCTACTCATGCTCTCTCTCCTTTGCTTAGTATCCTTCACCAAATTCGTCTACTCCGGAGAGCCTTACTTCGATTCCCCACTCGTGGAGCATCCTTGGGTGATCCCTGAGACGACCCTGTACTCCTCTTAGCAGATCATCGGCCAAGGACCGCTGTCACCGTGTCGCAGAAGGTTTGCGCCGCTGCCAGAGTTTCTTTCCAAGTGCTGTAGCTGTCCGAGTTTCGCTGACTCAATCCATCTCTTTGGTAAGTCTCCAGGGGCCTTGTAGAGTCGCAGGCATGCTTTAGTTAGCATAGAAACGAGTCGTAGCTCTACTTGCACATGTACACCGAACGTCACCGCCGCCTGCGTCGTCACCGCCGTCGATCCCGACCACCACAGCTAGCGAAACTACCACCGATAGCTTCGCCGAGAGTCCCTCTTCATTTTCTCTTATTGCCACATCGGGAGATCAGCCACGTTCGCCATTGCCGCCGGCGAGAACGTCGCTGCTGAGCTGCTGCTCTGCCTCAAACCGCCGAGCCACTGACTTGTGGGCCCGTTTGAATTAGAGTTAAGGACTGCGGGTTCTAATCCAGAAACCCTAGGGGCCTTTCTGCAAAACTGCTTTCACTGACCTGTGGACCCCATGTTTTATATTTTGGTAAAATAAAAGGAAATGAGTTAATCTTTATTTTCCTAACTGAAAATTGTACCAAACTTGTAAAATTCATATCAAATTTAATATAGCTCCTTTTGAGATGAAACCAACTCCAGTAGGTCCATAAAATTGTAAACTTTAATATTGTATAATAAAATCCTATGCTCACAGTAGAATATATCTTTCTAAAATTCAAATATGGAATAGTTAACATATAACTTGTAAAATTTGTAGAAAATTCATTTATGGTCCAAATTTAGTGAACCAAATTTCTATATATTCCTTAATTTGTGCCCTTTAGGTTTATAAAATAAAGTTTTCCCAAATTCTTTCCAGAGAATGTAATTATATTTGTGAATGACTTAAAGACAGTTATTTTCCAACTAGGACTTAATTAAATTCTAGAAAATTACTAGTTAATCCCAAATTTATGAATCCACTGCTGTTTACCTTAGAATTAAATACCTTTTGTTTTGGATAAAAGGAATTTGACAAAACTACCTCCTAAAACCAATTTAAATAAATATCCTTTTCTCTTTTGTTGAATTTGTAAAATTCATAGCTAAATCATTTTAACTCCAAATGCAGTGAACCAAGTTTTGTTATAACCAGTAAGTTATTCTCTATGAATTAAAAATGATAGCATTTATAAAATATAACTAGAAAATGATAGAAAATGTTATGACTTAGGGTAGTTCATATTTAATTATAAAAATGCCATTTTCAAAGTTTATGACTTGTTATTTTCATAGCTTTCAAACCATAAATGTAAATGATATGATTCTTACTTCTAAAATAATTTTATTAAACTCTCTACTTACTGTATTTAGGCCATGATTGATAGAGCATGTCGCATATGCATGTTTATTTGAATCTTATTTGCATTATTGCTTCTTCTCGGTAGATTCAGACGTTCCGGAGTACGTGGAACAAGAATCTGAATTGTAGTGTGGTTTTTCACCGCAGCAAGGCAAGCATCTAAGCATATAGAATCCCTATTTTGCTAAAGTGATTTGATTGCAAAACGATATATATGCATGTGTTGTTTTCTTACAAACTTGTCGGTAATGGCTAGAATTAGTTATACCTAATTGCTGCATATCCTTCCTTGTATCGTTGTTGCCATTTATCCTTGTAACCTCGAGATGGAAATACTTGGGAAGGTTTACTTGTTTACCGATGCTTAGCCATGCTTAGATCTAGTAGTGTTTAAAATCGATGGATGAAGCTATCGATTGAACTTAATCACTATTTGCGATTTATGGGCATAAAATTTGACTACTTACACTAAATGGTTCATATGGAAAATATGCTTAACTTGGACGAGTGATAGGGTGATGAAGGGATGGTGGTTTTCCCTGATGCAAGTAGCCTCGTCTAGGTTGTTAAGGACCGAACATGGTGACCTCTATTCAAGCACCTTACGTACTACCACACGCCGGTATGGGACGGCTTGACTTAGTACTACGTTGCACTGTAATCATCTACGCTACGCTGGTCAATCGTGAGGATGGTTGTTCCTTTGGAGTTGCCCCGGGTGTGCCTGGTTTTGGCAGGGGGTTTCTCCCATGATGGTGAGCCCGCCTTAGCCACATCACACACGCACGTCGCTAAGTCGTCGGGGGCCTAGGCGAAGTTTAGGTGATTAGGGTGGGACTAGGAAAGGGCATGTTATGAGCTTGTGTCACTTGTGAGTCACACCTGTGTGGTGGTGAAAGCATTTGATTCTTGTTCATTTCGTGTGGGTAAAGATGTACCCCTCTGATCAGAGTAAAACTATTCGAATAGCCGTGTCCACGGTTACAGGACGATCGCTTGATGTGCTAGCTCACTCTATGTTAGCATCAAACCGGGTTAAATGAGTTGAATTAGTCTTGGATATGAGATGGTTATACTTGCAAACCATGGTTGGACAATGGTTGTCCATGGATGGTATTGAGAGCACCGGTTGTGCTTATTTATGATTGAATTTCAGATTATGCTAAGATGGAAAATTTATATTTGCAACTTGTTATTTGCTGAACTAAATTGGCTTTCATGCAAAAACTTGAACCGTTATGCCATCTTCTAAGGTAGAAGCTTGCATACTCCTTTGTTATATGTATATGTTAATGAGTAAGTCTTGCGAGTACATTTTGTACTTAACCCGATGTCTGCAATTTCAGAAGAGGACGTTGGAGAACTTGAATGTTCTTACTACCCTACCGAGGGCGGTGAGAGTGGTGAGTAATCTTTTCAACTTTACTCTTGCCCCGGTTGGTTGCCTTGTGGGGTAGTTGGCAAACCACGGGTTTTACTTTTGTTTATGTGAATTTATGACTCTTTCGCTGCTATAGTTTGTGTTGTAAGATGGGTTGTGGAATCCCATTATGACATATGTATATTGCTGTCCTTTTATCTACCTTTATGCATTTGTGATGTTTATCAATTGCTTGCGATGAAAGTGCAAGGCTAGTCGCTTTTCCTAGGGACTAGCTAAGCACGAGTATGAATTTTGATCAATTGAGACGTTGTAGAGCTCTCGCAATTTGAGTCAAGTCTCCTGAGATGTGTAACACATCTGGTCGCCGCCTTTGTGTGGTTTGACGGGCATGTCTCAGGCTGAAGTTGACTGGCATGCGGAGTCCCACCAATATCTCCTTTGCTCATTATTCGGCATTATGGATTTTATATCGAATAGTGTTAATTTGTGATCATGGGCACATTGAGATATGAGTGGCTATTTTATGCATGTATGGATCCCACTCATTCAAAATTATGTGGTGGTCACAAATTGCATTGGAAGGTATAATTTCTGGGTGCCCACAGCGGTTGGTATCAGAGCAATGCTGACCGTAGGCTAGAGTTTAGCTGGGTGATTTGAAAAGAATTTGAAAAGATTCAACTTGAATTAGTTGTGTAAACTTTAGGATGTGTTATCCTTTTTACTTCTTATCCTGTTCTAGTGTTCATCCTCTCCTTAGTCTTCTTTTAATCTCCACTCTTACTATGAGTTTATTTGCAAAATAATTACCTACTCCTCTCTTTCAAATGTTAGTTCGACATAAAAGCTGGTAAAAATTGTACAATGAAGTGTACTAAATAGTGTTTTACTTATTCATGAAACCAGCATAAAAGTTTTTCAAGTTTCAAAAGTGTATGACTCCTCTTCCCAATTTTAAAGCATCAACAAGACATGTTTTGGAATTCTGGACCAGCTGCTACTCAAGAATTTCTACAGAAAGATCTACTGATTATTTTCACTTGCCAATTTTTCTGGGGATCACCAACTTTACCAGGAAGCTTGATAAAAATTGCCAAAATTTTCTCTCTTCTGTAGGTCTCTCAAAACAATTCATGAATTGGCTGCTGTCCTGCAGTCCTAAAAATTTCAGACTCTAGTATTCTGAGAAATAAAAGGTACAACCATTAAGAATACATCAAATAAATTATCTAAGGGTACTCCCAGCTAAGTAACGCTCGCTAGAAAGCTAATTTGTAGTATTAGCGGCCATTCTTGATTGTTGGTTTATTTGGTTCTTCGTTCCATGCGGTTGATGCTTTTGACCCGCTTGTTCGATCGCATTGGAAAACTATGTCGCTTTCATGCTTCTTGCTCGGGCTTTAAGTAGTGTGAGCTTGATTGGTTGTTAATGGATTTTCTGTTGATGCATCATGGCATGAGAGGTTAACCATGTCATCATTTCTGTGTATTGGTGATTGCATTCATATTGGTTGCGTAATTTAATTTTAGATTCAATGTTGTCCAATATCTTTAGATCGTATCACCTCCTTTGTTCCTTGTCACTAATGGACTTTAACCTTTATGTGTCGATAGGATGACTCGTCCCAGCACTCGCTCCCAATCCCACGATGTTCCAAAGAGTTCCCGTAGCCGTGGTAATGAGCCACCACCTCCACCTACCATGGCCGATGTCTTGATGGCTGTGGAGCGCAACCGTCAAGCTCAGAATGATGCACTCCAGCAAATTGCAGCTAGCACCGCCGCTACTGCTGCACACTTTGCTCAAGCCATGGGCGGAGGCGGTCACCAAGCTGTTGGAGGGCTTTCTGATTTCCAACGTACTCAATCCCCGGTATTCACTTGCTCCGACGATCCTCTCGATGTGGATGACTGGCTTCGTACCAACGAGCGGAAGCTTACTCTTGCTCGCTGTCCTGATGCCAAAAAGACCAACATGGCAGCTGAGCAACTTCAAGGAGCAGCAGGTGCGTGGTGGGAAAATTTTGTTGCCATGCAACCTGCCAATCATGCGGTCACGTGGGCTGAGTTTCGTGATGCTTTTTGTGCAGCGCACATTCCGAAAGGCATCATGGATCTCAAGCAACAAGAGTTCCTTGCTCTTACTCAAGACCGTAAGTCCATCATGGAGTATCTTCATGAATTCAATCATTTGGCACGTTATGCTCCAGACGATGTCAATACCGATACCCGCAAGCAAAATCATTTTATCAATGGGTTGTCGGCAGAGATGCAACTTGAGCTTGCTGCTCATGTTTTCCCCAATTTTCAAGACCTTGTCAACAGGTCCGTGGTTGTGGAAAGCAAGATGAAAAAGCTTGAGAATGAGCGTAAGCGCAAGAGAGCTGCACAAATTTCAGTCTCTGGTGGTTTCCAAAAACCTCCTCAGCGTTTCCAAGCTCCTCCACCACCTCGTCAACAAGCTTATGTGCCGCGTCCACCACAACAGCGGTTTCCACCTCCTATGGTTAGAAATCAACCAGCAAATCGTCCCATGTATCGACCAATTGTCAATTGTTATACTTGTGGGCAGCCGTGGTATTATGCCGACAAGTGCCCAAACCGCGGTCGTGGTACATTATCCAATGCTACAAGACCAGCACCGATGAATCTCAATCAACCTCCCAAGCCTTCTCCTCAAGGCCAGCAAGTTGCCAAGAGGGGTAGAGTGAACCACGTCACTACCGAAGAGGTTTCCAACGCACCAGACGTTCTTGTCGGTACGTTAATTGTCAACTCTTATCCAGCTAGTGTATTGTTTGATTCTGGGGCTACACATTCTTTTGTCACAAAGGGTTTTGCTTCAGCTCATGGGCTTACAATTAGCAAGTTACATCCACCTCTACTAGTTGAAACACCGGGTTTTGAGATAAGAGCTGAATATATTAGTCGAGGAACCAAACTTCTTGTTCAAGGGGTAGGATTCAGTGCCGATTTAATTATTCTTCATACCCAGGGTTTAGATGTCATCTTAGGCATGGATTGGCTACACAAAAATCAGGGGATCATTGATTGTGGTCGCCGTCATATCCTTCTTACAAGTAATACCGGTGAACCAATCACTCTTGTTCTAAATGATCATCCACCTCAACTCAATTCCCTTTCGGGTGTCTCAACCACTGAACTTACTGATGTACCAGTGGTGTGTGAATACCCAGATGTCTTTCCGGAGGAATTACCAGGTATGCCACCTGACCGAGAAGTGGAATTCGTCATTGATTTGGTACCCGGAACAGCCCCGATATCAAAACGACCTTACCGAATGGCTCCAAATGAGTTGGAAGAACTGAAGAAACAACTCTCAGAGCTACAAGCAAAAGGTTTTATTTGTCCCAGCTCTTCACCTTGGGGATGTCCGGTTCTGTTTGTTAAGAAGAAAGATGAAAGTTTACGGATGTGTGTTGATTATCGCCCATTGAACGAAGTCACTATCAAGAACAAGTATCCACTTCCCCGAATTGATGATCTCTTCGACCAATTAACTGGAGCCCATGTATTCTCCAAGATTGACCTGAGATTGGGCTACCATCAAATTAAAATCAGATCGGAGGACATTCCAAAGACAGCCTTCTCTACTCGCTATGGCTTATATGAGTATACTGTCATGTCTTTTGGTTTGACAAATGCACCTGCCTACTTCATGAATTTAATGAATTTAGTTTTCATGGAGTATCTTGATGAGTTTGTGGTCATCTACATTGATGATATTCTCATCTATTCCAATTCCATAAAAGAGCATGAAATTCATCTTTGTCTAGTTTTGGAAAAGTTACGCAAACACCGGTTGTATGCCAAATTCAGCAAGTGTGAATTTTGGCTGAAGGAAGTTGGTTTTCTTGGTCATGTGTTATCGGAAGGCGGAGTTTCTGTTGATCCTAGTAATGTACAAAAGGTACTGGATTGGAAACAACCCCAAAATCCCACTGACATCCGGAGTTTTCTTGGCTTAGCAGGTTACTACCGCCGGTTCATCGAGAATTTCTCTAAGATTGCTCAACCTATGACCCAATTGTTGAAGAAGAACAAAAAGTTTGTATGGTCAGATGAATGTGAAGCAAGTTTTAAAATATTAAAAGAAAAGTTAACCACTGCTCATGTCCTCGCCTTACCTGATATCCATAAGAACTTCGATATCTATTGTGATGCATCCCATCTAGGACTGGGTTTCGTGCTTATGCAAGAAGGTAGAGTTGTGGCATATGCGTCACGACAATTGAGACCTCATGAAGTGAATTATCCAACTCATGACTTAGAGCTTGCTGCTGTTGTTCATGCTCTCAAAATTTGGCGACACTTTCTTATCGGCAATCGATGTGAAATCTACACCGACCACAAAAGTCTCAAATATATCTTCACCCAATCAGATCTGAACTTCAGACAAAGGAGATGGTTAGAACTTATTAAAAACTATGATATGGGTTTACACTATCACCCGGGGAAGGCCAATGCTGTTGCTGATGCATTGAGTCGAAAACCGCAATGCAATTGCTTGTGGATAACACCCTGATCGGAGACTCTATGTTCGGATATCCTGAAACTTGGTTTGGAAATGGCACCACAAGGTTTTCTTGCTACTCTGGAGATAAAACCTACTCTCTTCAATCAGATCAAGGAAGCCCAGAAGAATGACAAGGGTATGAAACAAATTCGTGACAACATCTCACAAGGTTTAACTAATTGTTTCTTCGAGGATAATAATGGTGTCCTATGGTTTAAGAAACGATTGGTTGTGCCTAAAAACCAGGAGTTGAGACAACTAATCCTTAAGGAAGCTCATAACTCCTGATTCTCTATTCACCCTGAAAGCACAAAAATGTACCAAGATCTTAAGCAACGGGTTTGGTGGACCCGAATGAAACGGGAGATTGCTCGATATGTCGCCGAATGCGATACTTGTCAAAGGGTAAAAGCTGAACACCTGCGACCAGCTGGTACACTTCAACCCTTACCCATTTCGTTGTGGAAGTGGGATGAGATCCGTATGGATTTTATTACCGGTCTACCCACATCCTAGAATGGAAATGATTCTATTTGGGTAATAGTTGATCGTCTCACTAAATCAGCTCATTTCTTTCCAGTTAAGTCCACATCAAGGATGGGAAAACTAGCGGAGCTTTACCTCTCTCGAGTTGTTTGTCTCCATGGTGTTCCAACAAAAATTATTTCTGATCGAGGCCCTCAATTTACCTCTCATTTTTGGAAAAGCCTCAATGAAGCCATGGGCACAAAACTCTCTTTCAGTACCGCTTATCATCCACAAACTGGAGGCCAAACTGAACGTGTTAATCAAATTCTCGAGGATATGTTGAGGGCATGTGTCCTCGATTACGGCAAAAAGTGGGAAAAGTGCCTCCCTTATGCCGAATTCTCTTATAACAATAGTTATCAATCAAGCCTTCAAATGTCACCATTTGAAGCCTTATATGGAAAGAGATGTAGAACACCTCTAAACTAGTCAGAGTCCGGGGAAAGACCATTCTTTGGTCCGGATTTGGTTATGGAAGCTGAAGAGCAAGTACGTGTAATTCGTGAACGTTTACGAACAGCTCAATCCCGACAAAAGAGTTAAGCCGACCGTCGTCGACAAGAGTTGAGCTTTAATATTGATGACCATGTCTATCTTAAAGTCACTCCATTCAAATCTACGCATCGTTTTGGAGTGAAGGGAAAATTAGCGCCTTGCTATATTGGTCCTTTCCGTATTCTTGCAAAGCGAGGAGCTGTTGCCTATGAATTGGATCTTCCATCATCACTTTCAGCATTCCACAATGTTTTCCATGTCTCACAATTGAAGCAATGTCTTCGAGTTCCTACCGAAGAAACCAAGTTGGAAAATCTTGATCTACAACCTGATCTTTCGTATCGGGAACGTCTAATTCGTATTCTTGACCAAGCCGAACACACTACTAGAAGGCGTACCATCAAATTCTATAAAGTCCAGTGGAGTAATCATACCCTGGATGAAGCCACTTGGGAACACGAATATCATCTTCATGATGCTTATCCTTATCTTTTCACCGACTCTTTCCAATCTCGAGGACAAGATTCTTTTTAAGGGGGAAGAGCTGTCACAACCCTAATTTTCCATACAAGGTATTTAGGGATTTGCTTATTTCTAATTGTTGGATTGCATATCTAATTAATTTCTTTTAGCCGGTGCATCAAAATGATTTTTTTGGAAAAAAAACAAAAATTCAAAACCTTAATCGGCAAAATGGATAGACATTCCATATGTGTATTTTCTCACATATAAGTGTATATGGGATATAATTTATTCAATTATTACACTATTTATCAGGAATTAACATAATTTTTCCAGAAATTATTTTGTACGTTTGGACCTTTTAAAAATTCATAAAAATTTCGGCTGAAGTGAATTTCTTTATTTTACTGAGATTAAAATATAAATTATTTTTGTGTGAAACCAAAGAAAATGGAACCTAGGTATTTTTACATATCACCAGAAAAATCTACATTATTTTGTTTTGCACAGAAATTAAGTTTTGGAATTTCTAAATAAGGGAGAAAGAAAAATAAAAGGGAAAACACTAATATTTGACAAGTACTGTGTTCACCAGATTATCTAGTCATGCTCTCTCTCCTTTGCTTAGTATCCTTCACCCTGGACCCACATGGCAGCTGCAAGGGTTAATTCACTCGGTAGAAAATGTGTCTCCACCGCTCCAACAGAGAGAGAGAGACAGAGAAGGAAGGAGATCGACGCCGGCGTTCGACGCGTGTCCACCGCCGTGGCGACCACCGAGCTCGCCCTTGACCTTCCCAGAGTTTCGTCTCCCCTATCATTTCACTCCTGAGCCGACCAAGCTGAGAGAGAGCGCTTGCTTTGCCCCTGTCACCTACATCCTTGCCGCCGGCCATGAGAACGACGACCATCGCCGCCGCGATTGAGCCACGGTCACCTCTCCTCTCCTTATGTTCCGTGACCTCCTAATGATGCCGAGTCCATTCCCTCTGATCCCATCCCTTGTTGTGAAGTGTTGACGCCGAAACACCGTCGTGGACTCCGAAGCTCCAGAGCGCCGCCGCCTTGACATCATCGGCGTTCAGCCAACCTCGTCCAAGCCGTACCAAGCCGCCGTGCCATCGTCTTCCTTGTGATCCCAAGAGGCTGCCGACGCAAGGAATTGAATCCCGAAGCAGTGGAGAAGGAGATCGGCTGTTTCTTCCCCAATTCTGGCCATCGGACAACTTCACCAAATTCGTCTACTCCGGTGAGCCTTACTTTGATTCCCCACTCGTGGAGCATCCTTGGGTGATCCCTGAGATGACCCTGTACTCCTCTTAGCAGATCATCGGCCGAGGACCGCTGTCGCCGTGTAGCAGAAGGTTTGCGCCGCCGCCGGAGTTTCTTTCCAAGTGCTGTAACTGTCCGAGCTTCGCTGACTCAATCCATCTCTTTGGTAAGTCTCCAGGGGCCTTGTAGAGTCGCAGGCATGCTTTAGTTAGCATAGAAACGAGCCGTAGCTCTACTTGCACATGTACACCGAACGTCACCGCCACCTGCGTCGTCACCGCCGTCGATCCCGACCACCACAGCTAGTGAGACTACCACCGATAGCTTCGCCGAGAATCCCTCTTCATTTTCTCTTATTGCCACATCGGGAGATCAGCCACCGTTCGCCGTTGCCGCCGGTGAGAACGTCGCCGCTGAGCTGCTGCTCTGCCTCAAACCGCCGAGCCACTGACTTGTGGGCCCGTTTGAATTAGAGTTAAGGACTGCGGGTTCTAATCCAGAAACCCTAGGGGCCTTTCTGCAAAACTGCTTTCACTGACCTGTGGACCCCATGTTTTATATTTTGGTAAAATAAAAGGAAATGAGTTAATCTTTATTTTCCCAACTGAAAATTGTTCCAAACTTGTAAAATTCATATCAAATTTAATACAGCTCCTTTTGAGATGAAACTAACTCCAGTAGGTCCATAAAATTGTAAACTTTAATATTGTATAATAAAATCCTATGCTCACAGTAGAATATATCTTTCTAAAATTCAAATATGGAATAGTTAACATATAACTTGTAAAATTTGTAGAAAATTCATTTATGGTCCAAATTTAGTGAACCAAATTTCTATATATTCCTTAATTTGTGCCCTTTAGGTTTATAAAATAAAGTTTTCCCAAATTCTTTCCAGAGAATGTAATTATATTTGTGAATGACTTAAAGACAGTTATTTTCCAACTAGGACTTAATTAAATTCTAGAAAATTACTAGTTAATCCCAAATTTATGAATCCACTTATGTTTACCTTAGAATTAAATACCTTTTGTTTTGGATAAAAGGAATTTGACAAAACTACCTCCTAAAACCAATTTAAACAAATATCCTTTTCTCTTTTGTTGAATTTGTAAAATTCATAGCTAAATCATTTTAACTCCAAATGCAGTGAACCAAGTTTTGTTATAACCAGTAAGTTATTCTCTATGAATTAAAAATGATAGCATTTATAAAATATAACTAGAAAATGATAGAAAATGTTATGACTTAGGGTAGTTCATATTTAATTATAAAAATGCCATTTTCAAAGTTTATGACTTGTTATTTTCATAGCTTTCAAACCATAAATGTAAATGATATGATTCTTACTTCTAAAATAATTTTATTAAACTCTCTACTTACTGTATTTAGGCCATGATTGATAGAGCATGTCGCATATGCATGTTTATTTGAATCTTATTTGCATTATTGCTTCTTCTCGGTAGATTCAAACGTTCCGGAGTACGTGGAACACGGATCTGAATTGGAGTGGGGTTTTTCACCGCAGCAAGGCAAGCATCTAAGCATATAGAATCCCTATTTTGCTAAAGTTCTTACAAACTTGTCGGTAATGGTTAGAATTAATTATACCTAATTGCTGCATATCCTTCCTTGTTTCGTTGTTGCCATTTATCCTTGTAACCTCGGGATGGAAATACTTGGGAAGGTTTACTTGTTTACCGATGCTTAGCCATGCTTAGATCTAGTAGTGTTTAAAATCGATGGATGGAGCTATCGATTGAACTTAATCACTATTTGCGATTTATGGGCATAAAATTTGACTACTTACACTAAATGGTTCATATGGAAAATATGTTTAACTTGGACGAGTGATAGGGCGATGAAGGGATGGTGGTTTTCCCTGATGCAAGTAGCCTCGTCTGGGTTGTTAAGGACCGAACATGTTGACCTCTATTCAAGCACCTTACGTACTACCACACGCCGGTATGGGACGGCTTGACTTAGTACTACGTTGCACTGTAATCATCTACGCTACGCTGGTCAATCGTGAGGATGGTTGTTCCTTTGGAGTTGCCCCGGGTGTGCCTGGTTTTGGCAGGGGATTTCTCCCACGATGGTGAGCCCGCCTTAGCCACATCACACACGCACGTGGCTAAGTCATCGGGGGCCTAGGCGGAGTTTAGGTGATTAGGGTGGGACTAGGAAAGGGCATGTTATGAGCTTGTGTCACTTGTGAGTCACACCTGTGTGGTGGTGAAAGCATTTGATTCTTGTTCATTTCGTGTGGGTAAAGATGTACCCCTCTGATCAGAGTAAAACTATTCGAATAGCCGTGTCCATGGTTACAGGACGATCGCTTGATGTGCTAGCTCACTCTATGTTAGCATCAAACCGGGTTAAATGGGTTGAATTAGTCTTGGATATGAGATGGTTATATTTGCAAACCATGGTTGGACAATGGTTGTCCATGGATGGTATTGAGAGCACCGGTTGTGCTTATTTATGATTGAATTTCAGATTATGCTAAGATGGAAAATTTATATTTGCAACTTGTTATTTGCTAAACTAAATTGGCTTTCATGCAAAAACTTGAACCGTTATGCCATCTTCTAAGGTAGAAGCTTGCATACTCCTTTGTTATATGTATATGTTAATGAGTAAGTCTTGCGAGTACATTTTGTACTTAACCCGATGTCTGCAATTTCAGAAGAGGACGTTGGAGAACTTGAATGTTCTTACTACCCTACCGAGGGCGGTGAGAGTGGTGAGTAATCTTTTCAGCTTTACTCTTGCCCCGGTTGGTTGCCTTGTGGGGTAGTTGGCAAACCATGGGTTTTACTTTTGTTTATGTGAATTTATGACTCTTCCGCTGCTATAGTTTGTGTTGTAAGATGGGTTGTGGAATCCCATTATGACATATGTATATTGCTGTCCTTTTATCTACCTTTATGCATTTGTGATGTTTATCAATTGCTTGCGATGAGAGTGCAAGGCTAGTCGCTTTTCCTGGGGACTAGCTAAGCACGAGTATGAATTTTGATCAATTGAGACGTTGTAGAGCTCTCGCAATTTGAGTCAAGTCTCCTGAGATGTGTAACACATCTGGTCGTCGCCTTTGTGTGGTTTGACGGGCATGTCTCAGGCTGAAGTTGACTGGCATGCGGAGTCCCACCAATATCTCCTTTGCTCATTATTCGGCATTATGGATTTTATATCGAATAGTGTTAATTTGTGATCATGAGCACATTGAGATATGAGTGGCTATTTATGCATGTATGGATCCCACTCATTCAAAATTATGTGGTGGTCACAAATTGCATTGGAAGGTATAATTTCTGGGTGCCCACTTTACATTTATGGATGAATGGAGAACTTCAATGACGAGTATTTTAATCTTCTTCTCTCACTACTAGAGTTTTCTTGGGATGCGAGGATGCATCTACTTTGTGACTGAGGTTGTCCGCTGCTCTGCTCAAAGCGAGGGGGGGAGGAGGAAAATTGGGATGATAAGCGGGTCCCACTAGTCATCTAATGGGAGTGAGGGGCAGAGTAATGGTACTAGGTTCTATGTGACAACTAGCCTCCAAAGTTTTATGAAACAAATTTGAAGACCTGAATTTTATGATATTTGTGCTCGAAAACACATTGCCAGGTCAAATATTAGGCGTATCACAATTTACCCGGCTAGTAGGAGTATTTTGTTTATGTTGCTGCAATTATGGCATGCGAAACCATTCCAAACATTTGACATACTCGTAGCCAATAAATTGTTAGACACATTTTGAGTAGCATGCCATGGTTGTGGAAAATTATGTTCTTGCAAAGTTAGGCAATAACTAAACAAGCTCTAATATTGTGCAAAGTTAGGAATACACGATCCAGATATTAAAGACATTGCTTTATTTAGCTAATGGCTTTTCAAGCTACTCACAATAGATGGAATATGGCAGCAATTATTGTGTAATAAATATGTGGGTTCTCGGCCGTTGTCGCAAGTCCAACTCGCACTTTTATGACAGCCTTATGAAGGTGAAATTTGAGTTCCTACAGTTTAAAACATTCATAATAATGGCAGTCAGACTAGGTTTTGGGAGGATAAGTAATTGGGAGATATAACCTTACGAAAGTA
The DNA here is from genome assembly GCA_008326285.1 of Oryza officinalis. Lineage (NCBI taxonomy): Eukaryota > Viridiplantae > Streptophyta > Magnoliopsida > Poales > Poaceae > Oryza > Oryza officinalis. The sequence goes on along the minus strand of BDMV01000012.1, from coordinate 14,524,274 downwards.
GTATCTCTGTTTGTACAATGTCGCTCACCATAAATAGGTTACAGTTGATGAAGTCGTTAATACCTCACCCCCTAATCTTTCATGGTGCAGGGATCTCATAAGATCAAAATTAGTTAGCTTCGAATACTTTACTTCCACACATTGTTAATATTGTGCTATCTTTGGAGCAAGATGAGTTTCCCTAGAATTCGCATCCAAACGAATAATTCTCTATAAAGTCTCACTATCTTATTTTGATTCATACTGATGTCCGAAAACATTAACAAATCTCTGTGGAAGTTCAAGGCAGCCCTCAAAGTTAAGATTTTTTCTTTGGTACTTACACCAGGGTGTAGTACAGATGAGGGACAACTTAGCGAAGCACAATTTGCAGTGCTGCAGGAAAAGCTGCTTTTGTCATATAAATGAGACAATTAAGAATCTCTTTTCAATGACGTTTTGCTTATGTTTAAGGTTGAAGGTTTAACGGTAAGATATGGTTGGGATAACACCAGGAGGGTAAACAAGTAGTTCTGTTATCTCTACACAACAGTGGTGTTGGTGGACACTCTGGAATAAATGCTAACTATAGAAGCATCAAGAACTTGTTTGCTTGGCCCAGGATGAAAAAGGATGTAATGACCTTTGTGCAAACATGTCCAGTTTGTCAGCAAGCCAAAGTGGAGAATTGCAAGACCCCTAGTTCTCCCTTTGTCAGCAAGCCTGTATTCTATCAACATTGACTTTATGGAAGGCTGCCCAAGTCAAATGGATATGATACTGTGATGGTGATTGTGGATAAGTTCACTATATTTGCAAAGTTTATTCCTCTCACTCATCCCTTCATAGCTCTGACTATGGCGAAAGTATTCATTCATTACGTCTATGATGTCTTTGGGATGCCAAAGGTGATCATATCTGATAGGGACCGGGTGTTCAAAAGTGCTCCATGCTAGGAATTGTTTCATCTGACAGACGTGAAAGTTAATATGAGCTCTTCTTATCATCCTCAAACTGATGGGCAAACCGAAAGACTTAAATAATGTTTAGAGGCTTATTTCAGGTGCATAGTGCATGCTTGCCCTCATAAGTGGGCAGACTGGTTATCATAAGCTCAACACAGGTATAATACTGGTTTCCACAGTGCTCTGGGTAAATTCTCTTATGAAGTTCTCTTTGTTAGACAGCCGACTCAGTTTGGTCTGGTGGATTTGGGAACCAGCACAGTACCAAATGTCCAACCCTGGCTACAAGAAAGAGCTCATCTCAATTAGATTTTGCATCAGCAGCTAACACGTACACAACAACGTATGAAGGTGCAAGTTGATAAACATTGTTCAGAACGACAATTTGAGGTGGATGACATGGTGTATTATTTCAAACTTCAACCCTATGTGCAAATGACGGTTGCTCACTGGTCTTGCGAGAAGCTGAGCTTTTGCTTCTTTGGTCCATTCAAGGTGTTATCTCGTGTTGGGGCAGTAGCCTGTAAATTGGAGTGCCTGCTGGTAGTTTGATCCACCTAGTAGTGCATGTATCACTGCTGAAGAAGGCCCTGAAACCTGATACACCAGTAAGTGCAGATCTTCCCCTTACTTGCTTTGAATATTCTAATACTGTGCAGCCGAAGGCTATCCTTCGAAGATAGTTGATCAAGTCGATGGTCCCCTATGGATTGGTACAATGGTCAGGACTACCTGCTACTTTGGCTACATGGGAGAATCTTCAACAACTCAAGCAACGGTTCCTTTCATCGGCAGCTTGGGGGCAAGCTGATGCTTAACGGGAGGGGAATTGTTAGAATTGTCTTGTTGCGCTGTAGCCGTCTCATCTTTGCCGTTTGTCCTGTATCGCATTCTTTTCCTTAGGCTAGTATGTTTGCCGCTTGTGGGCCAAGTGAGAGCTTGTGGCCCAGATTGGCCCGTGAGTATCAATGTATATATAAGACCTCCCTATGATTGGAGAGGAGCTATCAAAGAGAAAAGTAAACAAACTACCTACCCTGTCTTCTTCCTCTGCTTGCTCTGCTTTCTCCCCCAAATTCCAGATTGCATTTTCTCACATACCCTGTGTGATTTGCCGGGGTCCTCGAGTTCATGATATTTGTATGGCCAATTAAACATGTAGCTTCAGATCTTTTAACTACATACTGTGTCATACTTGTTCGATGGTTGGATATGGGGAGAGTTAATAATGATTTTATACTTGTTCGATGGTTGGATATGGGGAGAGTTAATAATGATTTTAAACCTTTAGTCCTCTTGGGGACGGCTACTACTACAGTTGGTCTTTATGGCTAAGCAGTAACAATGTGATTTTTGAAAAGAAGAAAGTATCCTCACCTTTGCAAGTTATTTATTTAGTTGTGATTAGCTGGCTCCATTCACGGTCTATTCTCCAAAAGCTGAGTTAACAGGATTTGGTTGCTGTGGCTAATTATTAACATTTGGACCAAAAGTGATCAGGAAGTTTTTTTTACCTAGGCACATGGATGGCGATCTAGTCTAAGAATTGATAGTCATTAGCGTGTATGTTTTGTTTACAGCTGTGTGCAACTTAGCTAGGACGGTAGTAATTTCAGGATGGTTGTATCATCTTGATATAATTATCTTGATTTCAATATAAGCTTCCTTTAACAAAAAAAGCTAACCATGATACAACTAGGTGTGGTCAACTTGGATTTTGTGTTCGGAAACAAAAATAATTAACCCGTTATTATCTAGACCTATTAATTAATAAATTTCCATGCCTTCAATTGATTTTTGCTTGATCCAAAAAAGAACAAAATTGTATAGCATACGGATCATTTAATTTTATGGTAGATTGGGAAACCTACAAGAGGTCTGATCAATGATAAAATTTGCCACTTGCAATGTCAACTCATCTTAAAATTGCACTCTAGAGAATGGTACAATTGGCAAGGTGGTGGTGGACTTTGATTGTCCGATCCCTAGAACTCGAGGTCCTTAGAGTTCACATACTCAAGATGGAGGAAGAGTCATGGAGTGAGGTGTTGAACCATCTATGGGATACCATGGCGCTACGACGGTGGTGTAACTGGAGGTGGGGCTATGAAAATCATTGGGTGGTGACGAATCAGTGACAATGCACTGCAGGAGGATAGGAGTAGTGGATGAAGAAGGAGAAGGATGACAAGTGGTTATTTTATTTTTAATATTTTATGACATGCGAAGTATATATGCATGCATGGCATGTCAATGCTACATCAGTGCAAATCACCTCAAACCTTTCTTGGGCTGTTTTCTATCTGGGTTGGATACTTGAGAGGTGTTTTTAACCAGTTTTTGGAGCTGAATAGTGAAATCTGTACTTTGGCAACACTAGAGGGTGTAAAGTAGAGTTTTTCCTGTATAAAATCTACAAATATGTGAAGTTTTTAACTAGAGGTTACTCTTTCTGAAACACGAGGACAATGTTTTATACATTTTAGCTCCATCATGTTAAATTGCTGTTTTTGCTACCCACTACTACCCTCAACCGGGGTTGTCACTGTACTGCCTCTATCCACACTCAACTAGAGAAGAAAGCAATCTAGACCTTACATTTGCATCTAATGGCTGAAATTATTTGAATGACATTGGAACAATTATGCGTCAAATGACATAATGAAAATGAAGTTGTATCCAATTTCCATCTTCTAAATGAGGCTTCACACTACATTACATTAATGATCAATCTGCTAAGACTATATATGTACCAAATGGTTACAATCGCTATCTGAGATCATATTATGAAACTGATACCCTCTCATCAAGCCACTTAATGATGTCTGAAAATACAATGTCAATGTTGCTTGCAGGCTCACCAGATGTCAGAGCATGACACATCCCTGGGTACAGTTTCAGTGTTTTGTCCTTGCTCTGAGCTGATGTATACAGTTCTTCACTTACCGATGGATCTGTGACGGCATCATCACCACCATGGACTATGATGAATGGTAGGGTAACCTGCATGCATAGTTGTATATTGTAGATATTTTATTGAAAAAAAATATTTTTGACACTTCAAAGTACGGACTTATATGTTAGGCAAACTCATGTCAAATAAGCACATTCAAACAATATTTTTATGGACCTGTCAAAGCTATTTTCACAATTCTATATGTATGAACAAGATATAATGTCCTTCTAAAAGCATTTTGCTCATGGTGATTGGTGACTTTCAAGTGGTGTCAACAATCTACTATACCCAAACCAGACCAAATTGTAACTCATCCGAGAAGTGTAAATGTAGGAATATAATTCAATTTAATTAGTAGCATGACTGCTAGTAGTATTCTGATTGGTCAACAAGAACCAATATATTGTTGAACCATGCCATACCTTGTCAAGACTGTTTTCAATATCCAAGCTTGCCATAAAAAGTTCATAACCTGTCTTTAGCCTAGGCCTTCCTTTATAGCAATACGGATTGTTTCTTACCTGAAAGACAAAAAAATAGTGAACACAAAAAGATATCCATATAGTTCAGGTGATTCCTTATCTTAGAGAAAAGGTGACTCCATTATTTTCCTTCTTTCATTAGTTGAATACCGCTTTCGTGCCTTTTCCCATACCTCTTCACGCCACTCCTCACTTTTAATTGCCTTATCAATGACATCTTCAGTAGGAATAATTTTCCATGTAGGTATCACATTGCTAAGCTTGCTTAGGATTGTTATCACAATGGGACGAGGCTTCATATCTTCAACAATCTGAATCCAAGTTGATATCAACAATTATATTACATAATGATCAACTTAACATCGTGCACTAACACATATTTCCAAACGGTCAGTTCTAGAGGACATATCAAGCTGTCAAATATATCTTCAAAATATGAATAATTAAAAGAAATCTTAAGCATTTAACCTTGCACATGGGGGCAACCAAAATAGCCCCATCCCAGTTTGTAGGTTCCTTCCTATGTAGCATCAGCACAATAGCCCCTCCCATTTATTCTCCAAGGAGGAACTTCTTTTTTCCTTTGTACTCTCCTCTTTCTATAATAAGTTGTACACATCGTAATATTTACAACAGAAATCTTTGTAAACATAAACCAAACAAATACACTAATATAGACAACAATTTCTATATATGTCAGATGCAAGTGTGTAGGCTTCACAAATGCACAATTAAGGGACCATCTTCATTATTAAAACATGCCAATAGCCTCCAAAAGTCGAAATATCAAAACATGGATTACATTTTACAAGTACTAAAAGTAGGAACAGAGAAATGTGAGTTTTTTTATGCTAAAGGGCAATTTTATTTGTTAGATAATTCTGGACTTATGTCATGAAAAATAAGCTTATATGAGAGCATCGTTCTAAAAACAAAAATGTACATTTTAATTCATCGAACTATTCAATGTGATTGCTTAACCCCCTAAACTATTCGTTGGTTACTCTATCCCCTAAACTATTAAAAACTGTCCACTTTAAAGCTTACTAGCATTTTTCTTGTTTGTTTCTCCTTATACGAGTTGGGAATGTATCCTATGCACACAAGCATTCTCGCGTACACACTGTGCACACTAACTAACAAAATTCACCAAAAAATCTAGAAACAACTGTACAAGGACTTCCAATAGTATTACACTTATGTCTAAAGTCTTAACATCAAATTCATTATATTTTAGCCGTAACAAAAAAGACGAAAATTCTAACAGTTTTGAGAGCATAAATATGTCAGAATTTTATCTTTTTTGTTGCTCCCTATATATAATGAATTTTCAAGATGAGACTTCACACATAGATATAATACTACTAAAAGTAAATGTACATTTTTTTGGAATTATTGATGAAATTTGCTAGTTGGTATGCACAGTATGTATACAAGAAGGCTTGCGTGCATAGGATGCGTTCCCATACGAGTCTTATTTTAAGCTGAAAATTTTTAGAGCCATAGATGACACCATTATCAAGGTTTCAAAATATTTTCAAAACTTTTCATGACTATTTATATGAAATTTAAAACCTCGGTGTTTAAATCAGTTTTAATACTTCCAACCTATATAAACAATGATAAATAAAATTGTAAAAAATGTTGGTATGTAAGTTATAATGCATCTATCAATCTTACCAAATTTTAGTGCAAAACACAACTTACATAGATAAAAAAAATACCACCAGGGCGTAAGGTGAACCGTTTTGAATAGTTCATGGGTACAAAATGAGCTGTGAATTTGTTAGGGGGTTAAGTGTTTCAAAGAGAGAGTTCTGGGGGAGGCAAATATTTTCAAAGGATGATAAAAGAATTGTTTATGGTTTTTGATAACTCATAAATATTTCAATCTAGGCTAATATGTGTACGTGGTTAAAGCTTTTAGATATTAAAAAAAGACTGTTGTGCCAAGTAAAATCTTCTTAAATATATATGCTATTTGGCAATGACAAGTAATCAGAGGTAACATATTGTTTAGAATTCTCTTGTTATTTAAATCTGTCTATGTGTTTTTGGAACAACATATGTCTAAATTTTATTAAACACATTAACTAAAATGTACATTAGCATTGTACAGTTGTTAATTTCCTTGCTCAATATACAAAGTTTGATAGATTAATCATTCGAGGAATAAAATATTCATTGTTCTTTGTAATTCTGTACTAGCTTCCATGAACAGAGCACCATATATCATTTTTGTGTGCATACAAGATGTTATAGATCAAGTTTGTGGCTAGCAGTATGACCACAGAGTGATAAGGACCACATATATCTGTTTGAGCATCTACTCAAAATTTTGAAACTTGAAATATCGATATGTTTTTCAAACTATACAAATTCAAAACATGGAAATTATGTGTTAGATTTTTCTTAAGTATTACTCTCGTGTTATTATAAATTTTGGGGGTGTTACAAATATTTTACAGTAGAAGTTAACATTATGTTTATGGGACACTGAACTCTGTTACACTCAAGGACTAATTTATTTGTTTATGAAGACACAACGTGCAATTGTGAAGCCATTTTTGAAATTTTAAAATTCAAAACTATTTCAACCTTGGACATCATCACCGTATTATTGAGCGTACTACTGAAAACGATTCCCCATTCAAGCCGAGGTTGACAAAACTGCATGCTTTCGATAGCTTATGGTTGAATAGTGCCTAGCTTTTAGGTTTAATTAAGTTTATTTTACAAATATTATGAAAGTTCACCAGGATAGTAAAATTATCTTTGTTTTCCTAAATCAAATAATAAGCCAGCTAGGTAGTCGATTAACTTATGCTGAACATACCACAAACAATTGCAAAGTAGTTGGAGCAATCAACAACAACATCGTCAAAACTATTAATATAGCCTTGAAGTCCTTCAGACTTTCCATGACCCTCATAGTCCAATCCATGAACTACAAATCCAGCCTTTGCCAACCGACAACCTGTCCCTGAGAGTAGCAATTCATCAACTTATTGCCATTACAATGTTGTTTACATGTTGCTCAAAGTAAATGAATGCTAAGCAGGCTAAACAAGTACGGCATGGTATTGTTACTGTTTAACATGGCATATATGCATACACTTGTGGATTGTTTCTTTAATGTCGGCTAACAATTTTGTATGATTTACCTCTCATTGAAATGCTGCATTCCATGGCATACCCTAAACATTGAAACATATGAAATCGTAATTAAATTAGATGGTGCCAGGAAACTATTTGTCTATATTAAGGTACCATTGTATTTGAAATTCAAAATAGAAGAATATCAATAGTTAATGTTACCATGGCATAGGAAGATTAGAGCTTTCGGTTCATGGTCTAAAGGACTCCATTGGCATGCAAAAAGCTTCATCCCTCGTGTATTTGTAACATATTCCTGCAACCAATATAGAATCCAAATCTCTCAATCCCTTGCTAACAACAAAATTTACTGATGATAGTGTTTTTCAAAATTCTCTTATTCAGTATATAATACAATATCGATATCAATTGTCACACAAAAGTTGTATCATGACAAAAAAAATTGGCAACAGGAAACCAACTAACCTCTTCATATTTGAAACCACCATCTGCCATTTTCTCTCAAATGGAAGTGATTAGACCATGGGAAGAAACGAATGTAGTTTTTTGCAACCTACAGTAGGAAGTGGCCATGGATCAAATATTTTTTAGAAGAACAATCAACCATCATTAGTTGGATTGTTTTCAATATGATGAAGAGTCATATTTGTGGTGTTCCTTTTGTGCATGTGCAAGATTTTGAATGTGTGGTTGAGGAGAAATCGACCTAAGTTTAGTTTATATTACCTTTTTTAGCTAGTAAGATCATACTAAATTTGGTGCATTGGCCATATTGAAGGCATGCCATACTATCACTAGCAACTTTTCAGGAATACTAGCCGAATGCCTGTGTGTTGCAATTGGAATTAAAAAAGACTTGAAAATCTCAAACATTAAAATAAAATTATTCCCATTGTAAATCATTCACAACATAGTTTTCATCATTTTGTATCTCACTTTAAAATAAGTTTTCCTTGTTTGATGGTTTCTCGTTGGGGAAGGAATAAAAGTCCACCTATCTCACTATTTGGGGGACCACATGGCAGTGGTGGTTGGTTGTAGCAGATTCACCACTCACCACTACCATTGAGGTCTTTTAAAGGAATATGGATATGGTTGGAACTACTACTAAGTAACAATAGAGAAAGTTGATGGTTGCATCCCAAATGGAACTTCAAAGAAACAATGTGAGCTGTGTCAACTAATTTTGTATCAAATTATAAATTAAGAGCAAAAATAAAATGGTAGATATACTATTCAAGATTTGACCTAATAAAGTGTTTTAGATTGACCTAGTCACTTTGAGTTATTATAGTCATCATGCTTCAAACATAATCCAACACACCTTTTCACATGGATAGCTAATTCCACCCATGGCATCGATGGGCCCAAGAGTTCCCATTGAGCGAAGAATATTGAGAAGTGGATGTGAAAGTAGGTCGGGACACACATCGGACTAAATCCTTCCGAGCAATGACCCGAGCATCCTTCTTACTAGGCAGAAGGGAGAGATACTTGGAGTATTATTACACCTTGTTACTTTCTAGCTCGACCAACTAGGGATATTGTGGGGTAAAGCTAGGGAAACATTGAGGAATGGTTAATGGACGTGTATCTATGGGTGATTCCAAAGTATTGGTATAAGTTAAACTAAATGGATACAAAATAATGATATGGTTAAAATGATTATTGTCCCATGAAATGGTTGATGCCGCCACCGCAGGTAAGTTATCTGGAAATGATTACTATGTTGTTTACATTAAAACTTAATCTATTGTCTAAGCTAAATGGTTATTATGATAATAATAATAATAAATGGAGAAGATGCAAGTGATTACCTGGGAAATAAGATGCATTCCTTTTCAACAAGGTAAGAGTGTATATTCTTTTTGACCCCTGCTCTCTCCCCCATCTCAGCCTTAGCTCTGTCATGTTAGTGACATCATCCTCTTCTTCCTCCTCTACCCCTGCTCTCTCCCGCATCTCGCCCTCAGCTCTGTCCTCGACCAACACCATTGGTGCGAGGCCATGGTCTCGTCTAGCCTACCACATATCAACCTCGCTTGTGAGATGCAGCATAAGTCCTCAGTGGTGGTGGCAACCTCATTCGATGCCATCGGAGATGAATCCCTCACGGCCACCTCCAGACAACTTGTGGTCGAGGTAGAGTTCTAGATGACGCAGAGAAAAGGAAGCGTTGGGGGAGGAATCCCTCGAGAGACTAGCGGCGAAGGGAATAGGGATCATGTCGGCCCCTAGTTTTATAACACAAGGAACCACATGTGTTTACAATACCAACTCCTTGGATCAGTAGATTGGCATACACACAATACATATCTGGTACATCATAGTCTGCGTCGTTCAAGTATTATAATACGTAATATTACAAGGGTTGCTTGAGTGGGACCCAATTAGACCATGCCTGGTCGAATACATTAAACAAAGTTCGAAAGATAAGATAAAATAGCAGAAGTGATGCTGCGGCGGCCCACCTATACTCCACAGGCATCGACTAGAGATCAAAACCTAAGGCACCTCCTCAGGTTCGCCCTCCTCTGGGACGGTCTCACAAGGAACCTTGACCTCGCCTAAGTCTAAAAGAAGGTAAAAACGCAAGGGTGAGTACCAACCGTACTTAGTAAGCCACTACTACAGAATGCATTTAATATATACAGGGGTTCAAGGATGGCTTGATTTATTTGCATAAACCTGGGTTTCCTAAAACATTTCACAAACCTAAGACTTGGCAATTTTAACTAAAAATAGCGTTAAGTTGAAGTTGTTGTTAAACAGCGAGGGTTCATCCATCTTCGCAAGTCTCGCTTGGTCCGGCATACCCTCGCATCCAGTTTATCCTCACATTTGCACTTAGACCTTCCCGCCCATTGGGCAAGGCCATTCTTAACTATAGCAGGTTTTAAAACTAATGAGTCTAGTCAATAGTAGTACAAGTCCTGATGCTCATTAACCGCGAGCATGACTATTCGAATAGTTTTGTTTTACTCATACTGTAGTGGATGTACGCTTTTAATCCCGCCCTCCGTGGCGCACCCAACACATGAGACTTGTCATGGCCTGGTTTTTCGGTCACACTCGCATTGCGGCATCCGCTCCAAGGAATATGAATCCCCATTGCACCCCGGCACACCAACCCTTCCTCAAGCCGGCAATGAGGGGAGTCCAGGTGTTTATGGGATCTCAGGGGTTACATAATATATATACTTAGGGTGCGTTTTAAGTTTTGACGTCATTAACAAATCGCAGCACTTTGCCATCACAACAATGGGTATACAGAACATACCACGACTAGGGTTCCGTCCTAGGAGAATTTCTTAGTCCATCGGGTCTATACCCACTCCAGAAGTGTGGTCATACTCAGTTCGTTTCTTGCATAGCTTCTTGACTCAATCCTTAACTGACCAAGGTCGGCGGCTAGCCGTTTCATAGAACCACCCATATTCTATCCATGCCGCCCCAGTCGAAAATGTTTTGTTTAATTAAGTTTTTTTTATTTTCACATATGTTTTCATGTTGCGGGTGGCGCTCATGTCTCCACCTGCTTTCTGATAGTCACCCACACCGAGCGACTGCCCCATCCACATCCATATGTAACAAGTATGGAGTGTAAAGTCGTCTAGATAGCATTGCTAAGTAGTGTCAATTGTTGACCACGTGTAGATATTGAACTCAGGCACCAAGGAATCAAGGATGACAATTTAAAGGTGGCTCATAGACAAGTTTTAGGTATGCAGTTGGAATTAGCATGCAATTTTATTTGTAAACAACACCCTTATAAAAAAAAATAGGAACAACATGTTTGAGGAGGGGGTATAATGACTTTCCTTGATCGATCATGGGTTCTTCCTCGACTGGTTTTGTCTCACCTTCACAGATGAAACCTACTCGGTTAAATCGCGGTATTAATATAACTTATCCTTTGTCCTAACGAAGAGGGCTAAAATCATAGAAAAATAACAAAAATGCGAAACCAGTGCCATTTTGTAGATCTTGAATTTAGAAAAGTTTTGGTGGAAGTTTCGTCGAAATCTGACAAATAATGAGAAAGTTATGGGCTTTGAAAGATTCAAATTTGATTTTAATCCGTTAAATAAGAAAGTGAACTGTTACGATTTTCCTCCCTTTTCTGGAATTATTTTTCAATTGACAAAACCATGAGGGACTGGCAGGTGGAGCCTTGGTAAAAGTTGGACGGGTAAACATGACCATTTAAATGGCCTAGGGCCCACATGTCAGCCGCACAATCATTCAAAAACATTTTTAAGAGTTTTCTTAAGAAGTGGGGCCCGCATGTCATTCTAATGTTAATATTGATTAATTTAATCACATCCCCTAATCCGGTTTTAAGCTGGCGGGTCCCGCATGTTAGTCTCCTAGCTTCTCTCTCTCGCACGCGCTCTCTCTCTCATTCTTCTCCCTTTAGCGCAGGAGCGAGCACTGGCGCTAGGGTTGACCCGCGCCAGCGGCGAGCTGCCCCGAAGGTGGTGCGGCTGGCGACAGCCGGCTCCAAGGAACCTCCGCCGCGTATGGACGGCGGTGCGCGGGTTGGAGAGGACCACGGCGGACGAAAAGCTTGGGTATGGTGGCGGGCTAGGCGCGAACGCATCGAACGCTGGTTACGGAGGCGCGGGTTGCTAAAGGCGGAGCTCCGGGGTAGCTCAAGGCTCACCGGAGCACGTGCACAACGAGGTGGAGCTCGGAGATGGGCGGGGTACGGTTTTCCCCCGAATGCGGCATAGCGACGGCGCCCGGAGTGGATTCCGGTGGAATCCGCCGGCTGGGGTGGTCTAGAGGCCGTGGCATGGTTCGGTTTAGTGCCCTAAGGACTAGAGGGCTAGAACCCCCTAGGTATTGCGACCGGAGATGGGGTGGAGAGGCCTCGGCATCGGCGGGGAACGCGGCCGGCTAGGCGGCGCGGCCAGAACGCCGACGATAGGTTTCAGTCGGTGGCGCAACGTGAAGGGATGTCTACGGGGGTCGCTAGGGACCTACCAGCGCGAGGGCAGGGGATGGGGTGGTTCCTAGGGCGGCGGCTGGCCGGTCCAAACCGCGAGCGGCTCAGACAGGGCATATCCCCACGGGTGACGTGCGCGTGCACTATGGTGGCGAGGGTCGGCCGTTTGCTAGGTGGCTTGGCAACGCGAGCTTAGCACGGTGGTGGGTTTTTGGGGCCTAGAGATGGTAGCCGGCGAAGCTATGGCCACGGCTACGAGCGGGCTTGGCGTTCCTCCCGTCGGGCGACGCCGTGCCACGGCGGCTGTGACACGACAGGAAAGCGCCCAAGAGGGAGAAGAGAAAGGAAGGGGGACGAAAGGAGCTCACCGTGCGGCAGCCGTCAAGCGGCACCTCGAGCGAAAATGACGGGCTAAACAACGGGCGTAGAGGTACTGGCCAGTGAAGGTCAGACGCGCAGATCGTGCTCACACTCCAAGTGTTCGACCGAGGTCGCCGGCGTTCATTCACAGTTCAAAAGCGTTCATTTAGGGTTCAAAGTTGTTCGATCAAGTTTTATGTGTTCGTTAGAGTTAAAAGCATTCAACGGCACAACGGGGTTTGCCTCTCCCGTTTGCCCAGGCCTGGGCGCTGCTCGAAGTAGGCCGAGGCGGTGCAAAGCGGGGCAGCGACGGCGCCGAGTGGTTTGGGGTGGAGGAGAAGGTGTTCGACAGGGGGAGGGTGGAGAGAATGGAGGCAACACGGCGCTGGAGGGCGTTGGATATATAGCCGTCGCTGGCAAGCGTGGTCTATGGGAGTGGGGTCGGTCATTAATGCTGCCATAAATGCGGTGTCCTTGTTTCTCCGGCTCTCGCGCGACGAGGACGGTGTTGACGACTTTCGAGCGCGCGGGAACAGAGCGGTTGGGCGAGGGCGAGAGGAACGGCGGGTGAACAACGGCGCCCGGGGCGTTTCCTACTAGAAAAAAAGGGGGGGTGGCGCGGCGGCGGCGGATTGGTGTTGCGGAGTCGTCGCCACTGTCGCGCCGTGCCGTTGCACTGTGCGGTCGCCATGCGGAGTTGGTGGATGGCCTCGTCCACTTGCCAAGACGGGAAAACCGGTTTGGAGGGCGGCATCCCGATTATAGCGCGCAGGTGCTCGTCCGTTGTGCGCGTCTCACAGGCGGTACACCTCGAGCCGCGGCCGTTGTGGCGGCTAGGGTTTCTCGTGGTGGCTCAATCGGTTGCGACGGCTTCGGGTCACGCTGGCGGGTGCAGAAGACGGCGGCGAGCCCGCAAGCGAGGATGGTAGCGCGGACTCCGGCGGACTGGGGCGGCGCAAGTAGAGCGGCGGTGAGCTCTGCCTGGAGAGAAGGGGAATGAGCCGACGGCATTAGCCGGCTCGGCTCGGCTGGCTTGCAGCCGCCAGGCCAGGCTGGTTGGGCCAGCTGGGCTGGGTTTCTTCCAGGGATGAAAATTAGACTTTTTCCAGAAAAGTCCCCGCTGAGAAAGGTCAGGGTTTCAGGGAGCTAAGTTAGACTTTTTAGGAAGAGACTTTTCACAAATAAGAGATGCACCTTTTGGAGACTTAAATTATTTTCTCCCAAGGAGTATAGAAGGTAATTAAATTAGACAAATATGTTTATAATTTAGGATGGGGTTTAAACAAATTTGGCACCGTCAAGAAGAAATTAAATTCGGAAGATCCTGCATGATGCAGGTTTTCGCAAAATTTTCCGAGAGAGATGTTTGGTTTTTGAATTTTATTTAATGAAATTTTCAGGGTGTTACAGATCTGGCAATGGAGGCCCATGGCGATGAGAGGGGAGAAAGTTGAGCTCGAGCTTGCACTATGCTGTCCCATCTCGATCCGCTTGGCCTGCCCCTAAGTCGCCGGATTTGTGTCGTTGCCCATCTCCTCCTCAACCATTGATACCGCCTTCGTTGCCACATGATGACCACCACTGCCATAATGCTGCCGTCTGTCACAGCCCTAGTTTTTTGCAAGGTAATTATAATTACTTGTCTCTGTATGTAGATTGCATATTTAATATTTTTACATTAACTTCTTCATTCCAAAAAAATTTGGAACAAAATAAAACCCTAATCGGCAAATTGATGTAACTTCTAAATGTATATTAAGTTGAATAGAAGAGTATAGGTTTCACAATTTATTCAAATACGAGATTATTTATCATGAATTATCATAATTGTTTCAGATTTTATTTCAGTAGTTTAGACCCCTTAAAAATTCAAACAAATCTCAGCCATCTTTCTTTTCATTGAATTTATGAGAGCAAACCATTTCGAATTTTCATTTGGAACTTTACAAAATGGAATCTGGGTACCCTAGGCTATCACCACAAAAATCACCATATTTTTAGCATCTTTTTTACTTGGTCACCTTGATTTTCAAAGAGAGAGAACGAGAAAGATCTTTGATAATCCTGGAAACGGAACTAAGCCTCTGTTTACATGCGTTCCTAAAATTTTTTTATTTTTTGAACCTTTTTAATTTTTAATTTTTAAAACAAACCATACTGAAACTTATTTTCAAATCTGAAGCTTTTGACAAACAATATTGTCATGCCATTTTGGCTGGCGTGACAACGTTATTTCACCACACTACTCTGGTTGGCGTGACAACGTTGTCTCGTGGTAAGACAAAACTGTCATGCCAACTACTGGTGGCATGGTAATATTGTTTTGCCATGCCAGGCGGGTTGGCATGGGCAAAAAGTTCAGATTTGGAAATAATTATTGAGATGGTCTTTTTTTGAAATTAAAGAATTAAAAAGTTTAAAAAATAATAAAAATTCACATTCCTACCCATCATTCCTAGACCCACTTGGCAGCGACTTAGGCTCGCCCCAGCCTCTGTCCAATTCCAACAAGCGAGGGAGAGTGCCCAGACCGACTCTGGACAAGGTCGACACGCGTGCGCTGCTTGCCCTTGTGTCAAACTCCTCTTGCCCTCCAACACTCCCAACCATGTCGCCCAATTCTCCACTCCACCCGAGTGCTGAGAAATCGAGGGAGGAGAGATCCAGCAGCTCTCTTTCTCATTTTTCTCGCCATCGTCCGTTGAGAACAAGCCATCGCATCACTCGTTTTCTGCAGTGTACTCGCTATCTTTTCGACGTTCCAAGCTCCCCTCTGCACGCCGTAGTTTGTATGTTGATCTCGCCTCGTTTAGTCCACTGCAACGTCGGGAACGCAGCCTCGCCACTGAGTCTTTGGGGCGCGCCCTGGAGCACCGCCATGCCGTTGTGCCTCAGTTCCGGCGATCCCCATCCATGTCCGGCAGAGCTGCTGCGCCACTAGCTTTGCCTCATCTCAAGCTCCAAAACTCATCAAGAACCCATGACTGGGTGCATTGAGGAGGGGGATCGGCCACCCTCTTCTTCGTCTCTCGCCTAGCATCGCCGTCATCGATTCCCATTCAACCAGTGAGTCATCCGTCAACTGCTTGCAGTAGTAGCGACCTTAGGTGGTGTTCCATCAGCTGCCTGTGATGATTTTGGCATGAATCCTGTACAACTGATAGATACGCAAACTTCAAATATTCATAACTAGTTCACAATAGTTCTTTTAAGCGAAACAAATCTTGTTAGAATAACTAAAACATGCTCTATCTGTTAAAATTAGTCATTTATATAAAATATCTTGCTAGAAAATACCAGTTATATTAGTTGACATAGGTTGACTCCAATATATTTACAGAAATAACATTTTCAATGCATATGGCTTACTATAATTGTATCTCCTAGATGGTAAATGCAATTTTGGTGATTCTTTCACTGAAATTACTGTTAAAATGCACTCTACCTACAGCATTTACCGCATGATTTACTGAGCATTTTGCATGTACATGTTTATTTCGATTCTTATTGCATTATTTTGTTCTCTCGATAGATTCAGACATTGCATAGTACGTGAAGCAAGAACCTGAGATTGAGTGTGATTACTCACAGTAGCAAGGCAAGCATCTAAGCATATAGAACCCATTTATCACTAAATTTATTTGTTTGCAAAACTATACGTATATGTGCATATGTAGGTCTACTTTTAAAATATCGGTTTCGGGTAAACTTGATTATATCCTTGCATTTACTTCTTGGTATATTGTTATCCATTTATCCTTGTAACCTCTGCATGGAAACACATGGGAATGTTTTATTCTTTTACCGATGCTTAGCCATGCTTAAGTTTAATAGGAAAAAACCAAAATGGATGGAGTCATTGGTTGAACTTAGTCACTACCTAGTTATATGTGGGCATAAAATCTGATAACTTAATGAAATGATTAATATAGAAAGTTAGAAACATGCTTTGACTTGGACGGGTGATAAGGCAATGATGGGATCATGGGATGTTGTTTCCCCGATGCAAGTAGCCTCATCCGATCACCAAGGACCAAACATGTTGACATCTATTCCAGCACTTTACGTACTTCCACATCCCAGGCATGGGACATCTTGACTTAGTACTACGTTGCATTGTGATCGTCTACGTTTCGCTGGTCATTCGTGAGGGTGGTTTTCCCTCTGAAGGCCCTAGGTGTGCGTGGCTTTTTGCAAGGGGTTTTTTCCACGATGGTGAGCCCACCTTAGCCAAGTCGGGACATAAAAACAGTTGGAAGATAATTACCTCAAATCTTTTCTCAAGTTTAGCCTTGACCAATTCAAGTTTAGAAATTTTATCCTCAGACTTTGTTTCCTCTTGGATCAAATCGTTAAGTTCAGTGGTTCGGGCTGAAAAAGTTTTTGTCAGACGAGAACAGAAGATTAAAAAAGACGATGAAGTGAACATATGACATTTACCTCTAAGTGATCCAATGGATTTTACATTATTCTCTCTTAATTCTTGGATTTCAGCTGGCAATTGGTCTTCTTTAGCTTTGGAGCTAGCCCGAAGATTCTCAAGTACTTTTTGCCTTTCTTTAAGGCAAGGGACTAGCTTGCGCAAAGTTTTCGACTAGGCATCAGATTGAAGATATAGTCTTTGTAAGGGAGGGAATAAGCATGATACAAGATAACAACATGATTGGTGAAACTAAGGATTACGAAAGCACTTACATTTATCAGTGTTAACGATTGATTGAGTCGATGCTCAAGCAGAACCCTTTCCTACTCTTCTTTAGTCAACCAAGGACAAACATAAATTCTTACCTAGAAAATTCAACATTTACCTAGAAAATTTAACTTGAGCGACTAGAGCACAGATTCAACATGATGCCTTCATCTTGGCCGTCAACATTTACCTAGAAAATTTTAGGAGCTCCAAGATCTTCGCCATGAGGTTTTAAAGATGAACCATACACTACAACGGTACCTCTCATCTGTGTCGGGCTGTAACCCACATCTGTGTCGGGTATGACGCCCAACACAGCGCAAAGATCAGTGATGTGAGGAATCATCTCAAACGGGCATAAGTCCGTCACGGATGAAGCTATCTCAATCGGGCCTCAACTAATGCCCGTCACCGATAGCTTTGACCGAGACGACCAGTCAAACTATAGCCCGTCACGGATGACTATCTCAATCGGGCTACAACTAGAGCCCGTCACAGATGACTGTCTCTCTCGAACGGGCCTAAACAGAAGCCCGTCACAGATGACTATTGTTCTCAATCGGGCCCCAACTATAGCCCGTCATAGATTACTGTATTCTTAATCGGGCCTTAACTTACAGCCCATCACGGTTGACTATAAATCAATCGGGCTTTAACTTATAGCCCATCACCAATGAGTATGACCACAAAAAAAAATAAATACTATTTTTTGGCTAGCCTCAGGCCTGTGCTAGCCATACCCGCTGCAAAATAACAGAAATACATCCCAGCATCCCCATCCCAGCATTCACATATATTCACACATACGAGCATCCCCATTCACATGTGCCATTCACATATATTTTACAGAAATAACATCCCTATTCACACATGCATACTGGTCACATGCATAGAGATAACAAATATAATAAACATCAATATTACATAATAACATGTGTTTGACAATTCAAACAGGACGTTAAAAATGTTCATCACTTACACCTGAACCCTAAACATTCCTTTAGGGTGAATAATTTCGCGGAGGACGAAGTCGGCAATCTCCTCACGAATATCCTCAAAGCTGCTACCCGGATCCTTTGAAAATTTGTCCTACATGTACATAATTCGAAATTAGTCGAACGATCTTTACATACATATACATATATATATATACTTCAATTTAGTTACAACATGTCAGGAATGAGACCACAAACCTCCAATTCAGCCAAAGTCTTCACCTTTTCTTTGCACAGAAGACGTATGTTGTGGCAGACATGGAATCCGCACTGGTCGCCTATTTGTTGTTTGACTGGGAAGTCCTTCTTGTGGATAAGAGTGTCCTATCCTGTCTTTCGAAGGCCTCCTTTTTGCACATATTGGCTCCTCGCTTCATCTATTGCAAGTTGAATCGGAGTCCAATCGTACAGTTGCTTGTCAATTTTGGAGTTTAAGTAGTGGCATGTACTCCACTTAGGCGTTATTACCAGTAGGATCCAATGTCCATTGCGGCATTAAATTAGTTAAAGTTAATACTAAAGCTAGACGTGTAATGCAATGTATTTAGGGAACACACTTACTATTGATTGTAGGCGCACATGATGTACTCCTTGTCTTGTCGGGCCCAGAAGGTGTCAAACAAGTAGTTTACCATTCCACTACAGTCCCCTTGAAGATTTGTGACATTGACTACCTGAGGATCAAGGAAGGCAATTTCCGGTGCATTCTTGAGACACCACTTCCAACTATACCTACACGCAAGCCAAACGCTCTTATAAGCATGTTACACGGATTGAGATGAATAATTTTCGTGAGCAAGAGTACTTACAAGGAGTAGCACTTGAGGAGGGTTGTGTCCACCGAGCGGAGCCTGTAGAGGTTGAACAGATCCTTGAAATCTACCACGATAAAATTTGATGGCCCAAGGAATGGCGCTCTGGCGTGTTCGCCTATTATATCATTTTCTCTATTCTTCCTCCTCACGTTAGATTTCTCCATGTAGTACATGTGTAGCTCCTTGCAAGCGGTGCCCATCGTTGCTAGCACGTCGTCTCCAACCAATGGCATGCCTAGTTGGAAGGACGATGGAGGTACGGGCTTCCTATGTGTGACGGGCCCCTTGCTCAGATCTAACTTTGTTGGAGCAAGACGTGAGAGGTGCAGCTTTCCTTTTCCTCGCACCCCTGCAGCAGGTTTTTCGATAGCTCTTCTCTGGGGGGAAGAATGCGCCTTCCTGCTCTTCTTCATGGGTGGGGGTTTAGTGATCGCCATGCTGTCGGTCTCCATAGGCTCACCCCCAAAGTCCGTGTTGTACTGTAACTGGACATCGTCAATTTCATGACGACCGGGAGTTGCAGGGGCTGAAGGAGCAGGGGCAGTTTGTACTATCAAACGACCGCTTGGTGCAGTGCTTGGCCTCGGGATCACCCTTATATCAATGAGGTCCTTGGGCCATTGGATGAATGTTCCACGTGCATTTCCAAGGGTTAGGACCTCGTCGTTCGGTGGCAGAGGGAGGGGGAAATGATCGAATTCGGGCTTCACGGAGTCAACTTGCACTTTCGCATAATCAGCCCTAAGTTGCGCCCCATGCAGTCTTGTCTCCGGGGTCGGCTTGAAAGCAAGGCCCTCAGCTGCAGGAACCGAGAAGGTCGGCACCACCCTTACTGTCAGGGTGCAGCTAGTTGGTTCCTGCGATAGATTCATAAATATTGTTAGAATAGTACTTACCATATGGTTTCGTTAAGAACTCTATGCGTACTATATTATCGTACCGTTATTTGGTCAACGGCGGCGGGGACCGATGGCGGATCTTCCCCCACCTCAGTTGATGCACAACTGCTGCGCCTCTGCGTGGGACTAGCTAAATCTTGTTGCGTAGCAGCAGCGGCAGCCACCGGGAGATGTTGCTCTTCTCGAATCTCTTGCCTGATACGGGCCCTCATCGATTCAAGCTTTTCGTCGAATTCAGAGCTCAATTCGGCTCTGACCTGCTCCCGGATCTGGGTGGCAAGGCGGGCATCTTTCTCTGCCTTCGTGACTGTTCGCTTCTTGTACTGCCACGCGTAGTCCGGAAATCCAACTTTCCATGCTATGTTTGCGCCAAGTCCCCTTGTCCGTCCACGGTGTTCCTTGTTGCCCAACGCTTTACTGAGGATGTCGTCCTCGCGTCTTTGAGAGCTGACCTCTTGCGAGGCTTCTTGGGAGGCAACCAACTCCTTCTGCAGTTCAATTGAGATCAGATTCAATGAAAAGTTTAGGCTGAAACAGTGCAAACAAATATTGAGATTAGGCACTTACTATATTATTGTACACTTGTTGATCTTGGGGATTTGGAAGCGAAACTGTCCCATCTTCATTTTTCTGGTACCTCGCCCGGGCCCAATTCCTTGCACGTGGGTGTGGGATATCGGCAAACACCGGCGGTGTGTTCGCTGCTGCTGCCGCTTCATCCTCCTCTTGCCATTCCCCTAGCTTCCCAACATATCCTGCGATGCCTAGCCGGTGCGGGTGTACGTTCCTGGCCTGCAGTGCTCGAAAAGCTTCGCTTCTGGCTCGGGATTCTGGGGTCGACTTCTTCTCGTAGAATTGCTCCCAAGCTTCAGCCGTGATGAAGGGCCATTGCTCTGTTGGATCAGGGGTCATCGGATTTAAGACAAACTCCGTGACCAGCCTGCTCTTGAAGTTCTTCCAAGCATTGCCCATAGTCTTGAAAGCAGCCCGCTTGAGACGGTCCTCGTCGGTTGCAGGATACTCGAAGCGTTCCTTGAATTTGAGCCAAGCTGTGTTCTTCTCCGCTTCGGGCACATGCTTGATGTCATCAACAAGGATTGTGAAGTTTTCCCTCGCTAGGACACTGCACGTCGACCTAAACTTGGCCAGGACAGTCCGAGGATGCGTCGGCAGTCCAACCTGGTTCACCTCTGCTATGGTGTACTGTTCCTTAGGGATTTTGTTCCCTGTCCTACGACTCTGTGCCCTTGAGGACCCACTAGTTGTCGTCGACATTGGTTCACCTTGCTGAGACATCGTCTAAATAACTTAGAAAATAACAAAGTTAATTAATTTTGTAAACAAATTTGTTTGTACGTACTAACTTTGATATTATAGATCCTTGGCACTGAACTACTCCACTTTACTTGATTCCTGGCTCGACCTCGAGCTTCAGACCCTAGGCACCCCGGATTCTGTGATGATTTGATAACTTAAATAAAAGTAAAGTATAACCTAACTAACCCTAAAATCACTAAAATAACCTAATTCACCAAAAATAGAGCCTAAAAGTAAAGTATTTTCATTAAATTAATTCAAAATCACTAAAATAACCAAGTGCCATCATATCTAAATACGAATTTCACTAAATATGGATAAAATAACCTACATTTCACTAAAATCACTGAAATTAATTAAAATAACCTACATTTCACTAAAATCACTAAAATAACCTAACTCACCCTAAAAATAGAGCCTAAAAGTAAAGTATTTTCATTAAATTAATTCAAAATCACCAAAATAACTAAGTGCCATCATATCTAAATACGAATTTCACTAAATACGGATAAAATAACCTACATTTCACTAAAATCACTAAACTTAACTAAAATAACCTAACTAACCCTAAAATCACTAAAATAACCTAACTCACCCTAAAAATAGAGCCTAAAAATAAAGTATTTTCATTAAATTACTTCAAAATCACTAAAATCACTAAACTTAACTAAAATTACCTACATTTCACTAAAATCACTAAACTTAACTAAAATAACCTACATTTCACCCTAACTAAGTTTCACTAAAATCACTAAATGAGCTAACCGGCGGCGGCGCTTGTGGAGGAGGCCGGCGGTGGCGGTGGCGGACGAGGAGGCCGGTGGCGGCGCTTGCGGACGAGGAGGTCGGCGGCGGCGCTTGCGGACGAGGATGCCGGCGGCAGCGGTGGCGGACGAGGAGACCGACGGCGGCGCTTGTGGACGAGGAGGTCGGCGGCGGCTGTGGCGGATGAGGAGGCCGGCGGCGGCCCTTGCGGACGAGGAGGCGTGTTCTCAGTGCGTGGTGGCCTCTGCTAGGGTTCTGTCACTTAGTAAAATTTTCGTGCTCTCAATGCGTGGTGGCCTCTGCTAGGGTTCTGTGACTTAGAAAAATTTTCGATCTAGATCTAGATCCAGATGCAGTGTTCTGTGACATCTCAATCGGGCGTAAACAAAAGCCCGACACGGATGACTCATCCGTGACGGGCTCTAGTGTAGGCCCGATAGAGATGACGTCATCTCTATCGGGCCTACACTAGCGCCCGTCACGGATGACAGCATCCGTTACGGGCCATAATTTAAAGCCCGATAGAGATCAATTATGGCCCGTAACGGATGCTGTCATCCGTGACGGGCGCTAGTGTAGGCCCGATAGAGATGACGTCATCTCTATCGGGCCTACACTAGAGCCCGTCACGGATGAGATTTGACTCCTGTTCATATTGACCTGAACTTTAAATAAATAACTGCAAAAAAATACTTCACAATGAAAATTCACTAATTTTTCATTACTCACAATAATTAACTTATTATGCCAAATAATTAAGTGAAGTACAATAATTCACAAAATTCACTAAATTCGCAATAAAAATTATTACAAGTTGCACCAATTTACCTAAGCTTTTTTTACTAATACAAAATACTTCATGTGTACAATGGGATGGGTCACAAGGTTATGCCTTCCATATGATCTGATCGAGTATATGCCACAGGCTCTTGTGGATCATCGTCAAGGTCGATTTGAGGTTGTACATGAAGATTCTGGTTGTATTCTTCTTCGTCGACGACGTTGTCAACACCAACAATTCGGCGCTTGCCATCCCTCACGATGTGCATCTTCTTGTTTACGGGGTCCTTTATGTAGAAAATCTGCTCGACCTGTTTCGCAAGTACGAATGGTTCGTCGGCATATCCAACCTTGGATAGATCTACTAAAGTGAAGCCTTTCTTATCGACTTTAACACTAGTGCGTATATTGACCCAACGTCATCGAAACAAAGGAACCTTGAACTTCATGTAGTTCAGCTCCCAGATCTGCTCAATGCGGCCGTAGTATGTGTTCAACCCCACTTGATCCTGGAAGGCATCTATACGGACTCCGCTGTTTTGCACTGTGCTTTTGTCATCTTGCTGGACGGTGTAAAATGTTTATCCATTAATATCATATCCTTGCCATGTGTATATGGCCCAACACGGTCCCATTCCCAACAAGTGTACAGTCTCATTTGGGATATCCGTCGACATGGTGACACGATTCTTGAACCATGCGTTGAACCGAGAGTTATGTTCTCTGTTAATCCACGTCTTAGATCGACCCGTGGTCTCCTGCCTGATTTTGGCTAAGTGCTCCTCAAAGTATGGGCTAACTTCTGCCATATGTTGGAGCACAGCAAAATGAGCCTGCCCGTAGGAAGCTTGATCGGGCCTAATTCTTTTCCTCCCAATTGTGCCAACACCTGACAACCTTCCTTCGTGACGAGACGCTGGAACTCCGATAGGCTCGGCCTCGGACATGTAATGCACGCAGAACTCAATGACCTCCTCGGTCATGTAGCCTTCAATGATGATCCCCTCCGGTTTTGCTCTGTTCCGAACGTATGCCTTCAGAACTCCCATGTACCTCTCGAACGGGTACATTTCTCTTAGAAAAGCCGGGCCACATAGTTTTGTTTGCTTCACAAGATGAACAGGGAGATGAACCATGATATCAAAGAAAGACAGTGGAAAAAACATCTCCATGTGGCAGAGGGTATTGACAATATCGGTCTGCAACCCATCTAGATCTTCGGGATTTATAACTTTCTGTCCAATGGCATTGAAAAAGGTGCACAGACGTTGGATTGTATGATGGACTTTCAGTGGAAGAATGCCTCTGATAGCAACTGGCAAGATTTGTGTGATTAGCACGTGGCAATCGTGCGACTTCATTCCAACCAGTTTTAGGTTTTCCAATTTGACGTACTTACTAATCCTCGCTGAATAGCCCGATGGAACTTTAATATCTTTCAGGCATGATAACATTGCGATCTTCTCCTGCTTCGACAGTGTGTGGAAAGCTGGAGGGAGGTACACTCTACCTGTCTCTGCATCTGTTACGGGCTGGAGTTCACTACGAATGTTCATTTCACTGAAATCAAGGCGCGTGTTCAACCCGTCCTTTGTTTTGCCGGGAATATTCAGCAGCAGGCCAACCAAACTCTCACACACATTCTTTTCTACATGCATGAGATCAATGCAATGACGGACCTCAAGATCTTTCCAGTAAGGTAATCGCCAAAATATGGACTTTTTCTTCCACATACCCTTGTCCTTTGCCTGACTACGTTTTCTTTTCTTCCCAAACTCGTTGGTTATGACCTTGACCAAGTTGTGGACCTCATCTCCAGACAAATCCTTGGGAGTAGGCCGAAGTTCTCTCTTACCGTTGAATATATTCTTCTTCCTTCGAAATGCGTGACGTAGCGGGAGCCACCTCCTATGACCCATATAAACCATCTTTCGTGATTTCTTCAACCACCGGCTGCGTGTATGTTCCATGCAGTCGGAGCATGCCTTCTTTCCTTTCACGGTTTGGCCAGAAAGATTACCGAGGGCGGGATAGTCATTAATGGTGCAGAACAGTAGAACTCGTAGCTTGAAATTCTCCTGACCATACGCATCCTAAGTTTCCACACCTTCTTTCCAGAGCATCTCAAGATCGTCCAAAACAGGCTCCAAGAACACATCGATATCATTGCCTGGTTGTTTCGGTCCTTGGATTAGCAAGCACAGCATAATATATTTTCTTTTAAAGCACAACCATGGCGGTAGGTTAAAGTTTGAAATAAGAACTGGCCAGGTGCTGTGAGTACTACTCATGTCTCCAAAAGGATTCATGCCATCTGTACACAGACATAGCCTCATGTTTTTGGGGTCAGCAGCAAAGTCTTTGTGTTTTCGATCGATATTCCTCCATTGAATCGAATCCGCTGGGTGTCTTAGCATACCGTCATTTCTTCTCTCCGTGGCATGCCAACGTACTAAATTTGCCTCCTTGGGGTTTGCAAATATTCTTTTGAAACGATCAATGATAGGTAGATACCACACAACCTTCGCGGGACCACCCCGCTTTGATTTTGTTCCTTCGTCAGACTTTTCTTACGCTTGTATCGAGAGGCCTTGCATACAGGACAAGCATCTAACTCCGCATATTGCTTGTGGTATAATATGCAGTCGTTTGGACAAGCGTGAATTCTACGGACCTCTAACCCCAGGGGACACAAAACCTGCTTTGCTTCATATGTCATCTCGGGCAATGTGTTCCCATCAGGCAGCATGGCCTTCAAAATTCCCAAAAGCTCTGTGAAACTCTTGTCTGTCCATCCACTACTTGCCTTCAGCTTCATTAGGTCCAAGGTAGCTGATAATTTGGTCTGCTTTGCTTTGCATCCGGCGTACAGAGGCGTCTGCGAGTCACTGACCAACCTGCTGAACTTTACGGAATCTCTCTCGTTGTAAGCTGGATCCTCAACGTCACGTAACATGTCTTGCAGCAGATCATGATCAACATCAACCATTTCACCGCCTAGTGAAGAAGGTACAAACATGTCATGCTCATCTTCATCTTCCTGATTTTGGGCACAAGTACTGTCTGCAGCTGCACCACTTCCTGATTCCTGCTCTCCATGCTTAACCCAACATGTGTAGCCCTCCATGAATCCTCGTTGTATCAGATGAGCGTGTACGTCCATTCGGCTATCAAACATATTCTCATTCTTGCAATCTGCACATGGACAACACATGTAATCGCTGTTTCTTCTTTTCCTATCCTCCTGCGCGACATTTATAAAATTTAATACCCCATTTCTATACTCTTGACTATGACATTTCACAGATTTCGCATACATCCAACTTCGATCCATCGCTACAGAAATGAAAAAAGAATCAGAGAAACATCTTATAAGATAAATACCGCTAAATTCATAAGAATTGATGAATTTTCTAAATTAATGATTATTATTTGTCACTTACCTTTATGAATTTACTGTTTTCTTTGGGGAAAAAATAAAATTTCGCCCCCTCCAACCTCCCACCAGATTTGTGAATAGTGGGATACAGATACTCTGGCGGTTGCGGCTATTTATAGTGTGCACTAACTATCGGGCATATAAGGTATCTTTATCGGGCCTAAAAAAAAGCCCGTCACAGAGGAGTGCCATCTGTGACGGGCTTTGTAGATATCTCAAACGGGCATCAAGATGGGGCCCGTCACAGATGATTATCATCTGTGACGGGCTGCAATTACAGCTCGATGAGATATTTAAGGTTATGTCAATCGGGCCTTAAGTTGGGGCCCGTCACAGATGATTGTCATCTGTGACGGGCTCCAACTACGGCCCGATTGAGATATTTAAGGTTATCTCAATCGGACCCTAGTTTAGGCCCATCACAGATATGTGTCATCCGTAATGGGCTTCAGTTCTATGCACATTTAACATGTCTCTCTGACCATATCCCAATCGGCCTCTTTTTAGGCCCGTTTGAGATGTATTCTTTGTGACGGCCTGCAAAATCCAGTTATGTTACAGCCTGTCACAGATGAGAGGATCTGCACTAGTGATAGAAGGTTCTCAGTTTGTGGAATATTTAGATTTCCTGATGTAGTTCAGTATGACTATGTGTAGCAGGCTAGATTCAGACATGACCATCTCTAGGGTTGTGGCATCACTACGCGGTTCAGGGTCTGCTTGATAAGGAATTTGAATTTCATGATTGGAAGAGATTAGCTGCTCTCCTGCTGGTTGGTTGATACGTTCTTCTAGCTGATCACTAGCTGGGACTGCTGGGTAATCTTCACCCAACTGATTAACAGTTGGGGGCTGTTGATCGCCACTAGAGGGTTGACTATCAGCTGGACCACCAGATGGAGGCTCTTTGCTAGGATCGTTGGAGACGCCAAAAGGATCTTCATCACACTACAACGGTCACCCACATCTCAATCGGGCGGCAACCCCCATCTGTGTCGGGTATGGCGCCCGTCACAGTGTAGAAGTCACTGATGTGAGAAGTTATCTCAATCAGGCATACGGCCATTATGGAAAAGTTACCTCAATCAGGCCTCAACTAAAGCCCGTCACCGATAGCTTTGACCTAGACGACCAGTCAAACAGAGCTCGTCACAGATGACCTATCTCAATCGGGCCCCAACTAGAGCCCGTCACAGATGACTTATAATCTCAATCGGGCCTAAACTAGAGCCCGTCACGGATGACTATAACTCAAACGGACTTTAACTTATGCCCATCACGGATGACTATAACTCAATCGGGCTTTAAGTTAAAGCCCGTCACCAATGAGTATGGCCCACAAAAAAAATAAATTTTGTTTTTTTGCTAGCTTCAGGCCTTTGCTAGCCATGCCCGTTGCAAAATAACAAAAACAGATATATTCCCCAGCATTGTCAATATACACATCCCAGCATCCCCATTCAGATGCACATATATATGCCATTCAAATATATTTCACACATCCATTCACATAACATCCATATTATTCACATATTTCACACATCCATTATTCACATATTTCACATATTCAAGTGGTAAGCATCATAACCTGCAAAACCGAGTTAATTGGAACAAATATATATTTAGCAAGTATTTACACAAACATAACAAATATAATAAATATCAGTGTTACATAATCACATGTCTTTGACAATTCATTTAAGATGTTCGACAATGTTCATCATTTAATCTTAACCCTAAACATTCCTTTGGGGTGAATTATTTCACGCACGATGAAGCCGGCTATCTACTCACGAATCTCCTCGAAGCTGCTACCCGGATCCTTTGAAATTTTATCCTACATGTACATAATTCGAAATTAGTCGATCGATCTCTCTCTCTCTATATATATATACTTTGATGTAGTTAGTATATATCACAATTGAGACCACAGACCTCAAATTCAGCAAAGTCTTCACCTTATCTTTGCACAAAAGGCGCATGCTGTGGCACACATGGAATATGTACTGGTCGCCTATTTGTTGTTTTGCCGGGAAGTCTTTTTTGTGGATAAGTGTGTCATGTCCTGTCTTACAAAGGCCTCCTTTTTCCACATATCGGCCCCACGCTTCATCTATCGCTAGTTGAATCAGGATCCAATCATATGCTTTCTTATCAATTCTGGAGTTTAGGTAGCGGCATGTACTCTACTTAGGCGTTATGACCGGAAGGATCCAATGGGCACTGCGGCATTAATATAGTGAAAGTTAAATGCTAAAGCTAGACGTGTCATGCAATTGCATATATTTAGGGAACACACTTACTATTGATTATAGGCGCACATAATGTACTCCCTGTCTTGTTGGGCCCAGAATGTGTCAAAGATGTAGCCTACCATTCCTTGACAGTCGCCTTCAAGATTTGTGACACTGACTACTTGTGGATCAAGGAAGGCAACTTCCGATGCATTCTTCAAACACCACTTCCAACTATACCTACACACAAGACAAACGCTCTTATTAGCATGTTATACGGATTGATATGACTAATTTTCATGAGCAACAATACTTACAAGGAGTAGCACTTAAAGAGGGTTGTGTCCATCGATCAGAGCCTGTAGAGGACAAATAGATCCTTGAAGTCTATCACGGTATAATTTGGTGGCTCAAGGAATGGCGCTCGGTCGTGTTCGCCTATTATATCGTTCTCTCTATTCTTCCTCCTTACATTAGATCTCTCGATGTAGTACACGTGAAGCTCCTTGCAAGCGGTGCCCATCGTGCCTAGCACGTCGTCTCCAACCAATGGCATGCCTAGTTGGAAGGACGATGGAGGAACGGTCTTCCTCTTTACTACCTGCGTCTTGCTCATATCTAGCTTCATTGGTGCCAGAAATGAGCCCTGTATCTTTCCTTTTCCTCACCTCCTTGCAACAGGTTTTTTGATAGTTATTCTTTGAGGGGAAGAATGTGCCTTCCTGCTCTTTTTCATGGGTGGGGGTTTAGTGATCGCCATGCTATCGGCCTCCATATGCTCGTCCCCAAAATCCGTGTCATACTGTAACTCCACATCGTAAGATTGTTCATGACAATCGGGAGCTGGACGGGTTGAAGGAGCAGGGGCAGGTTGTACTGGTGGACGATCGCTTGGTGCAGTGGTTGGCCTCGGAATCACCTTTATCTCACTGAGGTCCTTGGGCCATTGGATGAAGGTACCACGTGCATTTCCTAGGGTTAGGACCTCGTCGTTCGGTGGATGCTTCAGCGGGAAATGATCGAATTCGGGCTTCACCGAGTCAACTTGCACTTGAAGGATCGAAGAACAAGAACTAAGCCAACCAGAGGGGGGGTGAATGGTTGTAGTACCCAAAAACCAAAACTTTTAGCGGAATTAAAAGTTACCCTCAAATTCGATGTAGATCGGTCTGACCGAAGTAGATCGACCGGTCCGACCGCCCTGTCCTGAAGGTCTGACCTCCCTGACCTGAAAGTCTGACCGCCCTGTATTGCCGGTCTGACCGCCGGTGTCTCGCCGGTTAGACCGTCGAAACCCGTGCAAACACAAATTGAAGATCTCTCAAAGTAGATGACAACTTTATTACTTCTCTCTGTGTTTACAAAGTGCAACAACAGCTAAACTCAGCTAAACTCGAAACCCTAACTATACTTTCAACTCAAAGCTCTCAAAAACCGATACCGGGAGGCCACACCCTCCCTCTCTATTTATACATGAGGTAGGCAACCTAAAGCCACGAACAAAACTCATACAAGAAGTCTTAATCCACCTAGGAAACCTTCCCGTACAAGAAACCAACTTTACATATTCCAATTTCTCCAAATTTGGACTCCTTCCAAATTCGACTCCGCATCCCATACGCACACAATATCTCCATCGTATGCCATATGGAATCATCACCAACCATGTACATTAATCTTTATCCTAAGTATCCCGCATGATCTCTGACCATCCGGACGTCACCTTATCTCCAAGTTGACTCCCGATCCATCACCGGCAATACTCTCCCGAGACGTAAAGATTACCTACACATGAATCAAACAAAGAAACCATATCCGAGCACAAGCTATCACAAACTTGACTCATTCTTAGCACACAACAGTATTACATACGCATAGTATCCTTCTAGGAGTTATAAACGTGAATTAACCATGGATATCCAATGAAACAACCCGAAACTGAAACCGACACAGAATCGGCCGGTCTGACCGCACACATACCTCCGGTCTGACCGGCCTTGCCAGCCCGGTCTGACCGGACCCACTGTTCACCGTCTGAAAATTCAATCTTCTCAAAAACCACTTCACCAATAATCTCCAAATATCAAAACCAATATCCTCAGATGCCAATTGTTCATCACAATAGAAGAATCAAACACACCATGATTTTACAATCTCCCCCTTGATGAACACATTGGCAAACTCATCAAAAAATGTTTGTTTTGGTGTTTGGAAAAATAAAAACAAAAATAAAAATTTCTCCTCCTTTGAAAGAAAAACAAAGAAAGAAAAAAACAAAAGCAAAAAACTTGCATCATCATTTGCATCGTTCGTTTATCATGTTTTGTATCTCTTCTCCCCCTTTTGACAATGATTTCATCAAGCATAGGAATTATGTGCAGTGAATATTCAAGAGCTTAATAACATACATATAGTAATTAATGTCATGTATTACAACAAAAAGAAGATAAACCCATCAATTATATAGCAAGCATAACCTAGAGTATATTCATAAACCAAAGATTTTACAATTAAGGTCAATAAAGCAATCAAGATTCATGTATTCAAAAGAGTTATAATGCAACATCTTTACAAAATACATAGATTGAAAACTAAATCCAAACATATAGACCTATTGCAATCATTACTCTTTCCCAAATTAACTTTAACTCAAAACAATCAAGAGAATTTTCAGAGCATTTTTTCATATTTTTGCTTATTTTGTAATTATTCCGGGTACGTCCTTGTCGTTAAGACTGTTTCCAAGGATTCGGCACCCATTATTTTCTCATGTCGAATACGTCCTTGTCGTCAAAACTGTTTCCTAGGATTCGGTATTTATTTTTTTCATAAATTTTTTCTCTTGCACAATGAGCAATTTCAAAGCTATTTGAGGAATAACAATTCAATAAAGCATATACATAAGCATTTACAATCCAACCTATGCATTAGTATCAATATTGCATAGTTCATTAATTCAAATATGAAATTTAAGTGTCATGCATCATCTCCCTTAAAAAGCAATATCTAAGCCTTATGAAAATACTAAAATTCATACAAACTATAAAATAGACAAATAAACCTTCAAAGTATTGCTAGCATGAACAAAAACACTACATGCATAATATCAAGCTCTCTTTCAATTTGTTTCTTTCAATTATTGCTTGATAAAACCAAGAGCACAAAAACTCCCCCTCAAAACACGCCAAAAAAATGAATGATTCCCAACTCTCCACAAAGAAAAATCAAGAAGAAATCAAAAAAAAAATTATGTCAGCCCAAAAGTAAATTGATGTTATCTTGAAAAGGCATGACCTTCTCCACTTTGAACACATATGGGGAGTATGCCGCCAAAATACCTACGAACAAGATGATGTCGAGACCTCCATGTTGAGGTTAGAAATAAGAAATTTTGGAATCCAACACTGAGTCACACAACCATTTGAACCAGTAGGTACATATGTACGAACAAAATTAGAATCAGACTTACCTAAAAACTTACCTTGTCGCTTCACAAAAATTCGATTTGAATTATGCGCAAAATTACCCCGAGACCGGTCTGACCACTGCTGTCTAGCTGGTCTGCCCGGGCATGGCCAGCCTGACCACCTGAACACCTGTGGTCGGACCGTGCTCCTTGAACCAAAACCCGATTTTTGCCGTCTTTGTTTCGCAAAAGCAATCTCTTTTTCTTTTTTCTGTTTACGGGCAAGTCTAAAACAAAAACCAACCAAATGTCCATCTTTTCCACAAAAAGAACAAGTATACTTCTCACGACAAGAAGCTTTTGAATTAAACAGTTTTAAAATTGTGGTTTCGCAATCAAAGACTTTGTTTCTTGAACCGTTGACGAACGAGAAGACAAAATTCCAGCAGATTTAAAAACCGTTTTCTTTGGTTCAGGTTTTGTTACAACTTTACCTTTTTCAGTTACGCTGAAAACAGCAGGTTGATGATTTGTAAAATAGGCATTAGTATCAAAACCTATACCACGATTATAAGTGCTCACTTTTGATTGATCCAAAATCATATTAAGTCTCTTTTTGCCATCAGAAAACCTTTCCAAAGAACTTTTCAAATAAGAAACTTCTTTTGTCAAATTTGCACAATTCTCACAATCAACCAAAACACCTTTGTTCTTGCGACACTTAGAACACGAAAGCACCTCATCACATTTTACAATGTTTTCCATGTACTCAACATGTCCTAAAGCATCTTTCAATTTCATCTCATTCAAAAAACACTTTGAGAAATTTTGCGAAATCAAAATATCCTTGTGTTGTTTAACCCTTTTTGCACTCAAGACATTGAACAAAGAACTTGCACAAAAAGCAGTTTTATATTTTTTCAAAACGTTCTTTGTCAAAATCAACTCATCAACAACACATGGATACAAAGCAAATCCAAGAGCAAAAGAAGACTCAAGCTTTTTGGTATTTTGAACCTCGGATTCCAATTTCAAGCAATTAACAGAATTAACGTCTCGTAAAGCATTAATTTCAGAAAATAAAACTTCACAAGATTTGCAATCATCATCATTAGGAATAGAAGATTTTAATCTACCAATTTCAGCATTTAGAATCTCAATAATGTGATCCTTCTCATCAAGCATATTAGAACATGTTTTAAGTTTCTCCGCAAATTTGAAAGCAGCATGTTCTAATTGATCATAACTAAGCTTTTCTTCACTATCACTATCAGATTCATCTTCATCAGAACTTGCATTGCGAGCAACAAAAGCTAAATCAACAACATGCTTACCTTTGTCATTGCTCTCTTTTTCTGAGTCTGATTTATCGCTCTCACAAGCTTCTATGAGTTCTCGAATTAGCCTTTGCATGCAACTCTTCTTCTTCTCCTGTTTGATATTCTTCTTGTCGACCTCCTTCTCCTTGTTCACCTTCTTGTGGTTAGGACAATTGAACTTAATATGATTCAACTCTCCGCACTCAAAGCACCGAATGGGACCTCCTCGCTTCCTGTTCCTGACATTGTTAGCAGCCAAAACCAAGTCCTCCTCCTTGAACTGTTCGAGTTGCTCATCGGACATGGCATTAATCAAAGCAAGAGCGGTAGAATTAGACGAAGAAGCACCAACGTTCAAAGAAGTCGAGGGAGAAACCAAAGCACTAGACTTAGAATCTATCTTGCAAGAAAGAATATTCATCTCGTGAGTTTTGAGTTTTGTGTAAAGTGAATCCAACGTCAAAGTAGACATATCAACAGACTCTTGAATAGATGTAACCTTCATCTCCTAAATAGACATATCAAGAACATTCAAAAAGTGGCGAGAAACCTCAGATTGTGTGTAATTTGTGTCATAAGCAGAATCAACAGATCTAAGATCACTCAAAATCTTATTAAATCTACCAAGATAATCATCCAAAGCTTCTCCAGGTTTCATCTCAAATTTTATATATTCCTTTTTGAAAAGATCTCGACGAAGTTCTTTAATATTAGAAGTTCCTTGATGAAAGTTTCTCAAAGCAATCCAAATCTCAGGGGCGGTTTCAAGATGTGACACACGATCAAAATCTGAACGAGAAATTCCACTTAACAAAATATTATGAGCTTTGCAATTGTTATTAAATTTAGTTTTCAAAGCCTCAGTAGTAATTTGATCAGGAATCACATAAGAAAAAGCAACCTTTTGCCAAATATCATAATCTTGAG
The DNA here is from genome assembly GCA_008326285.1 of Oryza officinalis. Lineage (NCBI taxonomy): Eukaryota > Viridiplantae > Streptophyta > Magnoliopsida > Poales > Poaceae > Oryza > Oryza officinalis. Next base: position 14,489,878 of record BDMV01000012.1, on the reverse strand, counting down.
CCATAATGTAAGATTGCATCTTGTCACAATAATAAACAAAATCCGAACCATCGAAATATGCGGCTTAGTTGAAAACTTATTAGCCATGGCTTAAAACTCTAGATCGGTAAAAATCCAAAGAACAAAACGAGGCTCTGATACCACTTGAAGGATCGAAGAACAAGAGCTAAGCCAACCAGAGGAGGGGTGAATGGTTGTAGTACCCAAAAACCAAAACTTTTAGCGGAATTAAAAGTTACCCTCAAATTCGATGTAGATCGGTCTGACCGAAGTAGATCGACTGGTCCGACCGCCCTGTTCTGAAGCTCTGACCGCCCTGACCTGAAAGTCTGACCGCCCTGTATTGCCGGTCTGACCGCCCTGTATTGTCGGTCTGACCGCCGGTGTCTCGCCGGCTAGACCGTCGAAACCTGTGCAAACACAAATTGAAGATCTCTCAAAGTAGATGACAACTTTATTACCTCTCTCTGTGTTTACAAAGTGCAACAACAGCACTCCTCACAAAAAACTCAGCTAAACTCTAAGCCCTAACTAAACTTTCAACTCAAAGCTCTCAAAAACCGATACCGGGAGGCACCCTCCCTCTCTATTTATACATGAGGTAGGCAGCCTAAAGCCACGAACCAAACTCATACAAGAAGTCCTAATCCACCTAGGAAACTTTCCCGTACAAGAAACCAACTTTACATATTCCAATTTCTCCAAATTTGGACTCCTTCCAAATTCGACTCCGCATCCCATACGCACACAATATCTCCATCGTATGCCATATGGAATCATCACCAACCACGTGCATTAATCTTTAGCCTAAGTATCCCGCATGATCTCTGACCATCCGGATGTCACCTTATCTCCAAGTTGACTCCCGATCCATCACCGGCAATACTCTCCCGAGACGTAAAGATTACCTACACATGAATCAAACAAATAAACCATATCCGAGCACAAGCTATCACAAACTTGACTCATTGTTAGCACACAACAGTATTACATATGCATAGTATCCTTCTAGAAGTCACAAACATGAATTAACCACGGATATCCAATGAAACAACCCGAAACCAAAACCGACACAGAATCGACCGGTCAAACCGCGGGCTGGCCGGCCTGACCGCACACATACCTCCGGTCTGACCGGCCTTGCCAGTTCGGTCTGACTGGTCCCACTGTTCACCGTCTGAAAATTCAATCATCTAAAAAACCACTTCGCCAATAATCTCCAAATATCAAAACCAATATCCCTCAGATGCCAATTGTTCATCACAATAGAAGAATCAAACACACCTTGATTTTATAGCACTTTCGCACAGTCAGCCCTAAGTTGCGCCCCATGCACTCTTGTCTCTGGGGTCGGCTTGAACGCATGTCCCTCGGCTGCAGGAACCGTGAAGGTCGGCATCACCCTAACTGTCAGGGTGCAGTTCGTTGGTTCCTGCAATAGATTTATCCATATTTTTGGAATATTATGTAACATATGGTTTCGTTAAGACTTTTATGCATTGTGGACGAGAGTTTTACCGTTATGTGGTTGACGGCGGCAGGGACCGATGGTGGAATTTCCCCCACCTCAGTTGATGCGCAATTGCTGCGCCTTTGCGTGGGACTTGCTAAATCTTGTTGCGTAGCAGCAGCGGCAGCCTCCGAGTTATGTTGCTCTTCTTGGATCTCTTGCCTGATACGAGCCCTCATCGATTCGAGCTTCTCATCGAATTCAGAGCTCAATTCGGCTCTGACCTGCTCCCAGATCTGGGCGGCAAGGCGTGCATCTTTCTACGTCTTTATGGCAGTCCGTTTCTTGTACTGCCACGCATAGTCTGGAAATCAAACTTTCCATGGAACGTTGGAGCCAAGGCCCCTTGTCCGTCCACGGTGTTCCTTGGTGCCTAACGCTTTAGTGAGGATATTGTCCTCGCGTCTTTAAGAGTAGGCCTCTTGCGAGGCTTGTTGCTTGGCAACCAACTCCTTCTGCAATACAATTGAGTTCGGGTTAAATCAAAACTCCATTGGAAACAATGCGAACAAATATTGAGACTAGGCACTTACTATATTATCCTACACTTGTTGATCTTAGGGATTTGGTAACAAAATTGTCCCATCTTCATTCTTCTGATACCTTGCTCGGGCCCAGTTCCTTCCCCGTGGGTGTGGGATATCGCCAAACACCAGCGGCGTGTTCGCTGCCGCTGCTTCATCCTCCTCCTGCCATTTCTCTTGCTTCCCGACATATCCTGCGGTGCCAAGCCGATGCGGGTGCAAGTTCCTAGCCTGGAGTGTGCGATAAGCCTCGCTTCTGGCCTAGGATTCAGGGGTCGACTTCTTCTCGTAGAATGTCTCCTAGACGTCTGTCGTGATGAAAGGCCAGATCTGGAGTCATCGGGTTTAAGACGTACTCGATGACCAGCCTGCTCTTAAAGTTCTTCCAAGCATTGCCCATAATCTTGAAAGCAGTCTGCTTGAGCCTGGCCTCGTCGGCTGCAGGATACTCGAAGCTTTCCTTGAATTTTAGCCAAGCAGCGTGCTTCTCTGCTTCGGGCACTTGCTTGATGTCATTCACCAGAATTGTGAAGTTCTCCCTCCGTACGACACCGCAGATCGACCTAAACCTGCTCAAAACATTCCGAGGATGAGTGGCTTGGGGAGGATGACGGCAGCGGTGGAGGTCGGGGAGGCCGGCTGCACGAGGGCTCGGGGACGGCGGCGGCGAGCTCTCAGAGGGCGGCGGCGCTAGGGTTCTTGGAGTGGTGGGACAGAGTGACGGGACTTAGAAAAATTTTCGATGTAGATCTGAGGGAGAGAACCGTAATCTTACTACGGTCAACAAACATCTCAATCGGACCTACACTAGAGCCCATCACGGATGAATCATCTGTGACGAGCTCTAGTTTACTGCCCGATTGAGATGACGTCATCTCAATCAGGCCTAAACTAGAGCCCGTCACAGATGACTCATCCGTGACGGGCTCTAGTGTAGGTCCGATTGAGATGACTCAATTTCTATCGGGCCTTATTGAAGGCCCGATTAAAACAAATAATGTTTACATTTGTTTGCTGACCATTGTTGACCTGTAGTCAAAATAATTAACTAAAGTAAAATAATTCATTTATTTCAACAAATAATTAACTAAAGTACAATAATTCAAAAAATTAACTAAATAATTCACCAAATTAACTAAATTCACAACAAAAATTATTATTTTCATAAACTACAATAAATTGACAACCAAATTAACAGAAGGCTGTTTTCTAATACAAAATAGTTCATTCATTACAAGAAATAACAGAACAAAAAAGTACAACAGGATCGGTCACAGGGTTTTGCCTTCCTTATGATCTAATCGAGTGCCATAGGCTCTTAGGGATCATCGTCAAGGTCGATGTGAGGTCTTTCATGAAGATTTTGGTTGTATTCTTCTTCATAGACGACATTGTCAACACCAACAATTCGGCGCTTGCCATCCCTCACAATGTGCATCTTCTTGTTTGTAGGGTCTTTTATGTAGAAAATCTGCTCGACCTGTTTCGTAAGTACGAATGGTTCGTCGGCGTGTCCAACCATGGATAGATCTACTAAAGTGAAACCTTCCTTATCAACTTTAACACCAGTGCATATATTCACCCAACGGCATCGAAACAAAGGAACCTTGAACTTCACGTAGTTCAGCTCCTAGATCTGCTCAATGCGGCCGTAGTATGTGTTCGACCCAACTTGATCCCAGAATGCATCTATACAGACTCCGCTGTTTTACACTGTGCTTTTGTCATCTTGTTTGACGGTGCAAAATGTGTATCCATTAATATCATATCCTTGTCATGTGTCTATGGCCCAACAACATCCCATCCCCAACAATTGTACTATCTCATTGGGATATCCGTCGACAGTGTAACACTATTCTTGAATCATTCGTTGAACCGAGAGTTGCGTTCTCTGTTAATCCACGTCTCCGATCGCCTTAAGTTCTCCTGCCAGATTTTTGCTAAGTGCTCCTCAAAGTATGGGCCAACTTCTGCCATATGTTGGAGCACAGCAAAATGAGCCTGCGCGTAGGAAGCTTGATCAGGCATAATTCTTTTCCTCCCTATTGTGCCAACACCTGACAACCTTCCTTCGTGACGAGACGCTGGAACTCCAATAGGATCGGCCTCGGACATGTAATCGACGCAGAACTCAATAACCTCCTCAGTCGTGTAGCCTTCAATGATGCTCCCCTCTGGTTTTGCTCTGTTCCGAACGTACAACTTCAGAACTCCCATGTACCTCTCGAACGGGTATATTTCTCTTAGAAAAGCTGGGCCACATAGTTTTGTTTGCTTCACAAGATGAACAGGGAGATGAATCATGATATCAAAGAAAGACAGTAGAAAAAACATCTCAATGTGACAAAGAGTATTGACAATATCGGTATGCAACCCATCTAGATCTTCGGGATCTATAACTTCCTGTCCGATTGCATTGAAAAAGGCACACAGATGATGGATCGTGTGACGGACTTTGGGTGGAAGAATGCCTCTGATAGCAACTGGCAAGATCTATGTGATTAGCACGTGGCAATCATGAGACTTCATTCCAATTAGTTTTAGATCGTCCAATTTGACGTACTTACTTATCCTCGCTGAATAGCCCGATGGAACTTCTTAGGCATGATCTTTCAGGCATGATAACATTGTGATCTTCTCATCCTTTGACAGTGTGTGGCAGGCTGAAGGGAGGTACACTCTACCTGTCTCTGCATCTGTTACGAGCTGAAGTTCACTGCGAATATTCATTTCCTGTAGATCAAGGCGCGCGTTCAACCCGTCCTTTGTTTTCCTGGGAATATTCAGCAGCAGGCAAACAAAACTCTCACACACATTTTTTTCTACATGCATGAGATCAATGCAATGACGGTCCTCAAGATATTTCAAGTAAGGTAGTCGCCAAAATATGGACTTTTCCTTCCACATACCTTTGTCCTATGCCTGAATACGTTTTCTTTTGTTCCCAAACTCATTGGTTATGTCCTTGACCAAGTTGTGGACCTCATCTCCGGACAAATCCTTGGGAGCAGGCTGAAATTCTCTCTTATCGTTGAAAATTTTCTTCTTCCTTCTAAATGCGTGACGTAGCGGGAGCCACCTCCTATCACCATATAAACCATCTATCATGATTTCTTCAACCACCAGCTGCGTGTATGTTCCATATAATCAGAGTAAGCCTTCTTTCCTTTTACTGTTTGTCCGAAAAGGTTACCGAGTGCGGGTAGTCATTAATGGTGCAGAACAATAGAACTCGTAGCTTGAAGTTCTCCTGACCATATGCATCCCATGTTTCCACTCCTTCTTTCCAGAGAATCTCAAGGTCATCGATAACAGCCTCCAAAAACACATCGATATCATTGCCCGGTTGTTTCAGTCCTTGGATTAGCAAGCATAGCATAATGTCTCAATCATGGCGGTAGGTTAAAGTTTGAAATAAGAACTGACCAAGTGTTGTGAGTACTACTCATGTCTACGAAAGGATTCATGCCATCCGTACACAAACATATCCTCATGTTTTCGGGGTCGGCAGCAAAGTCTTTATGTTTTCGATCGATATTCCTCCATTGAATCGAATCCGCTGGGTGCCTTACCATGCCGTCGTTCCTTCTCTCCGTGGCATGCCAAAGTACTAACTTTCCTTCCTTGGGGTTGGCAAAGATTCTTTTGAAACGATCAATGATAGGTAGATACTATACAACCTTCGCCAGACCACCACGCTTTGACTTCTTTCCTTCGTCAGAACTTTTCTTTCGCTTGTATCGAGAAGCCTTGCAGACAGAACAAGCATCTAAGTCCGCATATTGCTTGTGGTACAATATGCAGTCGTTTGGATAAGCGTGAATTCTAACCCAAGGGGACACAAAACTTGCTTTGCTTCATATGTCATCTCGGGCAATGTGTTCTCATCAGGCAGTATGACCTTCAAAATTCCCAAAAGATCTGTAAAACTCTTTTCTGTCCATCCACTACTTGTCTTCCGCTTCATTAGGTCCAAGGTAGCTGACAATTTGGTGTGCTTTGCTTTGCACTCGGCGTATAGAGGCATCTCCGAGTCACTGACCAACCTGCTGAACTTCATGCAGTCCCTCTCGTTGTAAGCTGGGTCCTCAATGTCACGTAACATATCTTGCAGCAGATCATGATCCACATCAACCATTTCACCTCCCAATGGAGAAGGTACAAACATGTCATGCTCATCTTCATCTTCCCGATTTTGCGCACCACTTCTATCTGCAGCTGCACCACTTCCTGATTCTTGCTCTCCATACTTGACCCAACATGTGTAGCCCTCCATGAATCCTCGTTGTATCAGATGAGCCTGTACGTCCACTCGGCTATCAAACATATTCTCATTCTTGCAATCTGCACATGGACAACACATGTCATCGCTGTTTCTTCTTTTCCTATCCTCCTCCGCAGCGTTTATAAAATTTAATACCCCATTTCTATACTCTTGACTATGACGTTTCACAGTTTTCGCATACATCCAACTTCGATCCAGTGCTACAAAAATGAAAAAAAAATTAGAGAAACATCTTATAAGTTAAGTATTACTAAATTAATGAGAATTGATGAATTTTCTGAATTACTGATTAGTATTTCTCACTTACCTTTATGAATTTTCTGTTTTCCTTGGAAAAAAATAAAATTTCGCCCTCTCAACCTCTTACCAAAATAGTGAATAGTGGGATATAGTTACACTAGGCGGTTGGGGGTATTTATAGTGTGCAATAAATATTTGTAACGGTCCAAAAAATAACAATGGTGACGGGCATATAAGTTATCTTTATCGGACCTAAACAAATGCCTGTCATCGATGAATGTCATCTGTGACAGGCGTTATTGTTATCTCAATCGGGCCTCAAGTTGGTGCCCATCACAGATGATGATCATCGATGACGGGCTTCTTTTAGGGCCTGATTGAGATATTGAAGGTTATCTCAATCGGGTCTAAACTAGAGCCTGTCACTGATAGGTGTCATCCGTGACGGGCTTGAGTTTTATGCACATTTAACATGTCTGTGCGACCATATCTCAATCGGCCTCTTTTTAGGCCCGTTTGAGATGTATTCGTTATGACGGCCCGCAAAATCCAGTTAAGTTACAGGCCGTCACGGATAAGAGGATATGTACTAGTGTCACTTGGTTTCCTACATTTGACCAGATGGAGGAGTAGAGGATAATGAAAGATAAATAGGCAATTTTTACTCAGAAGAAAGAATTGCTTACCTAGATGAAATCCTAAACTTAAAACAAGCTCTATGCTTTGGTAGAGGAAATGAGGTTGATGAAGGGCTAGGATGAGAAGGTGGCGATGCAGCAGTTGGATTGTTACCATGGGTCAAGTAAACATATCTGTCATTCTCTTCGTCAGAATCAATAATAAGTTTACTCTTTCTCATCTGGCCAAGTTCATTAATCTTCGGATCAATGACCGGCTGCATGGGACCTTGATTCCTCTGACCGGAAGCCTGGGACCTTGATTTGTCGATACGTGTTTTTTGGATCCCGATGGTCAGACCGGCATCTGGCAAGCGGTCTAACCGGCAGGATCATGGCAGTCTAACCGGCGACAAGCAACCGGTCAGACCGGAGACGGTAAGCAACAGCAGGCATGGAGGCGACGGTCCAACTGACCAGACAACACCGGTCAGACCAGAGGCATAGGTGCGGTCAAACCGGTGCGAGACCTGTGGTCAGACCGGCTATGCCGACAATCTCCATCAAGTTTGAGGGTTCTTTTAATTCCGCAAAAAGATTTGGTTTTTGGTGTTCCTACCATTCACCCTCCCTCTCTAGTAGACTTGGTTCTTGTGTTCGATCCTACACACCCTGCCCCCTCTCTCTATCTCTCTCCCCTAACTCGTTTCTTTTGTGGGCTCGCCAACTGTTGTCACTGCTGATGGCTCCCTCCGGCCATAGCTTGGTCCTCATTACTACAGCTAAACTGGACACCACCGTAGCAGTGCCTCCTCTATCCTAATGTTGCCTTTAATCCTTGTGTGTTGTGTGCTAGACTTTTGCGGTACATATCATCTCAACACATGTGGTTTGAATGAGACAAACCTCAAAATCTGCTGCGAAACATGGTGTCGAAACCTGATTTTGGCAATAATAAATAGGGGGTAGCGCACAAGTGCTAAACACGATGGGTTAGTAGACAAAAGAGTTTAGACAGGTTCAGGCCTTCTATAAAGAAGTAACACCCTACTCCTGTTTCGGGGATTAAATCCGTCGAGTTGTGTATTGATCTCTTGATCGAGTTGTGTATGAAGAAAACCTAGCCAATTGCTATTGTCTCTATATCCCTCAAGAGACGTCCTATCCTTCTTATATAAGTTTAGAGGATAGGCTCACAAGTCGAAGACCTAAGACTCCATAGTATTCCCGACTTAGGACTATAAGCCGTTCCTTAATACACAAGGTAACGTAATACTTAAGTCCTAAGCCTATTACATGATCCTGACACATAACCTATCCCCTATAGACAGTCGGATAAGCTAGCCATGTAGGTATATGGTACCCATAATCTCCACAGTAGCCCCTGAGATCTTCACAGTCGACGAGATAACTTTGCCTCGAACCAAAATAATAGATAGCCGAAATACCTCAATAGCCGAGTGCTACCATTGCCGAGTGCATCCATCATCTCTACCTAAATCTCCCGAGTGCTTTATCATCCAATAGAAAGGCTGTGAAGGGCTAAAAATTCACAAAAATATACCCAGGTGCATCGACTAGATGCACCTAATTAGGTGTAGCCCCCGACTATGTGTTTAGTTAAACAAACTAAGCATATAATCAAGAACTAATAATCATAATCATCCGAGTAATATAAATAAATGCTTAGCCAAAGCCAAAAGCAATCACAAAAATCACACAACACATAACCTCATAAACAAGGCACGGTGTATAGTGATCCCGAGTACTGGCAAGCTCATGCTATCCAAGTTGTTCTGCCCGAGTCATCTCAAAGCACACAACTCCACCATCCTCAGGAATATGTTATATTGATAATATAAATCTGAGTTAATAAAACCCATAAATGGATTTACCAATCATATAAATAATATGACCAAAATATAATTAGCCTAAGCCATAATTTCGGTCTTAATCAGGAAAGCACACCAAAATGGCAAATTAGCTTTGATATAGAATCAATTGCTTTAAAAGAACCAAACAGCTCCAACAACTTATAGAAAAGTTGCCAAAATAGCTATGAAAAAACTTTACTATTTGTCACCTTCCAAATTGCACTGCACCAACTGCTAAAAGTTGAATAACCACTGTATGGAAGGATTTAAAAGGCATTGGGCAATAGTACACGTGCATATTGCCAAGGCAAATTTGCTTAAGTCCCTAAAGACACGTGACAGGCCACACCCAAATTATGGGCTGTAGGCTTCCCATGGGCCTCGGCCCAAATATGAGGAAATCTACCGATACCCTAAAAATCCTAAAGCGCCGTCGTCTTCCCCGCCGCTTCATCTTCTAAAAATTTCCCCTTTCGTGCTCCTATTCACAAGCACCTCCGCAGAAAACCTAGAACACGAGCTCCTCCAAATCCATTCATCCAGATATTCAAAACTCCACCAAAATCCACCGCGCGCTTCCTGCTCCTAACATCTCCTCCTAGAATCCTTTCTTCCAACACCTAATTTTATCCTCCACAAATCGCTCTCATAGCGGAAGAGAGAGAAATCCCCTTCGACCAATGGGCAACCTCTGACGTGAAAGAATCAACCCTAAAGGAAATGGTGAAGGATGGAGTCCTTCCAGCAAAAGAGATCATCGGCTGGCGCCCGGCCTTTGGTCTGCCCATTTCTGAATTCTTCCGCGGCATTCTTGATTACTACGGTCTCAAAATTTACCATCTGAACCCGAACTCCATACTACACATTGTCATTTTCATCCATGTATGTGAAGCCTTCCTTGGAATCTATCCCCACTTCAACCTTTTCCGCCGCATATTCTCTCTCAAAGCCCACTCGACCAAGGATAACCCTTGTGTTGTTGGGGCGTTGGATTTCAACTTCGAGGCACTCTCCGCAAAGATTGCTTTCCTCTTCCTCTGAAATCTTCCAATAAGGGCTGGCATGCGAACTGGTTTTATATTTCTAACCCAGCCCCCAGTCTGTCTGACTTCATTGGTCTTCCACCAATCCAACGGGCCAACTGGAATGCTCTGCCTGAGAACCAAGACTGGATAGAAGCTAATAATCTTCTGGCCAAAATTCTTGAAATGAAGAATAAGGGTCTCCAGGAAGAACAGATCACTCGACACTTCATCAAGTGCTGACTGGCGCCCATCAAAGAAAGATCCAAGCCAGCTTTTGAATACAAAGAACAGAGTGACCCCAATTGGGAAGATCGAGAATCCCTGAATTTCCAAGTCTTGTGCACCCGTATGTACAATATCTTTTCTTCTGGAATCGCAGTGGACTACAACAATAAACTACCAGTTATCCCCTACAACCTTCATCGACCACCTCCTCCGGTAAGTAGATTCTGCATCTCGAATTGCTTTTCATCTTGCCATGTTCTTCAAGGTTTCTTAAAAATATTGCTTGCAGGCAAATGCTCTAATCATCTCCCGGCCATACAAAGTGTGGGCACCCGGAAATTATACCATCCAATGCAATTTGTGACCACCACATAATTTTGAATGAGTAGGATCCATACACGCATAAATAGCCACTCATATCTCAATGTGCCCATGATCGCAAATTAACACCATTCGATATAAAATCCATAATGCTGAATAATGACCAAAGGAGATATTGTTGGGACTCCGCATGCCAGTCAACTTCAGCCTGAGACATGCCCGTCAAACCACACGAAAGCGGCGACCAGATGTGTTACACATCTCAGGAGACTTGACTCAAATTGCGAGAGCTCTACAACATCTCAATTGTTCAAAATTCATACTCATGCTTAGCTAGTCCCCAGGAAAAGCGACTAGCCTTGCACTTTCATCTCAAGCAATTGATAAACATCACAAATGCAAAGATGGATATAAGGACAGCAATATACATATACCATAATGGGATTCTATGGCCCATCTTACAACACAAACTGTAGCAGCGGAAGTTTAAGTAATTCACATAAACAAAAATAAAACCTGTGGTTTGCCCACCATCCCACAAGGGCAACCAACCGGGGCAAGAGTCAAGCAAAAGAAAAAACTACTCACCACCCTCACCGCCCTCGGTAGGGTAATAAGAACAATCAAGTTCACCGGCATCTTCGTTTGAAAGTTGCAGACATCGGGTTAAGTACGGAATGTACTCGCAAGACTTACTCTTTAGTAGATATATATATAACAAAGGAGTATGCAAGCTTCTACATAAGAAGATGGCATAATGGTTCAAGTTTTGCATAAAAGCCAATTTAGTTGAGCAAATCACAAGTTGAAATCAAGGGATTTTTAACATAGCATATTCTGAAATTGAATCATAATTAAGCACAATAGGTGCTCTCAATACCATCCATATATAAGCACAACCAGTGCCCTCATCACCATCTATGTCTATAAGCACAACCCGTGCTCTCATCACCATCCATGGACAACCATTGTCCAACTATGGCTTATCAATATATTCAACACATATCCAAGACTAACCAATCCAATTTAACCCGGTTTGATGCTAACATAGACTGACTAACACATCAAGCAGTCGTCCTGTAACCGTGGACACGGCTATTCGAATAGTTTTACTCTGATCAGAGGGACACATCTTTACCCACACGAAATGAACAAAAATCAAATGCTTTCACCACCACACAGGTGTGACTCAGAAGTGACACAAGCTCATAACATGCCCTTTCCTAGTCCCACCCTAATCACCTAAACTCCGCCTAGGCCCCCAACGACTTAGCCACGTGCGGGTGTGATGTGGCTAAGGCGGGCTCACTATCATGGGACACACCCCCTGCCATACCACGGCACACCTGGGTTCTTCAAAGGAACAGCATCCTCACGATTGACCAGCGTAGCGTAGATGATTACAGTGCAACGTAGTACTAAGTCAAGCCGTCCCATACCGGCGTGTGGTAGTACGTAAGGTGCTTGAATAGATGTCAACATGTTCGGTCCTTAACAACCCAGACGAGGCTACTTGCATCAGGGAAAACCACAATGCCTTCATCGCCCTATCACTCGTCCAAATTAAAGCAGATTTACCATATGAACGATTTAGTGAAAGTGGTCAGATTTTATGCCCATAAATCGCAAGTAATGAATAACTTCAATCCATAGCTCCATCTATCGATTTTTAACACTACTAGATCTAAGCATGGCTAAGGATCGGTAAAACAATAACATATTCCCAAATATTTCTATCCCGAGGTTACAAAGATAAGTGGCAACAACAACACAAGGGAGGATATGTAGCAATTAGGTATAACCAAAAACTAATGCATATATATTGTTTTGCAATCAAACCATTTTAGCAAAATAGGGATTCTATATGCTTAGATGCTTGCCTGTCTGCTGTGAGAAATCGCACTCAAATTCAGGATCTTGCTCCACATACTCCGGAACGTCGGAATCTAAATAATCATAACGTACAATACAAATAAACATCCAAATAATGTGAAGAATCCAAAATGCTCTAAAATACATGAAGTCCTCACAGTGGGTTGGTCATACCCTAATGTGATTTTAGGTGAAGAAATTTCTATTTTAGCACTGCTATTTTGAAAGTGATGAATTTTACAAATTTAACAAAAAGAGACTTAGTTATTTGTATTGTTAAATTTCTAAGGTGAACAGCAGTGGATTCATAATTTTGGGATTAACTAGTAATTTTCTAGAAATTAAACAAGTCTTAGTTGAAAAATAAGTGTTTTTATATGGCTTACAATTTTAGTTTTATTTCCTGTACATAAAGTACCATGTTTTATTTTATCAATTTAAAGTTCATATTTTATTGGTTCTATAGAAATTTGTTTCATTCCATTTGGAGTAAAAATGAATTTTCTACAAATTTTACAAGTTCTAAGTGAACTATTTCATATTTGAAATTTAGAAATAGAAATCCTACTGTGAGCATAGGTTTTTATTATACAATATTAAAGTTTAAAATTTTATGGACCTACTGGAATTGGTTTCAACTCAAAAGGAGTTATATTTAATTTGATATGAATTTTACAAGTTTGGAATACTTTTCAGTTGAAAAGATATAGATTAACTCACTTCCTTTTATTTTTCCAAAATAAAACTCTTTGGGTCCACTGGTCAGTGAAAGCAGTTTTGCAGAAAAGTCCCTAGGGTTTGCAGAATCAACCCACAGTCCTCAACCACGTGCCAAAGCAAAATCCATTAAGAGTCCTTAAGGTTTTTCCTATTTATAAATAGGTCCTGGTCCCATTTGCCATAGACAGAGAACCTTACAAATTAAACCCTATAGGTTTTAAAATTTTACTAATCACAGTCTTTAGACTCTAATGCAAACGGGCCCACACGTCAGTGGCTCGGTGGCTTGAGCAGAGGCAGCGGCGCACCGGCGAGCTTCCCGCCGGCGGCAACGGCGAACGGCGGCCGATCTCCCGAGGCGGTTATGTCACACCCCGAAGTTCTCCCAAATCGTAAAAATTGAATTTAATAATTTACCTGAGAAATTGTTTAATTAAATCTGGAGAAAAACCCAATTAATTAATGCATTAAAGAAGTGAAAATGGCAAGGTGGAATTTTTCTTGAATTCCCCATGTCAAAATACACTAACAGGATTTTTAGTGGAATTTTCAGAGCCCTAAAAATAATTTTAACCAATTAAAAACCCTCAAGCGCAATAAATAAAACCCTGGGATCCTTTTTCCTTTTCTTTTTCTTTTTCTTTTTCTTTTTCCTCTTCTTGGGCCGTCGGCCCACTCCTCCTTCTTCCTCCCGGCCGGCCCAAGCCGCCTGCTCGGCCGCCGCTCTCCCCCCCTCTCCCTCGGCCCAGCTGGCCCAAGCCGCCGCGCGCCCTGCCGCTTCCCCTCCCGGGCCGGCCCAAGGCCACCCGGAAGTCCGCGCCGCCTCCCCGCCCCGCTCGCCCGCTGACGCGTGGGCCCACGGCCGAGTCCGTCTCCGACTCGGCCGGCCGCCGCGCCACCCGCGCCGCCGCGTTTCCCGGCGGGACTCCCGGCCGAGCCCTAGCGCGCCCCTATTCATTTCCCCCCGAGGCGCTCCTCTCCTCATTTTCCCCGTGCCGCCGCCGCCCTAACCCTAACCCTAGCCCGTGAGCGCCGCCGTTGCCGAAGCCGTGCCGCCGCCGGTAAGCTCCACCGCCGCCCGTCTTCTCCCTCCCGGCCGCGCCTCCCGCGCCGCCGTCGCTCGCGCGCTCCCGCACCGCTCCACCGCCTCCCGTGCGCCGCCGCCCGCGAGCCGCCGCTCCGCCGCCTCCCGCGCACGCCGCTCGGCTCTAAACCCTAACCCTAGCCGCCGGCCGCCGCCGCCGCCGCGCGCGTAGCCGTCGGATCGGCCACTCGGGCCGATCCCGGCCGCCCATTCCCGTCCCGCTTGGGCGCCACGTGGCTGCCGCGTCGGCGCCACGTGTGCGCCACGTGGTGCGCAGTCGCCGCCGCGGCTGACGTCAGCCCTAGCCGTTGACGTCAGCATGACGTCAGCCCTAAGAGTTTATTGCGCAATAAATAATTAAGGATTTTTCTGTTTATAGTAAAAACACAGATAACTTTAAAAATTCATAACTAATTCATCCGGACTCCGTTTTAGTCCGTTCAAGTCTTAGAAAATTCATAAAAATGTCTAGAATCCATTAAAAATAGTTTTGTTCTTTGTTTCAGTAGACTTATAGTATGTATTGTTGTTTGCTTTGTTTGTCGTATAGATTCCGGTAATTTCGATGCTCCGGTTTATTTCGAGGTCGTTGCCGAAGTCGACCCAGCGCAAGAGCAAGGCAAGTCATACTTATTCATTTGATCATATTGTATCTAAATTGCGAAATAGTCTTATTTTTCTCTAAATATTGCATTGTTTTAGAATGTCACTTATGGGATAGTTTACCTATTGTACTCAGCCTTATATTGCATTTACCTTATTCCTTTGATAGCTTGGGAATTAATTTGAGTAGTTGCTACAATAGAACTTGTTTAGCCATGCTTAGAAACATTAGTTCACTAATGGGATAATTAAAGCTTCATTAATATTTAGTGATGGTTATTTCATGGTGGCTCGCGATGGTTAATCGTGGGTAATTTAATCATTGTTTCAACTAAAATCTTGATTTATGGTGGGTTGTGAGCACATGGTTTTGATGGTCGTGCTCATGACAATTAAGGACCGGTTCGCAGGAAACCTTGGAAGAATTACCGTGCTTTCCGCAAGCCAGCGTGGGTAATGGCTGGATTTGTAGTATAGCTTTTTCCTAGCCGACGTTCCCCGGAAAGGGTGGGCATGATGGAGTTGAGTCGGCCGGGGATATACCGGTTGCTTGGCTGCCGGATTCACCAAGGCACGAGAGGGGGCTGCCCGCTGCCGGGAAAGGGAGCGGGGGCGAAACCTGAGGTGTGGTGCGCTTGGTTAGGAAGGGTTATGCGAAGGGTCCTGTCACAGCTCCTTTTTCGGTATACCATGGTGGTATGTTGGCACACAGTAATGTGTTGTAGGACTGTGTCTTGTGGGTACAGTTGTACACCTCTGATCAGAGTAAAACTATTCGAATAGCCGTGCCCGCGGTTATGGGCGATCAACCAGATTCACCGTGATTAGTTGAATTTTCTAATAAATTGACTTAATGGAACTGGTTTAGTTCAGGTGGATGGTTTGGGCCTGTCACAATGTGGTGTAGCATTGGACAGTGATGATTCAATTATGATTAATTTACTCAACTGTTTTACTGTTTTCAACTAATGTTTTTAAATGCGTATTTTATGCAAAATAGCATTGGACAGTAAAACTAATGTTTGCAGCTCTCCTTTGTTATTACTTGCATCGTTATTTTCCTTTCCGGTATGACTTGTTGAGTACAGTGGTAGTACTCAGTCTTGCTTTATTTTCCCCACACCAGAGTTGGAGTATGTTTCAGAGGAAGACTTTTCAGAAGAGTAGGCTTGTTGCTACCATCGAGGAATGCCTGTGGATTGGAGTCGCTACGTTGCGAGTGTTTAGTTTATTAGAATAGTTTGTTTCCTTTTTCCGCTGCAGTTTTGTAAGAAATTTTTATTGTTTTGTAAGACGTGGATCTGTATGGCAACTTTGTCATTTGTGTACCCTGGCTGGTCCTGGACAGGGATTTTAATACACAATTTGCTTTGGGAATTCTGGTAGTGAATTTCTGGGCGTGACAGGTTATGAGAGAAAATGAAGAAGGGATCAAGGCGAAGCTATCAGTGGTCTTCTCGTCGACTGAGGTGGTCGGGATCCATGGCGACGACGACACAGGCGGCGGTATCCTTCGGTGTGCATGTGCAAGTAGGGCTACGGCTTGACTCCATGTAAACCAATGCATGCACATGATCACATATGCCCCCTGGAAACTTACCAAAGCTCACGCGACAGTTGGCAATGCTTGAACAGCGACGGCGACTGCGACAGAGCTCCGGCGGTGGTGAAAAAGAGTAGGGCGACGTCGATAGCGATCCTCGGCTGATGATCTGCTAAAAGGAGTATAGGGTCTTCTCAGGGTTCACACAGGGATGCTCCACGAGTCGGGAATCGAAGTAAGGCTCACCGGAGTAGACGAATTTGGTGAAGTTGTCCGACGGTCGGAATTGGGGAAGAAATAGCCGATCTCTTTCTCTACGGCTTCAGGGTTCAATTCCTCCAGTCGGCTGGCTCCTAGGGTCGAGACGAAGACAGTGGAGCGACGGTTTAGCTTGGCTTGGTCGAGGATGGCAGGACGGCGATGATGCGGTAGCGGCGGCGCTCTGGCACTTCTCTGACCGTGGCGGCGTTCCGGCAAGGTAGCTGCAGAACACGAGATAGGGTTAAAGGGGATGGGTTCGGCATCGAACAGAGGTCACAGAACACAGGAAGAAAAGGGACGACCGTGGCTCACTGGCGACGGCGACGATTGTCGTCTCCACGGCAGACAAGGAGAATGGAACGGGAATAGGGCTCTGGATGCTCTCCCTCTCGGTTTGCTCGGCACTGTGGAGAAGGGAAGAGATATGCGACGCTGTCGGTGTAGATGAAGGAGGACCCCGGCGTCGCCACGTCGAGCCCACGCGTCGAGCAGCTCCGGCGTCGATCTCTCTCTCTCGCTCTCTATGTGTCTCTGCTGGCAGCTTGAGCGGTGGAGCAAAATACACCGAGGTAAAGCTAGCTCGTCTCACTGTCATGTGGGTCCAGGCGATGCAAACCTAGGCAAGGTGAGAGAGATGGGTATAAATCTGGTAGGCACAGTACTAAGAAGAGTATTAGGATTTTTTCCTTAATTTATATACTTTCTCCCTTCTTAAAAATTTTATAACTTCTTTTCTGTGCAAAATAAAATAATGTGGATTTTTCTGGAGATAGATGAAAATACCTAGGTTCCATTTTCTTTGGTTTCACCCAAAAATAATTTATAATTTAATCTCAGGAAAATAAAGAAATTCAGTTTAGCTGAAATTGGATTGAATTTTTAAAATGTCCAAACCTACAAAATAAATTCTGGAAAAATTATATTAATTCATGATAAATAGAATAATATTTGAATAAATTATAAACCCTATACATTTTTACGTGATAAAAAACACATTTGAGAGGTATGTTCGTTTTGCTGATTAGAGTTTTAAAATAAACACTGATTTGTATATCAAAATTAGTATTCTTACACTCGCCCAGGGTTTTTATATGGAAAACTTTAGTGTCTCTAATTCAGAAAAATAATTTTTCATATTTTAAATGCAAAAGTTGAAATTTAGAATTTCGGGTATGTTACACAAAGTGTATCACAAAGATACACCAACCCAGCCGACTATCAAGAAACCAACTGGCGGCCCAAAAATTAAGCCCCAAGTAAAAAGCAAAAGAGCTGCTGCTGCGATCGAAGAAACCAGCAAACAAAGGAAACTGGTCATGGATGACTCAGATGAAGAATCTGAAGAAGTCCAAACTCCCAAGACCAATATAAGCTCACCCAGGCCATCAACCAGATCCGCTCCAAAGATTAGAAAATCCAACAGGTATTCTTGACACAACTGGTATTGTCTTTTTTGTTGAAAACTTACTTGATTCCACTTTGTTCACCGCCTACCATCTATAGAACAAGGGTCCCAGAACCCTCTCCCGAGTGAGGCCATCCCTGACCAAGAGCCCCCGACTGCCAGTCAAGCTACCCGACTAGAAACCAGTCAGACTGTACTGATCAAGCATCAGCTCAAGGACCCCCAACTGAGAGCCAGTTGAAGATCCAGCATCAGCTACTAAAGAAATCAACAAGGATCAAACAACTGAAGATGCTGCCACTCAAGAAAACCGTCCTGAAGCAACAACAGGTAAACCCAATAATCATCACATCCTCGTCTTGAACATATCTTTTGAATTCTATCTTACATATTATCCTTAGAACAAACGACTGGAGAAGATGAAGAAATTATCCGACTGAAATCCACATAAGACTCAATGCCTCCAGTCAAGATCGAGTGGCGCGATGCTGAAGGCAAGATACAAGGCATCATATTAAACAAGCAAAAAGAAGCTGAAAAACGCGATATGCTTGTTGCCTGCCTCAATGAAGCCACTCGACTGATGAATGTAAGAACAAATTCCTCATATCTCAATTGCATAATCTCTTGTAACCGACTGATTCATGTTTTGCAATGCAGAGAATATATCGTCGCTCACAGGCTAAGTCTGATACCCTGGAAAAACTAGTACATCATGTCAACTCTCTAGAAAACTTCCAGCAAGACCTCAAGGAAACCAAAGAAGAAGCAGCAGCTAGAGAAGTTGTCCTGCGAGAAGATATTAACAAGCTTCGGGATATGAACCTAGAACTTCGTGACTCAATCGGAGGTAAGAAAAATTAACTCATCTGCTCTTGATCAATCTATTCAACTTTATTAACTCTAAGTCTTCATGCTTTAACCAATTTATCCGAGATTGAATCCCTCAAGGCTTTGTTAAAGAAGGAAGAAAATGACAACGCCAAGCTTGAATCTGACAGAGATAAGGCTATAGCAGAAATTGAAGGTAACCCCAAAAACTCATACTCCTTGATTCAATTCATCTTGGTCATTAGTAAAATCTGAATCATATCTATCTTGTAGCCAACAAAGTTAAATCCCGTGCTCAATTTGAAGTCTTTGCTGAAAAAGTCCAGAGAGCCGAAAGAGTCAGGGATGACATTGCCAATGCAGCCACACCAATATTGTCGGCAATCTATGAGAATGGCCTTGGAACAAGTGTTGTACATGATCTAGAAATCTTTGACAAACTCAGAACAGCCCAAAGAAGTATATAGAAAATATTACTGATGGTGCTATCATAAGTGCAAGTCAAACCCTGGCAATGACAAAGTCTCTCTATCCTCGAGTAGATATAAACTCTATAGGAGATGGCATTGCAGATGGCACTACTGATGAATAAGCCTTAGAACTGATCAATGAAGCACAGGAGTCGGCCAAGAAGATTGTTGCCGATGTAGTTGAGAATTTCTAGGGATAGATGTTTTACGTAAATAACTCTTGTGATCCAACTTGGAAATACTCAATTTATTTATGTTTATGCCCTAATTTGAGTCTTTGCATTTAATTTCTTAAAAATTTTCGTCCGACTGTCATCAAGCCTAAACTTGATTAAGTCATTAAAAAAATTTTAGTCCTTATTTACTTAACTCAAATCAGAACAACAAACAATGATAAACCAAATGTAAACAAGTTATTGTTAATAAAAAAACTTCATACTTTATTGAGACGCATAGCCCCCGACTGACAACTCAAGAAGATAACTTACTTGAAGTCGGCAGTCGAGAAGAACATGATACAAAAAATTTAAGTATAATATCGACGAAGGTGTTCAATATTCCATGAATTCTCCACTATTGTCCCGTCTTCACGCTTCAAACGATACGCTCTTGGCCAAGTGACCTCAGCAATTATATAAGGTCCTTCCCACAATGGAGATAACTTATGTCTATCTTTCGTTGTCTGAATCTTTCGCAGAACCATATCACCAACAATAAAAGCTCGTGATCGAACATTATGATTATGATAACACCAAAGTCCTTGAAGATACCTTACCGACTGAACCAATGTGGCTTCACGAGCCTCTTCCAGTCGGGTCAAATCATCAACTCGGTCTTGATCATAACGCTTATCATTGAAATTGCGAACTCGAAGAGATTCAAATTCCATCTCACTCGGCAACATAGCTTCAGCCCCATAAACTAAAAAGAAAGGTGACTGACCAGTAGCCCGACTGGGCGTAGTCCGTAATGACCATAATACTGAAGGCAACTCTTGAACCCATCTACCAACATAGAGGTTCAATCTATCGAAGACTCGGGCCTTAATACCTTGAAGAACCATACTATTGGCATGTTCAACTTGTCCATTGCTTCTAGGATGTACCACTAACACATAACAAATCTTGATTCCAAAATCCTCACAACATTCTTTGAAGACACCTCTCGTGAACTGAGTCCCATTGTCGGTAATAATCCTGTTTGGGACACCAAACTGATGTACAATATTTAGGATAAAATCTCGTGCTTTGTCCACGATTATTGTAGCAACCGGCCTAGCCTCAATCCACTTAGAAAACTTGTAAATTACAATGAACAAATGTGTAAAACCTCCTGGAGCCTTTTTGAAGGGACCAGCCATGTCCAAGCCCCAAACCACAAAGGGCCTTGACAACGGGATTGTTTGTAACTCTTGGGCTGGAACATGACTTTGCCGAGCAAAGAACTGACAACCTTCACAAGTTCGAACCACCTTGTCTGCGTCGGAAACTGCCATGAGCTAGAAGAAACCTTGCCTATAAGCCTTGCCCACCAAAGTACATGCTGCAGCATGACTGCCACAGATTCCCGAGTGAATATCCTGCAACAATTGTCGTCCTTCCTCGGGTGTAACACACCTTAACAAAACTCCAGACGGGCTTCTCCTGTACAACTCCGAGTCCACCATGACATAACTCTGACTACGACGTTGGACTCGCTCTGCATCATTTCGATCTTCGGGTAACTCCTGCCGAGTCAGGAAATTGATAAAGGGTGTTCTCCAGTCGGCATCAAGCATGGAAACCCGGTCTGTAGCTTCTTCATCGGCAACTGGCTTTTTAGCAACAGTCGGTTCATGGAGATGCTCTGCAAAGACGTCAGTCGGGTCTGCCTCATGCTTAGAGCCAAACTGGGCTAATAGATCTGCCACCTCATTGTTGTGCCTCAAAACATGAGATAACTCCAATCCATCAAACTTGTCTTCTAGCTTACAGATTTCTTGACGATAAGCAGCCATATTGTCTTATAAACAAGACCAATCCTTCATTACCTGATTTACTACCAACTGGGAATCTCCTCATACAATCATTCGACGTATGCCAAGAGACATAGCAAGTCACAGTCCGTGAAGTAAGGCTTCAAACTTGGCCACATTGTCTGAAGCAGCAAAATGTATCTGCAGAACATACCGTAGCCTCTCTAGTTGGGGAAATCAAGACAACTCCAGCTCCTGTACCGGTGACTCTTTTAGACCAATCAAAATGCATGGTCCAATATTGCGGCTCCTCCCTAGGTACGTTCCATTGGCGCTCGGTCCACTCGGCCACAAAGTCGGCCAAGATTTGAGACTTTATAGATGTTCTGGCTTTGAAGGTAATATCCAATGGCATCAATTCCAAAGCCCACTTTGCGATACGCCCAGTAACCTCCCGATTATGGATGACATCGCCGAGTGGAAAAGATGTGACCACAGTAACCGAATGACTTTGAAAATAATGAGCTAACTTCCTGACGGTAATTAAAACTCCATATAGTAATTTTTGTACCTGGGGGTAACGTGTTTTGGATCCGGCCAACACCTCGCTAACGAAGTAGATTGGCCTTTGAACTTTTTGAGCTCGTCCTTCCTCATCTCGTTCAACGACCAAAATCATGCTGACCACCTGAAAGGTCGCAAAAACGTAGAGTAGCAAAGGCTTTTGAGGATAAGGTGAAGCTAACACGAGTGGCGTTTCGAGGAAGTCCTTGAAGTCTTCAAAAGCTTTCTGAGCCTCTGAGGTCCACTAGAACTCGTCTGTCTTCTTGAGCAACTTAAAAGAGGGCATGCCTCATTCACCAAGTTTAGAAACGAACCACTTAGCGCTGCCATACAACCGGTAAGCTTCTGGACATCCTTCTAGGTACTCAGTGGCTTCATGTTCCATTTAGCGTTGATCTTCTCTGGGTTACCTTCAATGCCGCGATGAGACACCATAAAGCCGAGTAGCTTGCCTGACGGCACGCCAAAAGTACACTTTTCTGGGTTTAACTTCATCCTGAAGGCTCGAATATTTGAGAAAGTTTCTTCTAAGTCGGCGATCAGATCCTGTTTTTGCTTGGTCTTGATGACGATATCGTCGACGTAAGCTCCCACATTCCTCCCAAGTTGAGTCTGAAGGCATCTCTGGATCATACGCTGATAAATAGCTCCAGCGTTCTTGAGGCCAAAGGGCATCGTGATGTAACAATAAGCTCCGAACGGGGTGATGAATGATGTCTTCAGGCAGTCAGACTCCTTCAAGCTGATTTGACGGTATCCTGAGTAACAATCCAGGAAGCACAGAAGCTCGCAGCCGGCGGTTGAGTCGACAACTTGATCAATGCGGGGCAAACCAAAGGGATCCTTGGGACAAGATTTGTTGAGGTCGGTGTAGTCCACACACAGGCGCCATTGTCCTGTCTTCTTTCGAACCAGAACCGGGTTGGCCAACCAGTCGGGGTGATAAACTTCTTTGATGAATCCAGCCGCTAAAAGCTTGGCGAGTTCCTCCTTGATAGCATCTCTTCGATCTTGCGCAAAGCGGCATAGCGATTGTTTAATAGGTTTTGCGTCCTCTTTAACATTTAATGAGTGCTCAATCACCTCTCTAGGAATACCAGGCATATCAGATGGTTTCCAAGCAAATATATCTTTATTATTTTGTAGGAAGGTGATGAGCACGCTTTTCTATTTGAGATATAACTCGGCGCCTATTACAACAGTTTTGGAGGGATCAGAAGTATCAAGTGGAATCTTCTTCGTCTTGGCGTCAGCTTCTCCCGTCTTAGCCATCTTCTTTGCTGGGATCTTGCCTTCGCCTGATGTTGATGTGGCCAGTCGGACCTCTAGTTGGCCAAGCAATCTCTCACGAGGTTGGGCCATGTCGCAGGTGAAGGCTTGCTTGACGTCGCTACACAGGGAGATGACTCCATTAGGTCCGAGCATCTACATCATCAGATAGGTGTAATGCGGGACCGCCATGAACTTGACAAGCGCAGGACTTCCAAGGATTGTGTGATAAGAAGCTTCAAAGTCGGTGACTTCAAAGCTGATGTTCTCTGTACGAAAATTCTCTTGAGTGCCGAAGGTGACTGAAAGAGTGATTTGCCCGAGTGGCGAAGATGACAGCCCTGGGATGACTCCATGAAAAGGGGCTGAACTCGGCTTTAATTCAGATCTTGGGATTTGCATCTCGTCTAGTGTCTTGGCGAAGAGGATATTGAGGGTGCTGCCACCATCGATGAGGACACGCTTGAGCTTGACATTGCGAACTACCGGGTCTAGTACCAAGGGATATCGCCCCGGGTAAACCACTCGGTCAGGGTGATCTGAGCGGTTAAACGTGATAGCCACCTCCGACCATCTTAGGTAGCATGGGACTTCAAGCTGAACTGCATTGATTTCTCTGTCAGTCAGTTTCTACTTCCTCTTTGATTCATATGCTAGTGGCCCTCCAAAAATATGGTTTAACTCGGTCTTGTGGTCTTGGAAGGGTTCTGAGACACTGTTTGCATCGTCCTTGGTTCATGAGGTACCGGCTCCGTCTGTTGGCTTCTGGAGTTGGGTGGCATAATGCTCGGTGAACTGTTTGTAGATGAAGCAAATCCTTGGCCGTGTGCTTGTGATTCGTGTGATGAGTGCATTGGGCGTTCATGATCCTATCATAGGCGGTGACTCGTGGACGCTGTTGTTAGTAGTTCGTCGTCGTGGTGACCAGATCCTCGGGCTTACGCTTGTGATCTTTTTGGCCATTATTGTCGTTGCCGTTGCCGTTGTCCTTCTTGGGGCGCCAGCTACTCCCGGATTGCTTGTCCTGCCATGAAGCTTTAATTGCGTCGTCTGACTTGGCATAGGAATTGGCTGTCTCGAACATCTTCTTGACTGTCCTTAGGGGCTTGCCCCAAAATTTGCCGATTAACAACTCATTGCGGACAACCTTCTGAAACGCGGCTATGATGACGTCATCGGTGATGTCGGGGATCTTGTTTCGCTTTTCCGAAAAACACCGAATGTAGTCCTTCAGTGACACATCTGGCTTCTGGATCATGTTGTAGAGATCAAAATGAGTCCCGGGCCTTTCAAAGGTTCCCTAGAAATTGGTGATGAAGTGGTCTCGAAGCTCGCTCCAGGAATTAATCGAACCTCGTGGTAAACTTGTGAGCCAATTTCTGGCTGAGTCGGCAAGAGTGACGGGCAGGTAGTTTGCCATGGCCTTGCTATCTCTTGCTGCGCAAATGGCGAGGGTGTAGACGGTCAACCATAACTCGGGGTCGGTTTTGCCGTCATACTTGTCAATCCCAGTGGGCTTGAAACCACTCGGCCAATTCACTCGACGCAGGTCCCGAGTGAACGCGGGTACTCCTTCATCATAGTTGTCGGGGGAATTCCTTCGTTCTTCATGATAGGGCTAATTGCACTCGCGATGACGCTGGTCAAGTATCTCCCTCAAGTCACTCGGCACGGGCCTTCGAGAGCCACTCTGGTAACTTGAGCCATTGCCATAGCGAATTCGATCATGGACGGGTGATCGGCCGTGACCTCTCTCACGAGAGTCGACCAACTGATCTCGGGCGCTTCCAGATTGCGTGATGATGAGGGTAATTGGACTTGGCAGGTGTCTTGATGTGCTTGGGTCTTTGGTAATCCTTGGATCACATTGGTGGTAGGCGGCTACCGTCGTGTGTCTCGGTGATGGATTCGGTGGCTCCCCGAGCAGAGCCCGTAGGGGTGCCGAGTGGTGCTATAGCAGCGATCATAGTCTTGACTTTATCAAAGATTGGAGTTACGTTGGGGGGTGCCACGTCTATGACGGTGTCGATGAGGGTGAGAGCAGTGATCGCGTTCTGTTGGGGGGTGAGGAAGGCGTTGGTGTTGTCGACTCGGGTCTGAAGTATGGCGTCGTGAGCGGAGCGCCCAGCCGCCCTTAGATCTCGTCTTCTCTTGTCATTGTCTTCTTTACGCTTGAGCTCCTCCTCCTTGCGCTTGCGCTCTTCTTCGTACTTGCCTCGTTCTTCCGCAACCCTGCGGGCCACGGCTGAGTCGGTCTCCCCAGCTTCGGCCATGAGGACGTTGAAGAATAGCGGAGTGTAGTCGTCGTCAAAGTCGGAGTCGTTGATGTCCTTCGTGGAGATATCGTAGAGATCATCAAAGTCGGAAGAGCTAAGGTAGTCGGCGATCTCGGTAGATGAACACGATCCGAGGGGTTGAATCATGACGGCGATCTCCCTAGAGCTCAAACCGCAGCATGATGGCGATGCAGAAAATTCTCCCGAGTGGTTCGATCCCAACTCGGAAGATAGAAAGTTGAAGTAGATCTCAGCGTCGTTTGGTAACCCGAACCGCGCCGAGTAGTTTTCCCCTCCTGACTGGTTCGGATCCGAGTTAAGGAGAGAAATCTTGCCGAAGTTGTAGGTGATGAAGTCAAGGCTGCCGAAGTGGAACGCCTGCCCTAGAGGGAAGACGAAGTCGTCGATGCCTGATGCAGATCCTATCGCGCTAGTCGGTGAGAAGAAGAAAACTTGACGCAGCCCTACCTAGCGCGCCAACTGTCGAAACCTGATTTCGGCAATAATAAACAGGGGATAGCGCACAAGTGCTAAACACGATGGGTTAGTAGACAAAAGAGTTTAGACAGGTTCAGGCCTTCTATAAAGAAGTAACACCCCACTCCTGTTTCGGGGATTAGATCCGCCGAGTTGTGTATTGATCTCTTGATCGAGTTGTGTATGAAGAAAACCTAGCCAATTACTATTGTCTTTATATCCCTGAAGAGACGTCCTACCCTCCTTATATAGGTTTAGAGGGTAGGCTCACAAGTCGAAAACCTAACTACATACTACATAAGACTCCATAGTATTCCCGACTTAGGACTATAAGACGTTCCTTAATACACAAGGTAACGTAATACTTAAGTCCTAAGCCTATTACATGATCATGACTCATAACCTATCCCCTATAAACAGTCGGATAAGCTAGCCGTGTAGATATATGGTACCCATAATTTCCACACATGGGGTTTTGTGAAACTCTAAATTTAGTATAATATGTTGACACATCATGTAACGTGAGGTCTATCTAAAGCTGGAATGGGTATGTGAAACTCTAAATTTAGTATAATATGTTGACACATCATGTAACGTGAGGTCTATCTAAAGCTGGAATGGGTAGCCTAGGTCTGTGAATAACCGAGATTGAGACAGGCTTGAGACAGGCTCTAGTGAGCCTAAGTTGAGGCTTAAGCCCAAAGTTGGCTTAAGGCTGGTTTATACCAACGAGTACAAATATGAGTAAATTATAGGCTTTTGGCCTCATGTTCGGACTCAACAGAACTTAAAAAAAGGTATATATTAGTATGTTATATTTAATATAGATGCTTTCGGAACTAGTCGCAAGGATGAGCTTAGCTCATAAGGTTTTGATCCCTAGTAGAGTGTTGAGCTCATATTTATGCTTGGCAGCTTTAGCGAAGGTCGGATAGACTGTCAAACCCAAGTTTTTTTTTACAGGTATACCAAGAAGGAACACATCGTCAACTAGGTCATATAGGGTCATTTGTGCTTCCCTACAAGCTAGTTCTTCTTTTCCTCTCTTCCAGTGTGATCTCACTCTCTGCACCAATCAGAAAGTTAGGCCATGGTGCTCCTGGATCACTGCAAGGGATCTGGGTCTTAACCCACCAAGGCACCACAATCCTAGGAATATGACAGAACATACTTTTATCACTTACAGATAATAATAATAGATAGAAGATGGTAGCTTTGAGCAGTGACGTATCTAGGATTTAGGATATGGATGGTCCAACTTACGGAAAATTTTGTAAACACTGCAAAATGACAATGCCAATATATACCATACAAATATAGAAAATATAAGAGATCAAAGATGCACTATAATATTAATAAGGCATCTTAAAAACATCTTATAATTAATAATTAAGTAAAAATTTGATGTCAAGAAAATTATATGGCTATAAAAGTTTGAAGAAAATTACCATACTACTTATTGTTGGCTCTACGCCTTCTAATAGGCTTGGTCAGTTATTATCTTTTTTTGCCTTACTTTATGCTGCTTATTTTTGTAAATTAGTTATTAATATACTGATTGTGATTTGCTTAGAAAATTAAATTGTACATATAAGGCAAGAAGAAACAGAAGCATCAATCTAATGTGCGAGTTCTAATGGATTTGATGTGTAGAAATGGTTGTAAGAGAACATGATAGTAATATGCAAGGCCTCACCCCCACAGATACACACTGAGAAGGATGTAGGGACCAAATGGAAATTTGTTTTCTCAATAACATGCATGTTACTAGATTGTGTAGTCTTATCATTCCTCATCAGTATGTTCTCATTTTACCAAAGCCAACATTTGAATCGACCCATTGGTGTCCCAAACTTAATCAAATTTCACACCACATACAAATTGTGACAGGCCTTAAGAGACTTATTGGAGTAAATTAGACAGATAACTAACTTTTGGGTCCTCAACACCAATTCTTGGTACAATTGCATAAGTTTAGTATGATGCTCATTTCTGTAAATTCCTTGCACACCTCAAGTCAACAATTATTGCATTCCACTCATGTATAGTGGTGTGACTGTTTTTATAGTTGACCTACTAAAAGAACAGAAAATTCAACAGAGCTGCACCACTATCCCAATAGTCTCACATGTTTTCACTATCCAACATTCTCGTTGACAAACAGGCTCTGCCTCTACAAAGATTTCTTCCTTCTACACCATTTTGGTGATCCTGTAATTTTTCTCCAAGTGGACATAAGGCCGCATTCTCAATAGAAGTTAAAAACAATTGATTAGCCTGTCGAAACTTGGTTTCGACAATAAGAATCTGGGGGTAGCAGTCAAGCGCCAAACACGATGAGTTAGTATGCAAAGAGGTTTAGACAGGTTCAGGCACTCTCTAACGAGAGGTAATACCCTACACCTGTTTCGGGGATTCTATCCGCCGAGTGGTTTATTGATCTCTTGATCTCTTTCAATCTATACCCTCATGAGTTTTCGCTCTGATCCTCTATATTCGTCTCATATCCCTCAAGGGACGCCCTACCCTCCTTATATAGTCTTGGAGGGTAAGGTCATATATCGGAGACCCAATCACACTCTATGTCGGACTCCTCAATCTTACCAACTTTGGACTATAGGCCGTTACCTTATCACAATGGTAACGTAATACCCAAGTCCTAAGCCGGTTTACATAATTATGAGTCACAACCTATCCCCTATGGTAAGTCGAATAAGCCAGCCGTGAGGGTATCCAGTACCCATAATCTCCACAGTAGCCCCCGAGACCTTCACAGTCGACGAGATAACTTTGCCTCGAACCAGAATAACACATAGCCGAATGACTCCTTACCCGAATGCTTCTATCGCCGAGTGCTTCCATCATCTCTGCCTGAGTCTCCCGAGTGCTTTATCATCCAATAGAAAGGCTGTAAAGGGCTGAAAACATCTCAAAAATTTCTTAGGAATAGATATTTAGGTGCATCGACTGATGCACCTAATTAGGTGTAGCCCTCGACTATGTGTTTAGTTAAACAAACTAAGCATATAGTCAAGAACTATAATAATCATACTCTCCTGAGTTAAATAAATGCCTAGCCTAAGCCAAAAGCAATCATGAAAAATCATATAACACATAACCTCATAATCAAGGCATAGTGTATAATGAATTCCGAGTACTCGGCAAGCTCATGCTTATCCGAGTCGTTTTGCCCGAGTCATCTCAGAACAAACAACTCAGCCAACCCTCATGGATAGAAAATCTGAGTTAATAATTCATCAGTCATCTGAAAAATATGACCAAAATATTAAATAGCTCTAGCCATAATATCAGTGTTAATCAAAAAAGCACACCAAGGTGGCAGAAAAGCATTGACATAATCATAAAATCAAATGCTTTGTAAAAACCAAACAGCTCCTGCAACCTATATAAAAGTTACCAGGACAGTTATAAAAAACTTTACTGTTTGTCATCTTTCAAGTTGAATCGTACCAACCTTCAACAAGTTGTGTAACTACTGTATGAAATGATTTTAAAGGCATTGGGCAATAAGACACACGCATATTGCCAGGGCAAATCTGCTTAAGTCCCTAGAGACACGTGTCTAGCCACACCTGAACAATGGGCTGTAGGCCTCTCATGGGTCTCGGCCCAAATACGAGAAAGCCTATCGATACCCTAAAAATTACTGAAGCGCCGGCGCCTTCTCCGCCGCTTTATCTTCTGATCCGAATGGTTATCCTTCATGGGATGCACCAAAATAGATTTGATAATTGAATCCCAACTGGCGCAAGAACTCAGCTTGTGACCCTTGTGGGAAATAATGATTGATCCAGACCATGAATATAGGAGATAAGCTCGCGGCCATGAATTCATGTTGCATATATCCAGAATAAGTCCAAATTGAAGGTATGATCCTCGTGCTAGAGCTATTAAGCCCCTGAGCATGTTGTTTGTCCTTCTGTCGCAGTCGAGGTTATCCATTGGTGGCAACTGATGTAATCGGCATGGAAGCGAGACCACCAATGTGAAGATAAAATTGCCCATCAAAGGTAACGAAGATATCGGTGGTGGAGACATAGTTGCCCATCAACAGTGATAGTGAAATCCACCAACCATGGAGACGAAGAAAATAGTCGGCGGTGAAAAACGTAACCAGCAGTAACGACGACTGGTGGCAGCAGAAATGGTCGGCTATGAAGATGAAGTTTCTCAACAACGGTGACAGAGAAGCATAGTCGTGGAATCGAGAAGATCAGTCGGCAACAACAGACGAGGCGACTGGCAGTAAAGACGATGACGCCTATCAATGGCGACGCAGTAGGCCAACCTTGAAGGAGAGAATACCAGTCATTGGCGACCAAGGCAAGTCGGTGTTGAAGATGAAGACGCACATCCGCAGCGACGACGTAGGCCAACAATGACGACGAGACCACTAGTCGGCAACGACGGAGATAGCCGGACGATGAAGACAAAAATACTAATTAGTTCCGGTGTAATAGGCCAACCAACTGTGACAGAAGCAACCGGTGGTGATGACGATCCGTAGCAGAAAAAACAACCAGTTGTAGAGACAAAGTTGCCCGTCAACGGTGGCAGAATTGATTAGGCCGAAGAGACATGACAAGGTGTTGATGAAGATGGCGACGTTGATATTCCAGTCAAATTTTAGTGTAGACGAAGCCCAAACTCCTGAAGCAAAGAATTTGGTTGACAGTAGTTGACTGAAGATGAAGATAATGCTGATGACGAAGGTGCTGATGATAATAATCAATCAAACTGTTGAAGATATCGAAGCCCAAGTAGTTTCCTTGACGCTAGCATGTGTGTAGCGAAGAACTCCAAACTCCATGACATATAAATTAAACCTTGAACTTGACATTTGAAAAACTTGGAGTAGACTGTAGCATCAACTAAGAGCCAAAGTTATCGGTGAAAATGTTGGAGTCGCTAAAATAGAAAGCTTGCTCTGGAGCGAAGATTTTGAGTCTTGTATTTGTGTAGCCCCCGACTCTATGCTTAGTTGGGAAAAAACTGATCATAGAGTCAAGAACTATAGCTTATCATTGAGTAGTCATTGCTTGAGTGAAGATACACATTGAGGATGTCATGTTGAGGCTCTTGGAGACGTCGTGGTTGGTGAAGTGACGAAGCTTGCGAAGTAGAGGCAATAGAACTAATCGACGATAAAAACGTAAACGCCCAACAATGGTGACGTGAAAAACCAACCATGTAGGCGGAGATACCAGTCGGCGGCGGCGAAGGCAGGCCGACGATGAAGTCGTGGACGCCCAACAACGGTGATGTCACCAATCAACCGTGTAGACGGAAACACCAGTCGGTGCTGGCGAAGGCAGGCCGACGATGAAGTCGTAGACGCCCAACAACGGTGATGTCACCAATCAACCGTGTAGGTGGAAACACCAGTCGGTGGTGGCGAAGGCAGGCCGACGATGAAGTCGTAGACGCCCAACAACGGTGATGTCACCAATCAACCGTGTAGGCAGAAAACACCAGTCGGCGACAGCGAAGGCAGGCCGACGATGAAGTCGTCGACGCCCAACAACGGTGATGTCACCAATCAACCGTGTAGGCGGAAACACCAGTTGGCGGCGACGAAGGCAGGCCGACGATGAAGTCACACCAGTCGGCGGCGGCGAAGATAGGCCAACGATGAAGTCGTAGACGCCCAACAATGGTGATGTCACCAATCAACCATGTAGGCGGAAATACCAGTCGGCAGCGGCGAAGGCAAGCCGACGATGAAGTCGTAGACGCCCAACAACAGTGATGTCACCAATCAACCGTGTAGGCTGAAACACCAGTCGGCGACGGCGAAGGCAGGCCGACGATGATGTATAATTGATCGATCCTGCAGTATAAACACGTAGGATGAGTAGTATTTGATTCAAATATAGTACTTGAGGAAAATAAAAGCATTTAAAAATATTTATTAGTATGTATTTCTCCTCTTGTTGGTTTTGATTTTCCCGAGTAGATGACTCCTCACGTTTAAACACCCTGCCCGACTAGTCATTGACATGGGTTCATCATTAATGAAACAAAGTTTCACATATCGGAATTTACTACTCGGGTACTTTCGTAATTGTTTAGAGGAGAAAACAAATTACTTTATCTCTATGCTTTTGATTGCCTCCGAGTAATACTTAGCACCTTGCGTTATACACTCCATCCAACGAGCTCCTGGGTGCTAGGATTCGGCCCAAGGGTAACTATCCATCGACAAACCAAACGGAAAGCATAAGGAAATAGAGTTTCATAACTCGATGGGCACTTTTTTACTCGGATTATTTCGCAAGCAATCGAGATAAACATTATAAAAATTAACTCAGAAATATGATATAACATCTGTAGCCCCCGACTCACTGCTCAATGGAGGACCAGTTGATGTAGTGAGGCAGAGGAAAAATAAAATATCATATAAAAAAGAAAATTAATGATGACTTAGCTTTTTGGTATTTTCATCGGTGACGACAGAGGTGGGGCCCCACGGTGGGCTTTAATTGTTATGCTTGTCTTGCCGCGAGGCTTTAATTGCATCATTTGATTTGGTGTAGGAGTTGGCTGTTTCGAACATCTTCTTGACCGTCCTCGGAGGCTTACGCCCGAATTTGCCAATCAGCAACTCGTCGCGGACGCCTTTCTGGAATGCGGCTATGATGACATCGTCGGTGATGTCGGGGATCTTGTTTCGCTTCTCCGAGAAACGCCGAATGTAGTCCTTCAATGACTCGTCGGGCTTCTAAATCACGTTGTAGAGATCGAAGTGGGTCCCGGGCCTTTCGTAAGTGCCCTAGAAATTGGCGATGAAGTGGTCCCGAAGCTCGCTCCACGAATCGATCAAACCTCATGGTAAGCTTGTGAGCCAGTTCCTGGCTAAATCGGCGAGAGCAACGGGCAGGTACTTCGCCATGGCCTAGCTGTCTCCTCCTGCTGCGAGGGTGTAAACGATCAACCACGACTCGGGGTCGGTTTTGCCGTCATACTTGTCGATCCCTATGTGTCTGAAACCACTCGGCCAATCCACTCGACGCAGGTCTCGGGTGAACGCGGGCACTCCATCGTCGTAGTTGTCAGGTGATCCCCTTTGGTCTTCATAATAGGGTCTGTTGCGCTTAAGATGACGCCGGTCAAATACCTCCATCAAGTCACTCAGCAGGGGTCTCCACGAGCTGCTTTGGTAGTTGGAGTTATGACGAATCCGATCGTGGACGGGTGGCCGACTGTGACCTCTCTCATGAGAGTCGGTCGATTATTCTTGACGCTTCCATGCTGCGTAATGGTGAGGGTCTTTGGACTTGGCGGGTGTCTTGCTCTGCTCGGGTCTCTTGCTCAGCTCAGGTCTCCGGTAGTCTTTGGATCGCATCGGCGACAGGCGGCTGTCCTCGGGTGTCTCGGCGATGGACTTTGTAGCTCTTCGCGCGGAGCTCGTGGGAGCACCGTTGGCTGTGGCTGCGACAATAGTCTTTATCTTGTCTAGAAGTGGTGTTACCGCAGGGGGTGCCGCTTCGATGACGGTGTCGATGAGGGTGAGGGTGGCGACTGCATTCTGTTGCGGCATGAGGAAGATGTTGGTGTTGTCGACTCGTGTCTGGAGTATGGCCTCGCGGGCGGAGCGCCCAGTCATCCTCAGGTCTCGTTTCCTCTTGTCAGCTTCTTCTTTTCGCTTGATCTCGTCCTCCTTGCGCTTGCTCTCCTCTTCCATACGCTTGCGCTCTTGCTCAAGCTTGGCTCGTTCTTCTTCTGCAATCCTTCGGGCCATGACGAGTCGGTCTCGGCTACTTCGGCCATGAGGACGTTGAGGAACATCGGATCGTAGTCCTTGTCGAAGTCGGAGTCGTTGAACTCATCTGTGGAGATGTCGTAGAGGTCGTCGAAGTCGGAAGAGCTGAGGTAATCATTGAACTCCGTAGATGAGCACGACCCGAGCGATTGGAGTATGATGGCAATTTCCCTTGAGCCCGGATCGCAGCATGGTGACAATGATTCTCCCAAGTGGATTGATTTCAACTCGGAAGAGAGAAGATTGTGGTAGATCTCAGCGTCGTCCGGTAACCCGAATGGCGCCGTGAGGTTTTCCCCTCCCGACTGGTTCGAATCCGAGTCAAGGAGAGAGAGCTTGCCGAATTTGTCGGTGATGAAGTCGAGGCTGCCGAAGCGAAAAGTCTGCCCAGGGGCGAAGACGAAATCGTCAATGCCTGATGAAGATCCCATCGCGCTTGTCGGCGAGATGAAGAAGAAAACTTCACGCACTGTCCCCTACCTGGCGCGCCAACTATCGAAACTTGGTTTCGGCAATAAGAATCTGGAGGTAGCAGTCAAGCGCCAAACACGATGGGTTAGTATGCAAAGAGGTTTAGACAAGTTCAGGTCCTCTCTAACGAGAGGTAATACCCTACTCCTGTTTCGGGGATTCGATCCACCGAGTGGTTTATTGATCTCTTGATCTCTTTCAATCTGTACTCTCGTGAGTTTTCGCTCTGATCCTCTATATTCGTCTCATATCCCTCAAGGGACGCCCTACCCTCCTTATATAGTCTTGGAGGGTAGGGTCACAAGTCGCAGACCCAATCACACTCTTTGTCGGACTCCTCAATCTTACCAACTTTGGACTATAGGCCGTTACCTTATCACAATGGTAACGTAATACCCATGTCCTAAGCCGGTTTACATAATTATGAGTCACAACCTATCTCCTATGGTAAGTCGGATAAGCCAGCCGTGAGGGTATCCGATACCCATAATCTCCACATAGCCATATGTAAAACTAGAAACATTATTAGCATATGATTAATTGAGTGTTAATTATAAAAAATTAAAAAGTGAATTTATTTTGTTTTTTAAAATAACTTTTATATATAAAGTTTTTTCACAAAATGTACCATTTAGCAATTTCAATTTCAAGGGCATGCCAACAAAAACCGAGGAAGTACACCGCTAGAAAAACAATTTTTGTAGGCTGCCAAGTGTCATTTTTCCAAACGGCCAATCGCTCCACTGCAACTAAAGGCCTATGAAAATAGTCGATTTCCCAAGGCGGACCTTTATCCGCCTACACAAATCGATTATCGCAGGCGGCCATCCTAAGTGGTCCGATTGCGAAAATGGTTTTGGGCGTAAAAAAAATCAGATCCCCAAATATCCTCAATTTCATATAATTCAAAATGCAATTCCACCATCCCAAAATTCACAACACAAATTCATGCATTACACCATAATAAATTCATAAAAAAACAGCCAAGGACATCGGCGTTGGCATCACAGCGTTGGAGTTGTCCTTGGTAGCATCTTCAGCTTGCATCTTGGGAAGATGCCGAAGCAGTGCACCATCGTCGCACCAGCGAGGGAGGGCAGAGGCAGGCCGCAATGAGATTCACTTGAGGCTAGGAGGCGGCGAATCCACTCTCCCGAGGGCCAACGGCGGAGGATCCATTGTCCCCGCCGCTGTTGCTGCCTATGCACGAGGGAGAGAGGAACGACGTTGCGTTGTCTCAGTCATCATCCTCGCCATCAGATCCGTCACCTGCAAGCCTTGCTATCACCGGATCCGCCGCTCACGTGCCAAGTCACCACCGGGTCTGCCCGCTGCAGCCCTTGCTTTGCCGCAGCCCCCGTCCCTGCCGCTCCTCCTCGGAGCTGTCGCCGATGCTGCTCCTCTCCTCAGAGCCACCGACACATGGTGGGTATTGCATGCGTGAGAGAGAGAGGAGTGGACGGGGGAGGAAAATGAGTGGTGGAGGAGAGGATAAGGGATGGGACTTAGATATTTTTTGTAAGTTGAGGCATGAGTTCCCAGGCGGACCACTTAAACGTTCCGCCTGTGATAATTAATACATTTTCGCAGGCGGACGTCTGATGTATTTTTGCATGCGGACAACCATCCCACCCCTTACTCAAGATAATGTAGGCGGTCATTTAGGGGTGAAAATTCAGCCCGCCTGTATGATGATATGCGTATAGCCTGCGAAAATAATTTTTTTAGTAGTGGTAGAGAAGCCGATCCCCACTTTAAAATCAATTGCTAAACTCATCTGATGTTGAAATTACACTCATTAAAAATCAACAGTTAGAGCATGTGATCCAAGCATTTCCTGCATGTCATAGGAAAATGAATCTGTACTGGTACAGAAAACCCTATAGGTTCTGGCTGGGAACCCTATGTAGGTGTCGGTTTCCCAACCGGCACCCCCAAGGGGGAATTAATGAGAAGACGAATAAAAAAAAATGGCTCAATGCATCGACTCGATCGAGGCAATGCATCAAATCTCACCATCACCCCAAAGCATCAAAAGCATCCCACATCCAAGAACACATTCATCAACATCCACATACCACCATCCATCCATTCGTCCAACAACACAGAGACATCAAACATGGACAAATCAGCATCCAAGAACACACAGATCTGGAAAGAAGAGAACGACACTGGTGGGGACGATGCACGGATCTGGGCGACCGGTGAGCCGCTGTTGGGAGGTCATCCATTGCGCCGTTGTGGAGGCTGCCAACCGCGCCCTGCCATTGGGGAGGCCGCCCGCCACCCACCTGGCCCCACGAAGGGGAGACCGCTTGCCGCACCTCACCACCATGGAGGCTGCCCGTGGCAGAAGGGAGGCCACCCACCGCTCGCCGCCATGGAGACTGCCCGCCGCCCGTCACGCCCTACAGTAGGAAGGTTGCCTGCTGCCATGGAGGCTGCCCGCGACATAGGGAGGCCACCCACCGCCCACGCCCCGCTGCCGTGGAAGCTACGCCCTCGCCGCTCGCCTGGTGGAGAGGGTATGAGGATAGGGGAGAAGAGAAAAGATGGTAGGGGAGAAGAGGACGGGGTAGAGTAGAAGACGATGAGATGGAGTAGTTTGAAGATAAGTACCAGGCAGGCACACCACGTTCATGATATTTCCGTTGGTGCTTGGCTCGTTCGTGATAATTGGCTTTGCTCATTACGTAGGTACCGGTTTAAAAAAAGAACTAATACTAATGACTCATATATAAGTGCCGGTTTATTTAAGAACCAGTACCCTATGATTATTGATGTCTGTTTTTATTATAAATCAGCACCTATAAGTGGTTATAGGTGTCGATTCTTAATTTGATCTAGTTAAAAAGGCCCATTTGCATGAAAAACCCCTCATAGATACCGGTTTTAAGTTAATTGTACCTATGAGGACGTTATAAATGTCGTGTTTTGTAGTAGTGTTACATTCAATGTTAATGCCTAGTGCCCTTTGACTCTATCCTGTTGGTTGGCTAAGCCCACTTGAAGGTCGGTGAGTTCGTGATATACCAAATTCTTAAGTGGGCCACTCCGAAGGATTCATCAGAAACTGCATCATCAGGAGAATGGAATCATGCGGTTGGTCTAGGTCACTTCCAGTTATTTCGCCAATGACCAATTCCCAACTAAAAACAGCACCTTGGGTCGGCTAGAGCAAAATTCTCTGCAGTAACAACAAACCTCTGTCCAATAGATGCTCGAAACAACACGGATATACCTGTTGGGGGCTCTACATTTTAGGCTGCAAATATTGAAAGGGAACATAATTCTTCCCCCACTAAAATCTTGGGAGTCACCTTTTGAAGCTAATCATAGGGACGTGGTGGACTCTGGAGGGACTGTCTCATCATGGGTTCATGATCATCAATTCATCATACTGGTGAGTTTCTTGCGCATTTTTTTGTTTTTGTTTTCCAGTTTTAGATATAAATAAATGAACTGCAGGAGTTCCTTCTTTCATTTATCGCTGCAACCGAGTATCCCGTTGTTAATGCTTAAGTTAGGAATATTGAATACCTTGAAGTCGGCCGAACACTTGGTGCATTAGACCCAAAATGAAAGAAGATCCTCTGCTTGCTTTCCTCTAACTTTTAGTCACCGTTATGTAGGCCCATTGAACCTGTATATCAGTGACCCATATCAGAAGAAAGTAAATTAGAGGATCTCAATCTGACCCAGAATCCTGTTTATATGATGGAGCAAAGTGGTAGAGCCTGTTGTTGCTTTGTGGTCAACTGCAAGGTGGGCGTAATGCGAAGTAGAGGTGCAGAATAAAGGCATATCTCCTTGTTTACAGGGTACAGCCTACGGTGCGTATGCTTTGTGGTCAACTTGCTTATGCCTCCTTGAATCGTCTCACTGCACTATCGTTGCTGTTAACCCTGTTGCTACATATCTTTTCTCTACTTGTGCTGTTTATTACATAGTCAAATGAGATACTTGCTATCTTAAACACTTGTATACATTGCTATTGGCGCCTCCTTCGTTGGGCTACCACATGCATTATGCTATGTGTGTACGTCTGTCGCAGCGGTCACTCTGTCTGAGTTTTATACACATCAATACATGCACTGTTTGATGTATATGATGCATGTGCATCTTTCGGGGAAAAAGGAAAATAAACCTTGAACGCATGACTAAACTTTATTGTGTCAGTACGAGCGAACCCTTTTCCTTGTTTTCTTAGTTGCGAAATGTGCCAAACACATATGATTTCTGCATGTCATGCATGGTGAACAATAATGCCATGTGTATGTGGCTATGAGAGTCTGAGATCCACAACCATGTCATGAGACGATCTCGACAAGAAAAAAAGACAGAGAGAGAGAAGTCATGGGACATCAAAGACATAGAATGCACGAGAAGAATCTCAAGATTTGGTGCTATATATCATGATTGGCAATCGATCCACGATGGCACAACACAATCACTAGGCTAGTAAGTCGTGTCAAGTCATTGTAAAGCCAAGAGTTGACTCCCTGCAGGACAACTCCTCCTTGCTCCATGTACAATTCAAGTGGAGGCTAGCTGGCTAGACGAACATCCATACATGAAATCCAGCCTCGTATATAATGGCAGCTATATATGGAGCGATCCTCAAGAGTCATATGTAGGGTATACATTTACAAGTAGGAGGGTACCTTAAACCTAGAAAGTATGTATCACAGCTGGGGTAGCAGTGGCAATGGCAGTAGCGCCTCCTCGTCTTCCTCGTCTCGTCCATTTAATAGTGTCGGGATGGATGGTGTTGTCCTACCGGTCTCGTCTCGTCAACCGCCGCCGTCCAGCGACCACTTACCAATGGAGGAGGAGCTTCCGAGGGCAGCAGTGGCGGTGGGAAGGTACAGTGCGGAGGAGCGGCGGGAGCGCATTGAGAAGTACCGGAGCAAGCGAAACCACCGCAACTTCGAAAGGAAGATCACCGTACGTACATTATACATGCAAATTTTCTTATTCAAGCATATAACTCACTATCCCGAAAAAAAGCCCACATGCTAATTTATCTTTTACACACTAATTTATATTTGTATTGTGTTTCGCAATAAAAGTTAGATGCAGAAATATAACAACAATCGTGATTTAGCGTTTGTATTGTGTATCGCCCAAAACATTTGTAATTTTTTGAATCATGTATTGGGTGATATAAAAGTGTGATATATCATCTATTTATATATTATCTATGTGTTATTTTTTATGCCGAATTGATTGGATAGAGTCTGTGTGATTTTCTTAACAAATTTTGCCAAAAAAATTTATCAATCCCCGGTAGAATTCCGATAATTCCAATTATCTTGTTTACCACTACCCTACAATACTTTTTGCTACCGATAATGAAAATCTAAGCGGGCCTCAAAACCCACAAGGCCACACCGCTTGCATTGCTACTTTCTTTTTTTCATACCTCCCTAGCCAACTATTTACTGATACTGGTTGTTATTGGATTGCATGTGCATACAGTATGCTTGCCGGAAGACGCTCGCCGACAGCCGGCCTAGGGTGAAGGGCCGCTTCACCCGCAACTCCAGCACCAGTGATGCTGCCGACAGCAATCAATCGACGAGATTAGCAGAAGTAGTGTCCCCGTCGCTGGCAACGATCAATGCAATGTGCAATGACGACGACGACCGTGGCAGCGGTGACTTACCCGAGTGGTGGCCAGCAATGCAGGAGGCTTTGGCGAGGCAGGAGGACGACGACGAGGACCTACTCGCCGCCTACCTCGGCGTCTCCTCCATCAATCTCTACTCTCCGCGCGATCATTCACCATGAGATCATATTATTAATTACGTCAACGCCCACCCCACTTACTCATCAAATGCATGGGTGTTATAGTTAGTATGGCTTTCTTGTTTCACTATATGACTTTTGAGACGAGTTACTTAGATTATGTTTTGCCTGATTTCATCAAGGTGAAAGTTTGATTCGCCGATTTAACATGGTTTGTCCAAACCATTTTTGTCTTGCACTGCCGTCGAAAAGCAATTAAAATTCAGAATAATAAATAACTACTCCAAAATATTTCAGGACAGGGATGCTTCAAATCAAGCATCCAAGGTATGGTAAAATATAAGAAGCACCATCCCAAATTTCTTGACAACACTACCTCCTACCTTATTCTACCTTATTCTCTAGAGCTTATCTTTCTCTCTCTCCCCTGTCACTATCTCCTCTCGCTCCCCTATATCATCCATGATAGCGACGGCCTCTCATCCTCGATGGCAGCACGACAAATTTGGCCTTGGCTTCCTCAACAGCAGCGTGGAATGACGACAACACCTCTTGTCCTCACGGTGGTGTGATGAGCTCGGCCTCTGCTTCCTCAATAGCGGCGCCGGTCAGCCTCGGCTTTCCTCAATGGCTGCATGGCACGATGGCAACGAACCGTAGGCCATTGGTGGCGGCGAACAACGCCTAGTGCCAAACCCAACGATGACCGGTCACCGGAGAGAACGAAGTAGATCTGGACTGGTACTTTTTCTGATGTTTCAACCAACATATTGTCTATGTTCCTTTGTGTTGGATCAAAATTTTGGATTGGGTATTTTTATGTTGTTTCATTTTTTTTTGACGAAGCATGAGATCCATAGATGTTTCTATAATTGAGACTAGATGTTTCAAATGCTACAACAAAATGTTTCAAGTGCGATTCGACCATGTTTCACTGTTTAAATTGTTGAAACATTTTTCTCCGATTGACGAAACATTTTTATTGAAATATTTTTCGAGTGGTGCACCAAATGAAACATTTTGCACTAACATGGTGCAACACCGTCTGATGTTCAGGCCGTAGTTGCCCCCATCGTTCTAACAATAAAAAGGACTTTGTTCAACTACAAAAGTACTTGCAATGTTTTGTAAAAGAAATAAATAAATAGATAGATAGTGAGTATTATCTTGGAGTTTTATGCTAACTTTTTGCTTATCCGTTACAATCGACTATGCCTTTCTTGCGAAGTTGGGCCATGCCCTCATTGTGATAATTTTGCAAATAATTTTGGATGTGCAGATTTGGTAGATAATTGTGTAATATGTTGTTATTTTAGTAAGTGCAAAAAAGATGAAAGTACTGTCACAATGCTTTATCAATCCAAGCGCAAAATGATCTTTTTAAAATACTTAATGTTGGTTTATGTATGGTGACCAAACGGCAATGGAAAAGGAAAGGGGAAACACTTGTAAGATGGCATTTTGTAGGGACAAATCAAGCGTCGTAACCTATTATTCATTTTAATAAAATTTAGCAGTAGAAAATAATCATTATAAATTACTCTACTTCTTGACAAAAGAACAGATCATGCATTCTTGAGCAATATTCATTACCAGTATCTACTGCCATTACCAGCAAAAACATCATTCATTTAGTAGATAAGTACCTACTGAGTTAAGTGTTGATTCCTTTGGAGAATATGCCTAATTCCTGGTTATGACTCTCTTGCCTCCTGATCTCACCTCGTAACCCATGATCTACGTGTAGAAGTCTGTAAGATAATCTTTGGAGCTTCACACAATTTCTTCGCAAACTCAGGGGGACAGCATGCCACAACATTCCCACAAACTTGACAGCATTAAGTCTATATGATTCGAGAAAGGGAGGAGAAATATATGGCGGTGGCACAAAAGGACATAGACACTTGTACAATGACATTTTGAAGAACTTCGATGACAATTCGTATAAGGGATCAGTCATTCCTCGATGGGAAAACTCAGAAGCTTTTGCATTTGTATACTACAGAGCACTAGATTGTAAGATCGCAAAAAACAAATTGCTTCATTCTTAAGAAAATGTCCAATCAGTGGTGATGGATCTGATGTCACAGATAGTAGTTTTGAAATTTATTTCAAGATTTTTTATGTCCACCACGAGTAATACTTGATATTGTACCAAACGTTCAACAAATGTTCAGTGGCAAAACTAGAACTTAAACCTCGAAATTGAGGTGGAAAAGGTATTATCCATCTGGCCTTGTAGGACAACACAGACACAGTTTATGTGGTATGTCTACATTGCGAATGTCTCCTAAACCTAAAGTAGCACATGGAAAGATGTCAGAAGTAAGGGCAACAGCATTGCAAAACAAAAAGGAAATGGTATATGTTCTAGGCTTCTACTGTAGCTTCTAGCAACATGAATCCCGGTCTCCTATTTATTTGGTTCCCAGAATCTTCCATGACATGAATAATTGAAATCTTTTAATTAATGTGGCAAGATTGGGATCAATAGTACTTGGTTCATTCAAGTTTGTCAAATACATACCAACAATTCACAGCAATGCATTCATAACAATTCACTTACCAACAATTCACTTTACAAAAGCCAGCTAATTTTCTGTCCTGAAATGTATGCTCCCTTGTTCTGTAATGCATGCTACTATGTTAAACCAACTAACAGTCTCGTATTACCTAGCACCAGTGATGGAACCAGATGGATTTCCATGAAATCTATGGTTTTCAATGTGATAAACTGCTCTGATTTTTTCAGGACCAAATTAACCTCAATGATACTTGGACTGCCCCTAAAATTGGAATTGAAGTCACTGAAGCTAGAAAACTTGAGTTATAT
Organism: Oryza officinalis; assembly: GCA_008326285.1. Taxonomy (NCBI): domain Eukaryota; kingdom Viridiplantae; phylum Streptophyta; class Magnoliopsida; order Poales; family Poaceae; genus Oryza; species Oryza officinalis. The sequence goes on along the minus strand of BDMV01000012.1, from coordinate 14,447,090 downwards.
GCAGAGAAAGAAACAGAGATATAGGAATTGAGAAAGCATTTACTATCACCTCAAAGATCAGTAGAAAACTCAGCATTTACCATGCAGTTCTCAAGTAACTAAAACCCATAGCGATGTCTTCATTTAACTAAGCAGATAGATAGATACTAAGATGAGCAGAACACTGGAACCATAGGAGGTAAAACACATTGGATTGCTTGCTTACATATCAAGGCCTACCACACTAGCAAACTCAGCATTCACCATTCTATCCTGTTCTCGAGTAGCAGCATTTTCAAAGTCTTTCAGGCGCATGATTGCCTCTAAAATCTCCGGTCCTAGACATGGTCTTTGATCTTCAACTACTCTTTCATTGATGTTGAATGCATCTGCAGAAGAGACTGCCGACACAGGAGCCGCAAGGACATCCCTTGCTAGTTGAGCTAACACAACATGAAACAGTTTGTTGTCCTTCCACCTCATGAAAATATTGGGATCAGTTCCAAGAAAATCGATACGCAATCGATGTATTTGTTGTTGAACTCATTTCCCGCTTTTCGTTGGTGTACTGAAAGCTCTGATGAAGAGGGCGAGGAATCCTTTTGAAGCTCCAACTCCTTCAGTCTAGCAGCGAATAATGTATAGACCAGTGATGAGGACAGTGATGGTGGTGGACGGAGCGTGCTTCCAAATTTTTCTTCATACATGGAAAGGACTTGAAGAAATTCATCAGCAACTTGTGAGTAAGTGCTTGAATAATCAATGTTTAAGGCTTCACCTAACATCTTCAATGCCAAGTAACTTTAGCCGAGGATCTAAAATCAAAGCATAGCAATACAGGCGTGGAATACTATGAAAATATTTGACAAACACTGCTTCCATTGGTTTTAGAATGGCAGAGAAAACAGGGTCCTGTCCTATAAGACCGAAACAACACTGCATGTCACAAATATAAATCAAAGTTAAGGAAGATGTCTGACTGTAAACAACAGACAACTTGGTAGCAGCATCATAAAACTTCGCGAGGAACTTGTGAAATATACTGAGAAGGGACCAATTGTGCTCAGAAAGAAACTCTTGCTGCATACAGCCACTGACAAAGTCAATCAGAACTTCTTTGTAGGGAAGCACTTCCTTGAGCATGTCATATGTGGAATCCCACATTACTTTGGAATCAGGCCAAAGTTTCCTAGCCTTCTGACCTTGCTCAATGCAGCACTTCTCAAACGCGGCAAAATTTGCCTCCGAACTGAAAACGTATGCAATCGCGGCACGAATAGTATCCAAAGGCTCGGCCATCTCAGTCAAACCAGCTCGGACAGTGTCATTGAGGATGCTGAGAATGGTGCTCTGCTGGAAAACAACCCCTCCGGTGTACGTCTGAACCAGAGGAGCAAGTGCATCCATGGTTTTCGCATCCGCTATACCATCCCCAAGAGTAACAGAAACAATCCGATTCTCAATGCTATACTCCCTAGCAACATCAAGTATGCGCCGCGCGATCGCCTCCACGGTCGGCGCGCCATCGACAAGCTTGAAACCAATCACCCTCTTATTCAGAATGTAGTTCTCATCCACATTATGCGCGGCCACAGAGAGATAGTTCATCCTATGATAGGAAGTCCCCCAGATTATCACATGACAAGGCGAAGGAGAAATCGCCACCGGAGAACTCCTCCTTCAATCCTGCCACATGGTCTTCGTGGAACACTATGTGTCGTTGATGGTGAAAGCCCTGTCGATCCTCTCATACTGGGGGCAGAACGCTGCTGGACCATGGCCTCGAAGGATGCACTGCCGGCGATCCCGACGGGCAGATCCTGGGAGACGATGAGCGTCATGAGCTCGTCCCTGGCGGCGCATTCTTCGTAGGACCAGGCGCCCACCGACCCGCCGCCGCCGCCGGAGTAGTCGTCGACGGTCGTGGATTCGTCGGCGGCGGCGGTCAGGCGCAGGCGCTTGCGGGGACTGCTGCTGGAGGAAGCCGCGGAGGACGCCTGGTGGCTCTCGCGCTCGCCGCTGCCGTCGTCCTCGTCGCCGGCGGACTCGCCGCTGGCAACGGCGCCGGCGTGGGGATCCATGCGTGGGAGGAGGAGAGAGTTGGGAAATCTTTATTTTTTTTCTCGGAATGGCGATGGGGCGGCGGCGAGGGTTGGGGATGGGCGTTATGACTGTTGGGCACTTTGGGCTTGGGCGGGCCTGTCAATGAGAGAATTGGCGTTAACGGGCTTGGACATCATGGGCTATCTACTTGACTGGGCCTTGTTTGGTTTCTGAATGTAAGTGGGATGAACGGAATATTGGAATAAGTCTATAACATATACCTCAACTCATGCCCCTGATTGAATTGCATCCCTCAACCGCAAAACCGGGTATAGCCCGTCCCTCAACTCCCAAAACCATTGCAAATCGACTTCTTGGGTGGTTTCGAAGGTGATTTCATCCAACGTGATAGTTGACTCGCTGACAAATCAGGTGGGACCTACTTGTCAGCGGCCTCCACCTCATCCCATCTTCTCCCTCACCTCTCCCCCCTCTTTCTCTTTCATCTCTTCCTCTTCTCTCACTTCCATCAGCACAGAGGTAGGGCAGCGGCGACGGCGCATGGGGGAGGAGCATGCAAGCGGCCGGCCACGCGGGAGGAGGAGCTCGCGGGACGGCGCGCGTGGGGAAAAGCTCGTCGACCGACCACGCAGGGGAAGAGCGGATGGCGTGGCGACCACCGATACCATATCTCGTACCATATATAGCCTCTGTCACGGTTCCCTCGCCTCCCTCATCTCCGCAACCGCCTTCGTCGCCGGCGTCACGAGCTTGAGGACGCGTGTGAGTCAGAGCCAGTGCCTTCCCACCCTGCTTCCCTCTCCGCGTTTGTGGCTCCTTGCCGCTGGCGCCTATCTTCGCCACCTTCTCTCCTTGGCTTTCCCTTTCTGTAGTAGTGACTTCCCACCCTGTTTTCCTCTTCGCGTTGTGGCTCCTTGCCGCCGTTGCCTATCTTCGCCACCTCCTCTCCCCCACTTTTTTTTTCTGTAGCAGTGACACGACAAAAGTGATCAAGCATTGGGCCGGGTTCAGCTGATATCACTCACGGCGTTATCTTCAGATTTTAACATGAGTAATGGGTTAATCCAACTTGGCCTAGTCACAAATTGATCCTGGGCAGTAGTTGCTGGTGTGATTGTTTCACGATGAACAAGCATCAAGTCCAGTGCAATATCTTGGAGTTCCCAGAATATTGACCCATGTGTCCCCGTGGTACGGTATGGGTAGTTGCTAAGTTTGGAAGATTATTGGGAATAGATTGTTGATTTTTTTTAGAAAATAATTCAATGTGCAACACATATGGTTCTATGAGAAATGAGAAATAATTAATTAAGATATTTTCATAATTTACTGCATAAGAAATCCTTATCCCTCCAGTAGGTTTGAGCTTAACTTGTACTAGCAGTTTCATCCTCATGTTCTAAAAAAAACCTGCTAGATTATAGCTTGGATAAATATTAAAAAGAGCGGGACAGGTCTTATTTCTAGTTATTGACTACTTACTACTACATAAAAGCTCATAGATACTGGGCCTATAGGTACCGGTTTGGTGTCGGCACCAATTATCCAAGTCATTGGTGGTGATAGAGGCGTACCTGTTTTTTTCTTTTTCCATATGCTAAAAAAACTGAAAAAAATATTTAATATTTTTATTAGACACCTGTATAGTTACACCCCTTCCCAAGGGTCACATAATTTTTTCAACCCATATTCATATATGTGTATAGATGAAGATTCGAACTAAATACCTCTCTCTTCACCCAAAACCTCTTTACCATCTCACCTATAAAAACTCATCATCATCCAAACGACCTTAAATCGAAATGTCATCATCTACCAAGGTGTAGATCTCATCAAGCTCTACAAATTTGATATGAAGTTTATCCTCATCCAACTTCATATGTAAAATTAGATAAAAACACACATATATTAGATGCGTCATCATAGGTGCAGATTTTAATTATAAACCAACACATATGTGATGTTTATATGTATCAGTTCGTGCTAAAAACCGATATCTATGTCACCGCACTTATAGATATCGGTTTATTATAAGAACTGACACCTGTTTGATGTCCATACATATCAGTTTTGTTATTAGAACTGACACCTATAACTTGAGAGATTATTGGTACCGGTTTTGTTATAAACCGATACTAATGAATTGTCATATGTATCGTTTTTTATTCTATTTCATAAAAAGATGGAAAATATTTTATAGGTGTCGGTTTTAGATAAATCGGTACCTATAAGATCGGTCTTTATGTGTAGTGTTTTATAGTAGTGACTTTTTCCTCTAAAAAAACCCAGTTTTTTACTATAAATTTAAACATAGATTTCGTCCATGTTCATATAACCATAAACTTGTATTTTTAACGGAGAATACTTACTTTGATGCATCAAGTATAAAATACTAGTAAGTGAAGACGTCATGTCACACTTAAATCCGGTACTAAAAGTTGTTTCAGAGAGGTATAAAGCATTGTTGAGTCATCCAATAAAGTTGAACAACACGATTAGCATGTACAAATCCTTACCTATTAGCCTCTCCATCGATATAGTAATATACTATTATGAATTTCGACCCGTATGTTGAGATTGATATTCATAATATTAAACAGTGTTTCATTTGACTATATGAGGGAGTAATTACGTTAGTCTGCACATATATAATATAATTGGAAGTAGAGGCATCATCAGTGAAATTCAAAACAAGTAAATTTCTTCTCCCTGTTTCGATCCAAGGGCACTTGATGTTCGTGAAGTTTGTGGGAATTCTGCGGCATCCTGTCACACCGAGTTGGGTACAGAAATTATGTGGAGCTCCAATGATTATCCTACAAACTTCTACACGTGGATCATGGATTCGACTTCCGAGCCAAGACCAGGAGATCAGTCATAATAAGGAACTTTTCAAAAAATTGGCTTATCAGAAGATGAATGTTTACATGGTCCAAGGATTTAAGTATGGAGCCTTCAATGCTTAGAACTCTGTCCATTTGCGGAGTCATTGTTACAACACCCCTTGCTCGAATTTTTCTTGCAAAATGTAAGCTGACAGGGAGCTGGCCGATTCCAAGTTGTCTCGTAGCTGATATTGGATGATAGAATTCTTAAGATACTTGTACATTGTGGCCTTGAGATATCTCTGTTGGGAGGATGCATGGAGAAATAACCGATACAAAATTTCCCCTTCAACTAAGATCGATTGCATTATTCAAGTCGTTCAGCCTCAAATCGGCTGGGAGCTCATAATCTATAAAGCTGACATAAGGGAACCAGATCCTTGCAGCCTTGGGAAACCTGTCATAAAATTGATCGAACCATTCTTAAAAAGTTTTAGCTGATGGTCCGGATCCAGAATAGGTCAATGCTGCCTTACCAAAGGACATACATCAGTGTGTACCAGCTTCTTCGTCATCTGAGTAGTCCGATGGAAAGTTTGAGGAGTATAATGCGGTCCTTTCGGCAATGTTGAGTGTATATAGGTTCAATCAGAGCTGCAAAAACCATCAGGGTCCTCCATAGCCGACAGGGTTCCTGAGAGGAGTTTGGTTGTTGATTGGCTAAGTGTTTGATATACGGCCCCGAGTAAGAATTTGCCCAAAGGAATAAATTTCTTTGCTACCAGAGCCTAGGCTAGATGTTACATGTTTGCTGTTGGGTCGCAAGCTGATCCACAGAAAACAAATCTTTCTAGCCAGAGGTTGAGGAAAGCTATGTATTCTCTATCTGTTACTGGGTCTGTGTCGATGTGCTTGAAGATATAATCAGACCAGCCACCTACATTTTTGGTTGATAACTTGTGTTCGCATTTGATCTTTAAGGAGAAGGGGTTAGCTTATGAGATAATGTCCAAGCCGGTAAGCATTTTGATATCCATTAAAGTAGGAGTCGTTGGCCCTTAGCCAAACAAGAAGACATTAAGAGTATTAGACCAAAAGTATATAGCCGATGACAGCATAGGTTCATCTTTCTTCATATCGGCTAAAGACAAAGCTAAGCATTGGGCTATGCCCATGTCTTCCCACATAGACTGCTTGGAAGTTGATATTCTCTTATATCAGGTCCTCCATCCATCCAAGCTAGAAGGCCAAGATCTAAACACAGTCTTCTAATCGGTTAGATTGGGCTTGGTTTGCTTATATGGGATTCTGTCAGTTTCAACATTAACAAGGTAATAGGGGTCCACATCACCCATCGCCCTAAGGAAATAATGAGTTGGTTCTTTCAGAACGGGAATTGCAATTTGGTTCTCAAATGCTACAATTGGAGAAGAACAGAAATGAATCATGAAATTGCTGAGAAAGGGGATCTGAGAGCAAAATTCAACCTAGGACAGGGGCATGAGTAAAAGAAGGCGATGAAGCTTAAAAGGGTCTGAAAGCATACCAGGGGGACATCGGTGATGGTGACCATGGAGCTTGATGAAGAAGAAGTGCCCAGGGGTTGATGGAGGTTGTTGCTGGAAGCTCGTCCCGTCGATGAGGTCGCCGGAGAAGATGAGGAAGACTTGCGTGGTTTTCGGGCGTCAGTAGGCAGGGAAAAAGGAGTAATGGCATGAAGTTTAGGACCAAAACCGTTGGTATTTATTGCGCAAGGCTTATAACGGTCATGATACAAAAACCCTAGCTTTTTGTGGATCTATGAGATAATTTCGCAGCATATCAATCATACTCCGGAATTGGGGGGCATGTGTAAACAACAAAATTTGGTAAAGATGTGCCAGCAATCAAGATTGGATCCGAGGTGGATTTGAAGGAATAAAGTAGTTTTCTAAAACAGGCAGCGCATCGGCTGGAGTCGTATCAGCTGATATGGAATTGGACTCGGGTAGTCGATACGGGTAACTTGAATTGGACTTGGTTGGGCCGATACGGGTAACTTAGCTTTGTGTTGGTTTCGGAGGAGGGCTTAAAGATATTACTGGCTAGGAATTGAGTCCAAATAAGACAATTGTATCTAATAATTAGGAATAAGAGTTAGTTTTCTTTTTGTAATATTAGGGTAAGAATCAACCTAGGACTTGTTTGTTTAGGAAAGTTGTAAGTAGTGTCCGGCAAGGACAAGGTTTGTATGTACGGGTATAAATATAAGCCCGAGGTCTATGTAAAAATAACAAGAGTTCAATCAACACTTTCGGCGCATCGCCATAATTTTCTCTTTACTTTTCGACGAGTTCGTGATTCGGGTTTGTCAGTTGGAGGTATGGCTTGTTATGTTACCACAAAACTTAGCCAATCTAAGTCGATGGCTGATTTAGCCGTATCGGCTAGGCCTTTTCTAAGGTTTTGTGAGTATCGGCTAAATCGGCATAGGGTATCTACCACCCAAAAAACATTCACAGACTTGATTGTCTAGATATCATGCTTTTTTTACACTTTGTGCTGCATCAGCCTAGTCCTAATCAGAATCATGATTCTTAGCTTGTCTCTTGTTTGTAATAGGGGTAGCATCAGAGTTTAGCCGATCTTATCTGATATAACTGCTTAGTTGTGTTCAAATTTCTTTTAATCATGTTTTTCATGTTATATCTGCCCTTATACAAAAATATCACTTTAGTTACATATATCAAGTTTGCCTTAATATATTTATCTAGATTGATATTTTTGTATAAGGCTATATCGGAGTATTAGCTGATATGGTATCAGTTTTTAACCAAACTATGATTTCATCGGTCAAGATCTAATCTTGGTTAATAGATTATGTATTTATAGCCGATGGAATATATTTAGGGTTTACTTTGAATTATTTATCTTACACATCACAGCTGATTCGTCAAATCGCATCGGCTAGGTCTATACGATATGTCATCGGCTTATCGGCCGATCGGCTGTCGTATGTCTAACTCAGTTTTATTGTATATCTTGTTGATTACAGGATCAAATCAATTGGCACGCCTTAAACCCGTTTTCTAAGAGTTGGACCTGTATTGGAGTTAAGCAAATCTTCCAGGACGACGTGTTTTCACATCAACACGCTTCTAGCATGTTTTTGCATCAACAAGTACCAACTGGAGAGGTGTGGAGGAGCCGACGAGATGATTGGTGATGGTGGTGGCCGGTGGCTCCACGAGAAGACGACAGCGGAGGTTGGCTCCGTGGGGAGGTAGCGCAGGACAGCGTCGCTGGCTCGACGACGATGAAGCGGCACTGGGTCGGCGACAAGTAAGGCAGGAATGCAACAACGCTAGCTGCTTGCTCCGCAAGAAGATGACGATGCTGGCGGATGGCGAGGATATCTGGGGCAGAGTTGGCGAGGATTTTGGGATGGGGATTGGGGATTTGGGAGCAGCACGGGTAGGAAACCAAGCGTGCTGATGAGAGTTTTTCGGAGCCAAGCGTGTTGATGGACGGACGGATGAAATCGAGACGGCAAGATCGCACGGTGCATGCATATGCTGGTACTGTTACCCTGTAGCAAAGGCTAGGTGTGCCGTGGTTCACCGGTAGTGGGTTACGAAAACTAAGGATTTAATATGATTAGGCAGAATTCATGCTCCAAAGGAATCAGCAGTTGACTCGGTAAGGATTTTTTTAATAATAAGATTTGGTCTTCACTTCGACGGAAGCTATAATAAATTATTACATAATTGTTAGCTTAAAGAATAAAAAAAAACTGCCATAAGATGAAAAGAAAGATAAATAACCACTCCGCCAATAAAAGAAAGGATACAACTTATTGAGACAACAATTCTATTAAAAAATCTTTATCCAAAATTGAAAAAATATACATAACCGTAAGCTCTAAACTTCAACATGCAAGATGAATGGATTCCTTCTCCTCGTTACACCTTTGTAGGTTTGCCCAAAACCGAAACCAATATGTTGTTTTGAAGAGTAATTACATATAAGAGTTAGTTGTAGTTTTATCAAAAACCATATTATTCCTACGTAACTATAGAGCCTCACATAAAACAGATCGCTCCTACAAATATAAGTTCTTTTTTGTTTTTTAGTCTATGCCAATAAACCAATTACCAAACATGTAGCAAAATTATGAGATAATTTCAAACTAAAGGATACAAGAACAATTATCCAAAGAATTTTAGCAAAATAACAATTAAAGAATAGATGTTGGATATTCTCCTCAAGCATAAAAAACAATATTTTATAACACCATTTTAGTTTCTTGTTGCTAAATTATCCTTGGTTAAAACCACTCCTTTAAGAAAATGCCACATAAAATTTTAATTTTAAGAGGCATCTTCTTTTTTTATAAAACTTTGTTTATTTCCATGTAACCATTATTAATTAGAGTTACATAGAATAAACAGAAAACAACCCATTCTGGTGAAGATTCTATCTAAACATATCCTTGTCACAATTAAGTTGAATCTGCATAATTTTCTCAACCACATTATTTCAATTTTCAAAATTTTGTCCCACTAAATCCTTTTTAAAAGAAACATTAAGTGGAACTCTACACATAACAGTTACAATTGATGTATTTTTTTTACAAACAATGTTATATAGAGATGCAAATTGTTCCTGAAAGGATGAATTCCTAATCCATCTATCTTCATAGAATCTAATTTGTTTTCCATTGTTTAATATGAAAGATCAAAGGCTCAAAAATTTATCTTTTAACTTTTATTAAGCTTGACCAAAAATGAGAGTCACTCGTTATCTGACTACTGGAGTGATGGTCTGATTCTTAAAGATACTTTGTTGTTAGGAACTCTTGCCAAACACCGTCCTTATTGATCAACTTAAGTAACCATTTACTTAGAAGACATTAATTTTGCACATCTATGTTATTAATTTCTAGTCCACCCTATTCTTTTAGTTAACAAATAATATTCAATCTTGTCGGTCTATATTTTTTTCTTATGTTTATCGCTTTATCAAATTTGGATCTATAATAATCATTTCTTACATCATAAACATATCTACTAATGAATTATTTTTTTGGCTGGTACGGCAAGCAGCTAGCAGGTTGAAACTTTATACTGGTAAAGAATGTTGCTCAACAATTCTATGATCTGCATTTTTTATCACGAAGCAGAGTAATTTATTAATGCTTAATTTCTACTGTTGGATTTTTTTTTAAAAAAATGATGAATAGTTTTTGGCGATCCGTTCTATTTTGCATCTTATTCTTCAAAAAAGAAAAATGAAATGTATGGATAATGCCTTTTTTTAGCATAGACAAATACACTCATTGTTCCTGTGGTATGGTCGGTGTAATGCTCATTTTGGAAGATTATTGGGAATAGATATATGCTTATATGAGAAATAAATAACTGGGATATTACCAGAATTTACTGCATAAAAAATCCTTATCTCTCCAATAAGTTTGAGTTTAACTTAATTGTACTAGCAGTTTCAAGCTCACGGTCTACACAAAAGAAAGAGAATTCACTTGTGATAAAACCTTGAATCATATACTTATACAATTCATCCCCACAAACTCTAATTCTCTGATATAATCTGACCATTAGATCAACAATCGATGTTTAAGATTCACTAATTCCCGTTCAAACTCCTTATGTCCAATGAAGAGCACAGTCGTACACAGTCTGTTTCTATGCCAAGCTCTTCCATCCTAATTGATCCAATTAATGCCATATATATCTAGCAGGATCTGGACACAGTCGAGGCTCCCTGACTTCCTGTAACCGGCCTAGCAATACAAATACAAATGGTAAGATAACGACCAATCAAAATGATAGCATACAATCTACAGAATTCATCCATTCAAACTCCAGGTTATCCTCCATCGATCAAGGAACATGGTAATGCACGGGCTCGAGCGAGGCAGCGTCAACGCGCTATACCAGTCCGCTAACTTCAGCAATGGCAGCACCATCTTCCAAGGCTACGACGTCGTCAGCAAGGCTTCTGTTTTTTTTTCGTTAGGTTTGGTTCAGTCCCACAAATCCATAATCGTAGGACACTGCTTCCCCTGAAGCCTATTCGAATCACCAGCATCATCGATAGATATATAGATCCATATTGTTTTGCCATGATGTTAGCTAGCTGCGTGATTTCTTAATCATGTTTGTGATTGTTTGTTATACAGTGATAGCTAATGGCTACATCCCTATGTTTTTTTTTTCTGACGTTTGCATATGAGTGTATATATCAAGTGGTGTCTATTCTTCACTTTGCATTGCCTCGGCCTTCTTTTTACAATTTTTCTGTACTTAGTACATATGCATAACTTTACAGTCTTAGCTATTAGATATTTTGCAGCAACGTGCGGAATTTTATCTAGTAAATATTAAAAAGGGAGGAGCAGGTGCATAGCTAAAAATAAGGTATTTTAAGCAGGGATGGAGAGAATAGTAAATAAGCATGGTGATGTTATCAAACGAGTCAAGACACCGAGAGTTATTACACTACTGCTTACTTTGGAGCATCCTGCTTACTTTGGAGCATCAAGTATCAAAATACTAGTAGGTCAAGACGTCAGGTCACTTAAATCCATAAAGGTACCAAAAGTTTCAGAGAGTATAAAACATTGCACTACATGTTAAGTCGAGATCATGAAATGAAGTTGAATGACACCACCATTACCACATAAAAATTCACATATCAAGTTGGTCCACACATATATAATAGGACCTAGAGGCATCAGGATAATACATTACAGTGAAATGCGTTCAACAAGTATATTTCTTCTCTCTGTTTCGTTCGATAAATACTTGACGTTCCTCATGTTTGTGGGAATTAATGCTGTAGCGAGCTGTCGCTTCGAGTTTGGGTAGAAATGATGTGAAGCCCATGGATTTCGTGTTGGGATACGCGTAGACTATGATAGTATAAATCAAAAATTTCTTATCGCGTAAATCATGAACCATGTAAGTATAAGATCATAGATCGTTACCACTCGACGCGCTGTGCAGCGGAAATAGGTGCTAAGAAGCCGAAGGAACGTTGGCGACGTAGCGCGCGTCGATGTAGAGTAAGTAGTAGATAGCAGCAACCCGATCTTCTCCTCCTCATGCGTGCGTCCCGTCGTGTTCTCACGCCGATCAGCATCGCAAACCAGCGGCGTCTCTACCGGTATCCACACGTCCAGAGATGGAACACGTTGCATGGTCGTGCTAGCGCCTGTGTGCGTCCAGGGTTTTGCTCGAGAGGGGAGTGATGGCCAGGGTTTCTCTATCACCACCAGCCTCATCACCTAAAGGATATATAGTATCCATAAACTGGCCTCCTAGGTCCATAAGAGTCATACTCGGATCTCTATCCGAATTGAGCAAATATTGGATCTCCATCCAATCCCTTTATTCCAGCCCGTTAAGTGTGAGACCCTGCAGATTCATGTACACTCGGCTGCAACCTGAAAACTCCTTTTCGGTCTACGTGTCAACAGCGGCCCCTAGCAGAACATGTTGACCCACCTGGCATACATAAAGATAATATCGGCTGAACCTCTAGTGTATACTGGTATGAACCCCTTTGCCTCATGATATCGATTAAGCTCAAGACTAGATATGTGTCATCTTTTAATAGCTAAATCAATCACTCGATGCTGTAATAGATTATTTAACCTGCGATTGACTCCTCAATCATTTTTGGTATGACCATACACTTCCATAATCTATAACATCGAGGGGCCCCGAGATATCTCTTCAAGGGAAAGGCAAATCTCATCTTGATTATTCATATCCCACTACATGCTTTACAACATGCCCGAAAACTACTTTTATAACTACCCAGTTACAGAGTAATGTATGACAGCCCATAAGTAAGCTACTACACATGTTGGGAACCATAATAATCTCAGGTGTAAGGATTCTACACCAACACTAATATGAGACCACTGATGACACATCAGATATAACTCTTGCAGTATCTCATGTGGGTCTATCCAACAACATGTTCTCTAACATGTGTTCATATTATTAATTTGGTATCTTCATACCATGATCCATGAGACATGATCATTCATCAATGAATGTGCTGATCATTGAACCATATTTGTTTTATATATGGTATTTGATCAGGGATCCTTTAGAAATAGTACCATACAATATAAATAGTCTCATGAACGAATCACATATTTATTAATCAATAATAACTTATATATTTCAAGGAACAACGTATAATAAAGATGTAAACATAATATGTGATACAATCATCTTTATGATTGACTCTAGGACATATCACCAACATTCCAAGCCAAGAACAGAATAACCATAAACAGGAATTAGGCACAATGCTCCAAAGGAGTCAACCATGAATTTAGTAGGCACTTATCAACTAACGAATGCTTTTTTCCCTGCTGGGCCTGAAGTTATATGCTGGTAGACAATATTGTTCAACAATTTTATGATCTGTTCTTTTTTATCAAGAAGCAGAGTAATTTATTAATGCTCAATTTTTATTGTTGGATTTTTCAAAATGAAGAATAGTTTATGACGCTCAGTTCTATTTTCCATCTTTTTCTTCATAGAAGAAAAAGAATTATACGGATAATGGTTTGTTTTGAGCATACACAAATATACTTATAGATGAGACCTCATCTAAGTTTTGCGCTTCTATATAATTGTTTGACAGTACAAAATTGATTTTTTATCAAGCAAAATGCAGCAAAATAATCAAGCGCCAGCCCATTAAACCCAGCCCGTTTGCAAAGCTGATATATATTTGAACCATTACAAAAACGGATACATTTGAGTGACACGTAACAAATACTCGCAATAGTTCTTCTGATGGTACTCCAATGATACTCAGTGATGCTAGCCATGTAATAGGCTAAAACTTTTACTCTACAAATTCTAAGAGTTTGGCTAAATTATAAAAAGAGTAATTTTACGGCTTTTGAAGTGTAAAATTTGATATCTCTCGATATCTTCAATAGAGGTATCAAATTTACACTAAAAATTTTGATATTTCTTGTACCTCTCAAGGACCTTAAAATTTCTTATATAAATGCATGTGTTTGAGCAAAGTTAGGCAGTAAAAGGGCCCGTGGATTATGTATGACTCATTACCCACTCATATCTGATACTTCAATCATACTGATGATAGCACAACAATCCTTGTGATACTCAGTTCATACTATATTGATATCATAATGATGCTTCGAGGATGGTAGTCTGACACAATAGGACAATACTTTTAGACCTTGTTCAGTTTAATGGGGACTGGATAAAATTAAGAGAAAATAATTTCAAATCATAATATGTGTGAAATAAATTCCTTTCAATCCTTTTCACTTGGTGATTAGCCAAACATGCGTTTAGCTCAAAATATTATTGACCCCTGTACATCACTAAGGGTGTGTTGCATGGTAACTGAACAGTGTCTATGTGTTTATGTGGGGCCGTTTTAGATTGAAGCCAAAACATGCCCTACAAAAATTTTGATAACTTAAATAGAATAAATGTGCAAGTTTGGATTGAAGCCAAAAGAATTAGTAGTGCCCATGCACAATTTGGCCACATTTTAAATTTTTTTTACCATACTATTAAAATTTGACTTCACATTGGTATCAAACCAAACATGAACTAGCTAACTTTGCCCTATCAAAAAATTAGTAGCTCTAAAATTTACCTAGATTTTGATACTACCAATAAATTTATAGGGTAGAGAACCAAACAGGCCCATACAGCCTAATTTTAGTTTGGTAGCCACCCAAACATTCCGGGAATAAGTTTATTTTATCTCTTTCAACTCATGCCCCTGGTTGAGTCGCGTCCCTCAACCATAAAACCGGGTATAACTCGTGCCTCAACTCCCAAAACCGTTGCATATCGACTCGTCGAGAGGCTTCGGAGGCGGTTTCATCCGATATGGCAGTTGACTCATTGACTCATTAGGTGAGACCCACTTGTCAGCTGCCTCCACCTCATCCCATCTTCTCTTTTACCTCTCCCCTCTTTCTCTCTTTCATCTCTTCCTCTTCTCTCATTTCCAACCGCAGCAGTGATGCCGTTTCTTACCGCCTCCGGCTTCGGTGCTGCCACCGGGGACAAAGGCTAAGGCGGGGAGGGACGATGGAAGGAGAGCGTGGAGGAGAGCGACAGTCATGGTGGTGCTTCACTATTTAACAACCGTCCTCAGCTACTGGTGAAAGAGAGCAGAGGACAACACAATAGGTGCCGAAAGTGCTAAAACCGACACATATAGACCTCTTTTCACCTCTGCAGGCTGAAAACATAAATAATCGGTACCTTTAAGCGACTATAGGTGCCGCTTCTAGAGAAAAACCAATACCAATACTATAGGTGCCGGTTTTTTAAAAAATCGACACCTTTAATTTATCATAGGTGCCAATTTATGAAAAAACCAACACTTGTAAAAACCGAGCTGAGCCGACCGTTCATCCTTATGCACTTGCAAGCAGATAAGGGGAGGAGCGACCGGCCGTTCTCTCTCGTGACCCCCTCTCTCTCTCACGCGACCTCTCTCTTTGGTCTCTCTCTCACGACTCTCTCTCTTCTCACCCACAAGTAGCAGTGACGGCAGGCTCCCCACCCGCGAATGGTGGCGGCTACAGCGGTGTGCTCTCCACCCATGAGCAGTGACGACGGAGCCCTCCCCAATGCCAGATCTGGCAGCCTCCCCAACTGCGATCAGTGGCGGTGCCATCCTCGACGCCAGATCCGGCAAGCCCGTTCTTGTGTTCTTAGTGTGGCTTCCTCAACTCTTTCTTTGTGTTGTTGGATGTTGATACGGGATGTTAAAATGTTCATTCTACGATTGTGTTCTTGGATGTTAGATCGAACTTGATTGAATCGAGTCAATTAAAATGTTCATTCTATGATTGAACTTGATTGATCAAACTTGTTAAAATGTTAATTCTATTATTCTATGAAATCTGGTCGGGGTGAAAGAAAGCTGCTCGATTCATCGAGCCGGCTCTTTTTCATTCTTGAAAAACCGGCACCTTTGAGTCCTCCTCAAAGGTGTCGCCTGCTGGGTGTCGGTTGAAAAATCTAACACTTATGACCGATTTCGAACCGACACTGATCACCTTTTATGTAGTAGTAGTAGTGTGTTGGTTCAAACAGAAGTTGTACATCTTTTCTATGGAACAAAACAAGACGGCTAGGCCATATTGTTACACCACAAACACCTTGCAGTAGGTTGTCTGTCGGTCAAACATTTTTTTGTCGTTGGTGGCCGTTGGAATATCAGGTGCAAGGAGATCACAAGAACCTAGCAAAAGTTTGTGTGGATAGAGATTCAGAGATGATGCTCGCGTAGAGTCACCACCACACCCCACATTGTTTCTTCGTATCCGATAGATGTCAGTGTGCGGTGTCGACTCGGTGAGGTCTGTGTGTTCTCAGCTATCACAAAAACTGTAGCCGTATCTGAAATAGAAACTGATGTTCCCGAGGCCATCCAATCCAACATCAGTTTTCTGATAATTTCAAAATGGAGTGATGGCATGTAAAAAAGTTGCTTGGGGAAAATCCTTCATGTCTGCAAGCATATTGTACTACTGTTTTATTGGGTCTACACCACACTCCTTTTTATATCTGAAGCGACTAAGCGAGATGAACCTCTTCTTTGCTAACATTATTCTTCTGTGAATTCAATTTTGCACTTGCCTAACATAATTACAGGCACAATATAAAGGAGCCCATGTGCATGTGGCATTACTAGAAAAACGATTTTGGAAAACAAGACCCATATCACGACTATAAAAACGTATCTTTGCCTTTAGTTGCAGGCGGAGCTTGAGGTTGGCTGCATAGAGCCATTTTGGCCGTCTGCGAAAAAAACGACGTTTTTTTCTAATAGTGTTGTACATCAAGAAGCTAAGTGCAAATTAAAATTTTGGGTATGTATGGTTTTTGTTTAACGGCTCTGGTTGGCAGATTCCCTTTTTTTTTTTCTCATTTGCTACGTAGTTATTGTGGTTCTGTCATATGAAAACCAATACCTATAGTGGAAGAATCAACTCTTGGTCTGTGATATTGAAATGAAAATATGCGCAATTTTGATGCAGAGTTTTTCTTCTAGCGGGGACTAATAAATTAATATGCAACAAGTCTATATAACAAATTTGAAATGTGTTCAAGCTGCACAATGCCAAATGAAAATTTTCCATCCATACCAGTTTAAAGCTCCATAGCTAACCTCTTCCAAAAATCAGCTAATTGCTCTAGTGCTGTGTTAATATCCTTCCAAAATTCGTCTGAGTTAAGATTTGTATATAGTTCCCCCATAGTAATAGTGGTATGTGCTCCTCGAACTCACAACTCTTGATACAAAATCCTTAGATGACACGGAAGGCAAGATGAAGCATATTAAAGATCACACTAACTGGTATTGGTGGATTTCAAGATCAAAGAGAGCGACACATGCTGAGGGATTGCACTTCAGGGCGCTTCCGCTGTAATGGGAATAACTTCATGGCTGTTGGAGGCGATCGATGATGCACGCAATTGCTGAACAGGAGATTCAACTCTCAGGTCTCCTTGCTAGCAGCCTTGAAAACCAATTTCCGGATGCCTTGTCAGCACCTACCTAATCAACACAAGAACTAACACACACGAGAACTGGACACAAGAACCACTGACGAACACCTTGAGCGCACAAGCACAGAGAACACAAGAGAGAGTTTTGGTGCAGCGTAGAACTTGCTGCTTTTCTGGTTTTTTCATCTTTTTATTATGCAGGATTACAACGTGGTTAGGGGCCACGACCCAGCAAATGCGCCACGCCCCAGTTAGGCCTTGTTCGGTTAGCCCGGGAACACCTAGGATTGGGCTGAAATCCCCGCGGATCAACTCGGTATGGATTGAATCCGGGCCCATAGGAAAACATGTATTCGTTTAAGCCCAGTATTAATTTAACTTGGCCCATCCCGGTGTTTTCCCCTCACAACGGCCCGGGAAAAAAATCATCTAGTCATGCGAGGAGGAAAAGTTCCTCGAGGCGACGCGTAGCGCAGCGCGCAGAAAGTGACGCTGCGACTCAGAGGCGACGGCGACGCAGCTCTCCAATCTAATGGCTATCTCCTCCTATGGCAACCTTCTCGGTTAGTTTCTTTCTACCTACCCTTCTCCTCTAGCCTCTCCGTCCTAGGGTTTCTTGGGTTGTCTCCTGTGCTCGCGGCGCCGGCATCCTCGCCGTGGCATCTGTGCTTCAATGTGCCTCCTAGTGTAGTGAGGAGAGGGTTTCTTGGGTTATCTCCTGTCCTAGTGCGGCGCAACTTGTGCCGGCCAGGTGGCCAGATTTGGGTGCTGCTACATCACTGGAAGAGTTTTGGTGGCTGCAGCCTGCACCAGCCTCCTGTCCTAGCAAATGCATATGCCTGTTCTGATGTTCTCCTATAGTTGTTCATGTATGTATATTCTGATTCTGATTCTCTATGTATGTACATGATCTATATATGCTCTCATTATTCTTGGGAGAGAGTCAAGATTCCTTTATGTTTCTTGGGACGGAGTCAATTTTCACATGATCATCATGAGTACTTGTTTGATACACCTACTTGACAGTGAACAGAATTGCAAAACTGACCGCTCTGAAATAAGCTCCTCATGTAGCTTCAGGGAAGTTTAATTATGAGATTTCAGCGGGTATCATCATTGGCAAAATAACTCCATGCATGGAATTAGCTCCTCGTATGAAGATTTTTTTAATGGTATCTTCATATACAGATTAAAGTGAATTAATTTCATGAATCTGATTTTGTCTGTATTTCAGTAAAATTAGAATATCATAGATGCTAGCTCTGCACCAGCATGTGACAAACTCTTATTAGTCACTTCTTCAAATATGTCAAACTCTGTTGACACACTTAACTAATGATTGGACCACTCTCATCTAAAAATTAAACCGCATTATTGTGGAAATACAAGGCAACTTAAATCATTCTCATAGGTTGTTTTTACAAGGTAGAATAGGTCAGATCAGTGCTTACATTGAATGTCATACATATACCAGGAAATTAAAGCAATATACATATAGCAAATGATCTCACCTGTCTTAACTATTAATACCCTCCTACATGTACACAAGCTAGGCATGCTGATTGATCAAGCTAGATAGCAGAGTCTGACAAGCAATGCATACGTGTATCAATATGTAATTACAGTGACAGACGCAAGTACATGCAGTGCACAACCAAAGTCAAATATGGATTTTCGCAGATCATTAGAGCCGTCAACTAAGCTAATGGCAGCAACAAGTACATGATATTTGATGTTTATATGCTCAATTTAATGTTTATCCCTAGGCTATATTTAACTATTATTGTTTGTTAAACCTATGTAATTGTTACTGGCCCGATTTAACCCAATCAGCTCGTATCTGAGGTATGAAAACTTATTTACCTTATTAAACATATACTAATTTCTTTCACAGTGCCAAGATATGATATTTGTTGTTGGCTAACTAATTACTTATTCTGTTTATCATCTAATAGCTAGGGTAATTGATTATCTTCTAATTTGGATGCTTAGCCATGATTGGCACCTCTAAAAATAAATCACTGGTTCTAGTAGGAACCTTGTGTTAACATGTTACTCAGTCTAGGGGTACCATTCCAAAAATTATGTTTTCAGTAGATATGGTAGCTTAGGGGGAAAAAATCTAGGGTGTACCATGTCAAAAAATGGTATTTGCCATTACATATTCTGCTTATTTAGCTATTGGATTCCCTGCAATTTATAGACTTTGCACTTTGGTATCATGATTTATGGACGTGCAATCTCCAAAGTTATTTTTTCACATGCTTAACACTACCAAGTTATTTTGTCATGTTTTCCAGAGTTTGGATACATTGACTCCTACCTTGATACTGAGGTAATGGCATGAAGATGACCTAAAGACCTAAGTAAAATTGATGAATTCAACATTGTTTATGTCATGTGCTTATTGTAATGAGTGGACACACATGTGATCATCACTTGCTGTTTACTTGATGTTTTGGTGAGAACCATGTTTTTGAGCTCTTTTGATTCAGCCATGCTTTCCTGCATTGTATTAGTACAGAGCAAGCACCATTATATCCATTGATAGCTGTTTTTTTTCTGAATGTTCTTCATGATCTGATATTATATCCGTTGATAGCTGTTTTTTTATGAACGTTTTTCATGATCTGATGTTTACAAATAGCTCAAACTCAACTTGTATCCTGCTACTTTGTTTTGTGTGGAATCCCTGTCAAAATGAACATGAGGATTCAGAAGAGGGAATAGGAACATGCAAGGGATTTAGACCTCACAGAGATTGAGTGACATGGGAGGGATTCATTCAATCCCTTCTTGGATAGGTTCCCCTTGGGGATTAAAACCCAAGGAACTGAACAAGGCCTTAAGGTGAGTGCCATCCCAAACACCCCAGAACGCAGCACACAACATGCACGACGCACGCTAAAAGCGGCGCTGCTGAACAGACTCAACAGGAAAAGAATCCGAAGCTAAAAACATGCTCATGCAATAACAAACTAAAATACACTCCAGGGATAAGCTTCAACATGCCTCCCTTGCCCATGCTTAAAAAAAGAGTGAAAACCACTGCTACATAAATGATCTTTGCAAACGGTCAAAACCCATTTTCGCAAGCAGTTGAGCGACCAGCCTCCCTCCAGGTGTCTGTGGAAATAGAGATTGTCGTAGCTGGATTGCCCAACTACGATAATCTCTATACACATTTTGAATTTGAGTAGGCATCTAGACACATTTATACACCAAGTCACAAGCCACATCATTTTCTTTATTTCGTCATATATGCAGATGTGTTGTGTAAAGTACTCGAACTCAAGACCTAATAGTCCACACATCCATCCTTACCATCACACTATTTTTTAAAACTTTGCATCTATGAAACTTGAAAGGCTTATTTAGTCCTCTAAACGATCTTAAATAAAAAAAAATCATAAGTTACAAAGTTGTAGATCTGATCGAGCACTATAATTTGAAAGGCTTATTTGGTCCTCTAAACGATGTTAAATAAAAAAATCATAAGTTACAAAGTTGTAGATCTGATCGAGCCCTATAACTTTAATATAGAACATGTTTTTATTAGTGATTGTTTGAAAGATAGGTATGAGATTTTATAAAATAGATAAGAGATCTTGTAACCCATGTTTCAGCCTTTAAAAAAATTTCAAATGAAAAGGTTGTCAATTACAAAGTTGTAGATCTCGTCAAGATATTAAATTTTATTATAAAGTTTATATTCATCCAACTTTATATGAAAAAGTTATGAATAAATATGTGTTCTTTTTTAAAATTTGATTTTCACAAGCGAGTGGCTTAAGCTGCTCGTCTATACAAACCAATTTTCACATACACACACTTAAGTTGACCATTTGTGAAAAACACTTAAGCCGACCATTTGTGAAAATGAGAATGCGAGTGGCTTAAGCCACCCGCATATGAAAATTCATTTTAATAGGCCCACGCTTAAGTCGCCTACCTATGAAAAGGAGGTCCTTTCCGCAGGCGAACAGCTTAAGCGTTCACATGTGAAAATCGATTTTCACATACGGTCCTTGACCGGAGACTCCCTCCACATTTTCACAATCAGGTCTTCTTTTGACCTGCCTATATATAAAAATGAAAGGGGATGTCTGTGAAAATGGTTTTTTTAGTAGTGAGAGTTATCAATGTCAACGTGAATGCATAAATCAAGAATGTCGTGAGCACAAACCTTATATTAGTATTTTGGAACATTTCCTTTTATTTCTAGAACTAGAGAGCTTTACAATGTATATTGCACCCTCAATCAGAACATCTTGACATCCTATTGCCAGCTACAAAATGAATTGCATATGCATAGCTAATTAGGGGTAGACACGAGAACTTTAGTTACTAGCACCGAAAAGGTGGAGTAGGAGAATGATATTATTTCTACAGCTTCACATCATGGTCTGTACTACATGCAATAAGCTCGCTGGGAGTAGATTGGTTCTAAACCTACATGGCTACACAACCTAATTGAGTCCCAATACCTCAGGTACCTCATTTAAGGTTCATCTTGAATAAGCTGTTCTAATTCATAGTTTGAGATTGATGTCTTCTTCTAACATTGTCACACTGTTGTTGTTTCAAACATGTTCTATTGCATAGTCTCTATCATGAGTGCGCATGTGTAGCACATAGATGCTTGGAAATTTCACCTCCACTAAATTTAAATTGGACAGGACAACTGCAAATTGAAGGAATCAAAGAAAGGCAGTGGCCTAATTCATTCCAATGAAAAAAGGCAGTGGGCTAGGATATTGGATAACATGAACCTGAATACTAGGCTGAGCACTTGAGAATCAATTGTAAGTGAACTAAGCCAGTCTGATGAGCTAGACACATAGAGTATCTGAACATCTAACCTGATAGAGGGCCTATTTTGTTGCTACCCTGATAAAAACTTGCCTGGCCGTAGACCTATCATCACGTGAAGGTGCCACCATCGTCGCACGAAGTCGTCGAAGTCACCATTGTTGTGTGAAGCCATCACTAGATTGATCCAGTGTGAGCAGAGGTCAGAGGATGCACCTTCCCCCAAAGCAGCCCCCGCCATCTTGCTGGATTTGATGTCGTGCGAAGACACTGCCATTTGCTTTTTTGTTGAAGCTATTTTCTTGCAACATGGAGAGAATATTCGTTGAATTGAATGTTTAATTGCCGGTGATGGATTTGGGAGTCTATTTGCATGATGTTCTCCTTTTTCCTTCTATTATGTCTTTACATATGTCATTAATTTGTCATCTATGAAAACTGGTTAGCAGTTGGAGATGCGTTGTGGCCTTGCACGAATTGCATTTTCTGATGAACACTTGACAGTCCTCATGTAGAGCCGAACCACATTGTTTTGTGTCAGGCAGTAGCACCAAACCAAAAAGGCAAGCTCTCAAGTTGCTGACCAGGCAACCTCTCCAAACACAAATTCACAGGCACACAAATTTCTCAGGCATGATGGTGAGAGCACTGACCAAACAGGCCCAAAGTCCACCATAATCTAATAATGCACATTGAAGAGAACCTGACGCACACCACATGGAAATATAAGACAGTAGAACTTTGGTTGACATCTTAAGCTACCACATATATCCCAATTCCCAATTTTCCCAATGCCTCATATGCGTAATGTCAAACATAGAACCTGATTGACGTAGATGTGATCATGATTATCAGATATAGGCTGCCCATGGTTGTATGCACATTCACCAATTGCAGCTTATTGAGCTTAGAAAAAGAAACATCACGCTACATATGATCACTGAGAAAAGTGTTAAGGATAAATATGCAATAGTGTGTAATTCAATGGTATTTTAGTCTTTTTCCATATAACAGGTGGCGAGAAACAATAGGCATGATAATTGACACTTAAAAGTTGTGAGAATTTCCATCTTCGATGAGATATACTACCCCAGAAATATAGCAATCCAGGAATGAAGGGTCAATGACCATATACTAGGCATCAGGACGAAATGTACACTGTACTGTTGCATTGCATTCTACAAGGTTGGAGCCTAATGAGAGGGTTAAGATGAGGAACAAAACCAAAAGGACTGTGATGCCTTCTACATATAGAGAGAGTAGCAGTTGGCATTCCCGTCACCACCTTTGCTCCACACTGCTGGAGAAACCCACTATAGTCCCGGTTCGTAACCGCCTTTAGTCCCGGTTCTCGAACCGGGACTACGAATGCGGGACTAAAGATCGGCATCTTTAGTCCCGGGTGAAATACCCGAGACTAAAGATGAATTTTTAGTCCCGGTTGGTGTTACCAACTGGGACTAAAGATCCATCTTTAGTCCCGGTTGGTGTTACCAACCGGGACTAATGATAATTTTTTTTTAAAAAAACATTTGCTGGTTCTGCCAGCTGCTTGTTTATATAGTATGCATATATCTGTGTAAATACATATATATGCATAATATATATGTACATATAATATGCGTATATATGTAATATATGTATTTATATGTATATATATGCAATATGCATATATATATATATGTATAAATACATGTTTTACATATATATATATATATATATCCTACATATAAGCACTCAAGTAAATATATACTTTTATTATCGAAATATACTCACACACATAAGTACATGAATGCACATCTGAATATACATATATTACAATCTTTCGTTAATTATAATGTTCTATTGTATATTACGAAGAAAGCTAAGACATATTATCCATGGGGAGGATGATGAATAGCACTTCCATCGTAGTAGAATTCTCCCACGGGATCAATTATTTGTTCATTGATAAATCCCATCAGTTGTTCTTGAACAGCCTTGATAAATTCTTTGTTGGATAGGTTTTCCCTCATGTAAATAATCTATCATTCGAAAAAAAATTAAGATATAAGTATATGAAGTCAATAAGAAATCGGGACATAATGTATGAATAATTTTTACGTACTTCCAGATCCCTGTCATCGTTGATTTGCAGTACAAGTGCGTGAGTATATTCGCAGACGTAGTAGCCGCACAAGTTATTCCCCTTCTCCTGTTTTGCACACTTAAGGAGAAACGACGAGAGATTTAATGTATTAATTTTTTCTAGAAGCAATGAATGATTAAATAATTTTGGAGCATGTACTCACCGGAAACTTGAATCTCCTACCAAGATTTTCTTTCCAAACCCCGCGGACCAATGTACGGAACTTTGCAGATGCCCTATGTACAGTTGGAAGCTATGATTAAATATCGGAAATCTGCATAGTACCAATAGCGGTGTTCATAATTAATGATGGTTGAATAGATGGCATTACCTGTCTATCACTTCAAAAACCTTGGTGAAAGTAGACTCTGGTTTATCCATTGAGTCATAGACATGGACCTTGCAAAGTTCAAGGTCGAAGAGTAAAAGGACCCAGTGAAATCTGCAAATTGTGTCCGACGATATATATGTGACGTTATGAGTACGGGGAGGAAGTTGGTACAAATTTGAAAGACAGTTAAAACTCACTCTGTGTTGTATGGCAATAGTATGTAGGTCTTGTAATGCTGCTGCACCAGGAAATGAACAATATTGTCTTCTGTATCTTTCTCAAAGTCCCGTATCATTACGTCATTGACTTTGCGAGGGTCCATGAATCCAATATTGAAAATCCCCTACCTACGGCACGATTGAATCTCCATTCAACAAAAGACAAAGGAATTTGCATCAGTCTTATCGTCACATTCTAACCAGGGAATGGTACATAGAAGAAGCTAAGGAACAAAATAAAGTTTGCTAAAACGATACTTACAAAACCTAGCAGCTGAGAATGGAGACGTCGAGAGCGTCTAGTTGGTATACATTGAACACATTCTCGAAGTTCATCCACAGAACATCATCTCCTTGGTAGTAGTCTGTGTTTCTTATCCTCGCTCCAAACATTATTCTACCTCTGGATGAATGTTCCATATACCATTGATGGAATCGATGCATTTGTGTTGAGAGACTGTTCACCTCACCAGGCTTGACAAGCGGTTCACCGACTTTAAATTTGTATTTCAAGTCGGCTTCTGTCGCCATGGTTATCGGTGTGTCTCCCACCAGTTGCGCCCCGCTTAGACCCGTCTCTTTCATCCCTTGCCTCAGCTCCTCTTCACCGGGTGGTAGCAACGGCTCAACCGATTGTTTCCGCTGCTTTCCGAGCTGAGGCACTTCTTTGGCCTTTGCTCTTTGTTTCTTGTATGACTTCGTCACCAACCGGTCATAATCGGAAAGTACAGCCCTCCTGACCGGTTCGCTCATCTTCTGGAAGAACTTCTTAGCAGCCGGATCTATTGGAATCTTCTTTGGTGGTTTCCGTGCCTCGAAGAACGCCTTCACTTCTGCTCGTATGACCTCCTCATTCTCCTCGAGAGTGCGGTCGTACGCCCTTTTCTTGAGAGTGGGGAGTTTTGGCTCGTCAAGTCTTGGCTTTTTTCTTGGTGGTGTGGACTTTGACGGCGCGGGACGAAGTGGGCATGACTTTTTAGGCCGTGCAGGTGGAGCAGACGGTGACGGTGCAGGCGGAGGAGCCGGTGTAGGCGACGGATAGGTTTCAGGCGGAGGAGACTACGGTGGAGGAGCCGGTGCAGGCGGAGGAGAAGGTGCAGGCGGAGGAGAAGGTGTAGGCGGAGGAGCCGGTGCAGGCGGAGGAGAGGGTGCAGGCGGAGGAGACGAAGGAGAAGACGCCGCTGCTCGCCCGGGAAACACGATGTGTCGCTTGCACCATAGTATAATGGCGTGGGCTGTGTCTCCTAGTTTCGTCTCCCCGTCTCCTCCGGGGATGTCCAGCTCGAGATCGTCGAACCCTCGTTCCACCAATTCAACCTCGACCTTTGAGTACTCAGGTGGAATCGGTCTGCAATGATATGTCCCCGAAGGGTCCACTGGTATGGCCATGCCCGACGCCACCTTCATGAGAGTCAGGATTACTTAGTAATTAACAGATGCATGCACCACTGGTTATGCAATTTACAAGACACATATCATAAAACTAAGAGCATACCTTGAGTGATATGTTCTTGAAGGGAATGTGCAGCTCACAAGGTGTCCGCCGCGTGATTTCATCTATGGGATACGATGGGTTTGCCTGAGCTTGCCCTGCTGCACCTTCCATGACATGTTCTCCTGCCTGCCCTGTAGAGGCACAGCTGCTGAGATTGCCCGAGGGGCTCACCATGATTGGAGGGGCATACAGCTGCACCGTCTGCTCGCTCTGTCATTCCGCAAGGCGTTGGTCCACCCGTCGTTCGACCTCCTCTTGCATCCGTATTTCCTGCAGGGCGACCCTCTCCTCGAGATATCTTAATTTGTCCTCGGTATCCCTCTTGCTCCTCATCCGACTCTTGTAAGTGTGGCTGGCCTCTTGAAATCCGTATTTCCATGCAACCACGCCTTTCCCCCGTGTTCGTCCTGGATGTTCGGGGTTCTGTAGTGCGAGCATAAGCTCGTCCTTCTCTCTGTCAGGACGGAATGTTCCCTGAGCAGACGCCTCCACTGCTTCCGTGAGTCGGCTAGCTGCTTCGCGGATCGCATCGCCGAATACAAGGGAGCCATCAGTGGGATCGAGCTTTCCACCATGAGCATAGTACCAATTTCTAGAACGTTCAGGCCAGTTCGTTGTGGCCGGCTCAATACCCTTTCCAATCAACCCGGCTTCCAGTTCATCCCACTTGGGGATTGCCTTCTTATAGCCACCTGACCCTAGCCGGTGATGGTACTGCTTCTTAGCGGTATTGGCTTTGTTCTTTGCTACTTGCGTTTGCCCGTGCTCGGAAGTCTTGTATGCAACAAACGCATCCCAATGATCCCTCAGCTTCGTTAACTTGTCGAAATTAGGTGTCAGACCCTTCACGACGTATTTCTTGTATAGAGCTGACTTGTACTTCTGGAACTGTTCAGCCATTTTCTTCATCGTCCATGCTTTCAGTCTTGGCTGATCTGCCTGAGGGACCATGAAAGTCTCGAGCATGGTGGTCCACAACATTGCTTTCTTCGTATCTGGCAGATAACTTTCATCATCCTCTGCTGTTCTTGTTTGACGCCAATGCACTATGCTAATGGGCACGTGATCCCTCACGACCCAACCACTGTGTCCCACAAACTTACGTAGTATGCCGGCCGGGGCAACTGGTTCGCCGTCTGGGGCCACTTCAGTAATAATATGCCTGCCCTCTAGCTTCCTTGTGGCACCCCGTTGTCCGCGTGCCCTCTTCTCTCCAACGGCCGGTTCCCTTTCACTTTCCTGTTGGTTTGTGGCCTCGTTTCCCTCCTCGTTGAGGTATTGGTTGGGGTCCTCTAGCTCCTCATCCGCCCAATATTGGCTGCTGCCCTCTGCGATCTCGTCCATGAGGATCTGTTCATCCTCGCGATCTGCCATCTGTTTGTAACATTACGAGGTACACATCAACTAACAGTATATTGTTTTACATATAATGGCATTGTTGCGAAATACGTACAATGACCAGTTAATTCATTGTTATACATGCATATGTCATATATATATATAGACACACATGAAGGAATTCAAGAAACTTGCCTTCGTTTTGCGTGGAGTTATTGGGGCCACTTAAGCTTGAGCGACGACGGGGGTCAGCACTTATTAGAAAAAAAATTAGACAAAAAATTAAAACACTATTAGCAAAATGTACAAAGATGTGCAATATTATATTTAATATATACAATAAATAGATAGTGACTCAAGATATTGGGTGAACACAAGACCTCGCTCTTTCGAGCGAACCAGTACCATCGTACGTTCGTTTGTTCGTTCGGTCGCTCGTTCGTTCCAAACTTTTCTACACCGTCTATCACGTTGCATACACTAGCCTACTCCTTTAATTTATTGTACTCTCTCCTGCTCTGTAATACTTGACGTTTTAAATAATAACATGACCTATAAAATATATCTTTAATATATACAATAAATAGATAGTGACTCAAGATATTGGGTGAACACAAGACCTCGCTCTTTCATGCTACAAACGGATAATTTTCATAACAAATTTTGTCTTGACTCCCCATGTATAGAAGTCAAGACAAAATTTGTCTTGAAAAATCTCCGTTTCTGTTTAGTCATGAAAGACGAGTGCTTGTGTTCAGCCAATATCCTAAACCAGTACCTACTTCGAACGAGCGAACTTCGAGCGAACCAGTACAATAAACCCTAAACCTTACACCCTAAACCCCTAAACCCTAAACCCTAAACCCTAAACCTCGTTCGCTCACTCGTTCGCTCGCTCGTTCGCTCGGTCGTTCGCTCGGTCGTTCGGTCGATCGATCGTTCGGTCGTTCGCTTGTTCACTCGTTCATTCGTTCGGTCGTTCGTTCGATCGTTCGTTCGGTTGTTCCATCTATCGTTCGACCGTTCGCTCGTTCAGTCGTTCGTTCGTTCGTTGCCTTCGTTCACTCGTTCGTTCGCTCGGTCGCTCGTTCGTTCGCTCGGTCGTTCGCTCGTTCGGTCCACACATGTCGTTTGTTCGTTCACGTCCGTTCACGTTCGTTCTAACGTTATGTCGTTCGTGGCGCGGCCGTGGTGGTGGGGCCGCCGTGGTGATGGCGGCGACGGCCGTGGTGGTGGGGCGGCCGTAGTTGTGGCGGCGGCCGTGGTGGTGGCACGGCCGTGTTGTGGCGGCGGCTGGGGGGGCNTGTGGTGCGGGCCGGCGGCGGCGGCGGCGGCGGCGCGGGAACGAGCCAACATGGCGACGGCAGTGCGGACGGCGCGGCGACGGCGGTGCGGTACATGCCATTGTTGAAAACGGACGGAAGAAAAGATGGAGATCGGTCCAAACCTCGGCTGGGAGACGCGGTGCAGACGGCGACGACGTACGGCGGCGGAGACGACGAAGACGAAGACGACGACGGCGGCAAAGACGGAGGACGTGCGCGCTGAGAGTGGAGAGAAAATGAGAAACGGCTAAGTGTGGATCCGGAGAAGACGATGCGCCCAACATTTTATAGTTGGGATCTTTAGTCCCGGTTGGTGGCACCAACCGGGACTAAAGATATCTTTAGTCCCGGGTGATGCCGCCAACCGGGACTAAAGATGTTATCTTTAGTCCCGGTTCGTGGCACCACCCGGGTATCTTTAGTCCCGGGTGGTGCCACCAACCAGGACTAAAGATGTTTTCCCGCTCGGCCAAATTTTCTTTTTGTCCCGGCTATGTTTAACAATCGGGACTAAAGATTGAAACAGTGCCCATGTAAATGTTAGTATTAAAATATATAATGCCATATTACCTATTTAATAGCTCAAAATTGATATTACAATCCAATAACAATATATAATTAAAATTTGACCAATTTAAATACTATTTGAATAGTATTAAAATATCTAGTACCATATTACCTATTTAAATAGTTTTAAATTATTATTAAATATAAATAATCACATATAAATAACATATGACGTTTCAATTTGATATTACATTCCAATAATTGATATTACTATCTAATACTATATTACCTATTTAAATAGTTCAAAATTGGTATTACATATATAATTGTAGTAGTAAAAAACACAAACATTACATGGCCTTCAATACATTGTAAATAATTTGCGTCGTCCACACAACAACCTATGTCACTGTTTTTCTCACGTACTTTCTCCTCACTAATGTTCCTTCGCTATGATCGTTGCGTGAGTAAGGGGTGTCCTCCTTTGAAAGGAGGATGCTCGGGTCAACCGTCACCGCGAACGGAGGTTGCTCGTCGAACTGATCGTAATCTTCGTCAGTCTTATCCTCGACTCCGACGATTTTCCTTTTGCCTGGGAAAACCACGTGGCGCTTTGGCTCGTCGTGTCCTTTACCCTTCTTTGGTTTGCTAGACATGTCCTTCACGTAGAAAACCTGTGTGACATCATTGGCTAAGACGAAAGGTTCGTCTGAGTATCCAACCTTGCTTAGGTCAATCGTTGTCATCCCACTGTCATCAATCGTTACGCCTCCACCGGTGAGCCTAACCCATTGGCATCGAAACAGAGGTACCTTCAAGGGTCCGTAGTCTAGTTCCCATATGTCCTCGATGACACCATAATACGTGCTAGTTGCACCATCGTATCTCATGGCGTCGATACGTATAGCAGAGTTCTGGTTTGTGCTCTTGTGTAAAATGTATACCCATTGATTTCATATCCTTGGAATATCGATATCGAGCAAGAAGGCCCCCTCGCCAAGAAGGCTAGTTGTCGGTCAATGGTTTCTGCACCCATTAGACGTTGTCGTAGCCAAACGGGGAAAGTATCGATGTGATGGTGTGTAATCCATGCATCAGACTTGCCGATGTTTTTCGACCGAACAATCGTCAGGTGCTCCTCGATGTAAGGAGCCACCAACGAAGATTGTTGCAAAACCGTGAAATGTGCTTTACGGAATAAATCGTTGTCCACGGTCATTATTGCTTTTCTTCCAAGAGTCCCCTTTCCCCGTAGTCTCCCCTCATGGCTTGATTCGGGTACACTGATTGGACGGAGGTCTTCAATAAATTCTACGCAGAATTCAATGACCTCCTCTGTTCCATAACCCTTGGCGATGCTTGCTTCCGGACGAGAACGGTTACGAACGTATTTCTTTAGAACGCTCATGTACCTCTCGAAAGGAAACATGTTGTGTAGGTACACAGGACCGAGAATACTGATCTCTTTCACAAGGTGACATAGAAGATGCGTCATTATATTGAAGAATGACGGTGGAAAGATCATCTCAAAGCCGACGAGACATTGGACCACGTCCTCTTGAAGGGTTGTTAAACTGTCTGGATCTATGATCTTTTGCGAAATTGCGTTCATGAAAGCACATAGCTTTGTTATTGTTCCCCGGACATTATCAGGAAGGATACCACGAATTATAACAGGAAGCAGTTGTGTCATCAACACGTGACAGTCATGAGACTTTAGGTTTGTGAATTTCTTTTCCTTCATGCTTATTATTCTCTTTTTGTTCGAGGAGTATCCAGACGGTACCTTGATGCTCTCCAGGCATTCAAACATACTTTCCTTCTCTTCCTTGCTCAGGGTGTAGCTTGCAGGACTCAAGTAATGGCTTCCTTTATCCTTCGGTTCCGGGTGAAGGTCTTTGCGTTGTTGCATATGCTTGAGATCATTACGTGCTTCAAGTGTATCTTTCGACTTCCCATATACACCTAGGAAGCCTAACAGGTTGACGCAAAGGTTCTTAGTGAGGTGCATCACGTCGATCGTTTGCCGGACGTCTAAGACTTCCCAATAGGGTAACTCCCAAAAAATAGACTTCTTCTTCCACATCGCCGCGTGACCATCTTCGCTCTCTATAGGTTGGCTGCTAGGTCCCTTTCCAAATACTACTTTCAGATCTTTCACCATAGCAAACACGGTTTTTCCGTTGCGATGTTTAGGCTTAGTACGGTGGTCTGCCTTCTGTTCGAAATGCTTGCCTTTTTTCCGTACAGGATGGGTAGCAACAAGGAATCTACGATGGCCCATGTAAACAACCTTCCTGCAGTGTTTCAAATACGTACATTCAGTTTCATCCATGCAATGGGTGCAAGCCTTGTACCCCTTGTTTGACTGTCCTGATAGGTTGCTAAGTGCAGGCCAATCGTTAATGGTCACGAACAACAACGCTTGCAGGATAAATTGCTCCTGTTTGTCCTCGTCCCACACGGAGACACCTTCTTTGTTCCACAACAGAAGAAGATCCTCAACCAGTGGTCTTAGGTACACATCAATGTTGTTACCAGGTTGCTTTGGGTCTTGAATGATAATTGGCATCATGATGTACTTTCGCTTCATGCATAGCCAAGGGGGAAGGTTGTAGATACACATGGTAACAGGCCAAGTGCTATAGCCGCTGCTTATCTCTCCAAATGGATTCATTCCATCTGTACTTAAACCGAACCTTACGTTTCGAGCATCCTCTCCAATGTCTAGAAATGTTCTGTCGATGTTTCTCCACTGCGACCCGTCGGCGGGGTGTCGCAGCATCCCGTCTTGTTGACGTTCTTCTGCGTGCCAGCGCATCATGCTAGCATGCTCTTTGTTCCTGAACAAACGCTTGAGCCGTGGTATTATAGGGAAATACCACATCACCTTAGCAGGAACTCTCTTCTTCAAAGGCTGTCCGTCAACATCACCTGGATCATCTCGTCTAATCTTGTATCGTAGTGCTTTACAAACCGGGCATGCTTCTAGGTTCTCGTACTCCTCACCGCGATAGAGGATACAATCGTTTGGACATGCGTGTATCTTATGTACTTCTAGTCCTAGAGGGCATACCACCTTCTTAGCTTCGTACGTTGTTTCGGGCAACTCATTTCCCTCCGGAAGAATGTTCTTGACGAGTTTCAATAACTCGCCAAATGCCTTGTCACTCACACCATTTTTTGTCTTCCATTGTAAGAATTCTAGCGTCGTACCCAATTTTTTGTGCCCCTATTCGCAACCTGGGTACAACGAAGTTTTGTGGTCTGCTAACATACGGTCCAATTTTTGGACCTCCTTCTCACTTTCGCAGCCGTCCTTTACGTCCCGCAACATTTGACCAAGATCATCTACAGCGACGTTATCTTGAACAGCTTTGTCCGCCTCGCCTTCCGGATTTTCGTCAAATCCACCGTATTGATGAGCCCAGCCCGGAATATTCTCGTCTTCTACTTCATCTTCTTCCATTGTAACCCCTAGCTCTCCGTGCGAGGTCCAACAATTATATCCAGGCATGAATCTAGACTCAAACAAGTGCGCATGAATAGTTCTTGATGATGAATACTCCTTTCGGTTACTGCACTTTTTGCATGGACAACACATGAAACCTTTGTACTTGTTAGCATTGGCCACCTTCAAAAAATAATGCACGCCTTCAATAAACTCTTTCGACCGTCGATCCGCAGTGTACATCCATTGTCGATCCATCTAGACATCAAATAGTCCAATGTTACTAACGAAATCCACATTCTCAAAACTAATTAAATAATCATACAAAAATTTAAAACATCATTATTCAAAGCGAAACTAATTTCTAGAAAAGAGAATGGAGAAAATATTCTAATTTTGCCTAACATATTTTGCCTAACATCATTATCCAAATTTTCTAATCTCAAAATCAACCTAATTTTGCCTAACATATTTTCTCCCTCATCATTTTGCATAAACATTTATGGAGAAAATATTTTATAGAAACAAAGCTATAAATGCAATATGCTAAGCATACATTATTAGAGAATGGATTTGCTAACCTTTTCGATCTCTCCGATTTGTATATTATCACCAAAACAAATTTATCAAAAATTTTGGCAGCACTTTCCTTCTTTCTCCTCCTCTTGGCAGCAATGGTTCGGGCTAGAGGAGGAAAAAGAAGTATAAAAAGGTGGATCACTATAGTCCCGGTTAATAACACTAACCGGGACTATAGATCTAAATTATCTTTAGTCCCGGTTTATACCACCAACCGGGACTAAAGTTAGGATCTTTAGTCCCGGTTGATTACACCAACCGGGACTAAAGATCCCCGCCCCCCTGACACCAGCCTGACAGGGCCGGTGGGATCTTTAGTCCCGGTTTATACTACCAACCGGGACTAAAGTTAGGATCTTTAGTCCCGGTTGATTACACAAACCGGGACTAAAGATCCCCGCCCTCCTGACACCAGCCTGACAGGGCCAGTGGGTGTTTGAACCGGGACTAAAGATGATATTTAGTCTCGGTTGGTGTTACCAACCGGGACTAAAGATCATCGCGACCTGTTACCTTTTTTAACCGGGACTAAAGTTGATGTTTAGTCCCGGTTCATATTCGAACCGGGACTATTCCGGTTTTTCTGATTCCGACCAAAGATCAGTTCTCCAGTAGTACCAGTTGTCATGCCAGCCAGAGAAGCTAGTAAGGAAGGCTTCTTACATCTACTGATACTAGCACTACGACGTGGCTTTAGGAACTGTCAGCCAGGTCCTTCTATAGGTGCTCTGCTCGGGCCATGAGTCTAGCTCTTCCTTTAATACAGCACTAACACAACGGCTCTGCACATGCACATACCCTCAGGGCAACACACGTCTTATGCGTCTTGCTTTTGAAGTTAGAGAAACCCATAAATTATTGGTCTAGAGAAAAACAACGTTATAAGCTGATGCAAATATGTGCCCTTTATGATGTATGCATTTCACAAACATGTCTTAATGATAGAAAAAACACATAAGAAATAAATGGTTTGTAAGGATGTATTTTCACAATTATCAAGCACTATGCTAGAAGAAGGAAAATATTATCTACACTGGAGCAACATGTTTCATAAACACTTAATAACCCTCTTAGAAAAAAACTATAATCATTAAGATCTTATGGTCCTACCATCATGTGATGTTGCAAACATGCTACATGATGTTAAGCTGAAATTTTTACATGAGCTAGAATCAATGCTATATATGATTTGTGTCATATTGTTCTTATATATGTTGTGATATTTATAGAAAACAAATAGAAACCAAATATCCACAAACTTCACTTTGAGTATATATGTGCATCTAAAACAGAATGAAAGGCAAAAGTATATGCCCTAAATGAAAGCTTGACATATATTAAATGCTAAAAAAATCAACTCTGGCATATGACATTTGCCATTGAAAATATAACATGACATAAATTATCTGCTAGCTATCTTCAAATAGGAGGGCACATATACATATGTCATCTATTGTTATTTGTGACACATAGCATGTGCTGACTTCTCTAGATGATCATGGCAAATGTAAGTACCAGGAATGCCTATATGTCGGGTTTTGTAGTTTTTGACATAGTATTCGCCAGCACACAATATGTGCCTTGGAAAAACATTTTAGGGCACTTACTTAAAGAAAAGGTAAATATATGTGCCACTAATATTGATTTGTGTTGTAGTGTTCACTACGAACTTGATACAACTCTCTTTATACTGGTTAGCTACCACTACCACTACCCCTTAGTTGTACATACGTGTTACTCTAACACCAAGACACACCATATTAATCTTGCTATAACTCTTTTCTTATGGTGGCTCCTATGACTCTATATTTATTGGCTACTCCTACGGCTTCCGGTGGTTGTCCATGGTGGATGAAGGGATGATCCCATATTTATACAATTACATGCATAATGTGATGCTGCCATCTGGCAACTTCCACACATCTACTACAAATATCAAATTCTTGAAATCTCACTCATCCCTATCTAATTATCTTAAGTAGGTGGCTCTACGCCAACTGATTGATCCATTTTTACTATGCATTTAATTTTACTGCCACGTGCCCCTGTAACATTCGGCAAATAGGAATGGGAGAGTGTTGACGCAAAATCTGTCCCGTTGAGTGTGCCAAAAGATGTGTTGACGTAGATCCTGCGTGTGGCACACGAAGGCCTATAAGATCTGCTTAGCTCCAATGCAGGTTTTAAAATTGATGAGATGTGGGCGTGCCAGTCAGTTTGATCTTGCAACTGACAAGATATATAAATATAAGATCAAATAGCCGATCGGTTGATAAGCCGATGGAGAAATTCTAGCCGATAGAGTAATTCCAGCCAATGCCGATACCAGCCAATGTCGATAAGGTTTTGAACAATTGGCTATATATCCAATGTAGATTCTGACATTTGATATAAATAACGATATAAAGATAATCGGCTGATGATAATGTCATAAAACAGTAATATAATCTGATAAAAACCAATTGGCTAATAGTGATATGATAGAATAAGCGTTGATCCGAAGGTTAAAGCATACATTGGCTGAATGTCCGATGCATTAAACCCTTATTATTAGATAATTAATGAATCCTTTGCTGTCATCGGCTAACTTGCATGTGATCCTTGTGAGCCGATGCAACGTCCAGATAACTTATTGGCTGAAACCCCGATGAAACCCTTATTGGCAATCAAAAACAGGCTAGATATTATGGTTCTAAGCATGACTAGGGCTGATGCAGCGCAAAGTATGAAAAGAAACATAATATCTAGACATTCAAGCCTTTGACTGATTTTAAGAGTGGTGGATACCTTAGCTAATCTAATCTGGCAAAACAATTTAGCCGATACCAGTGAAACCATAGGGTTGTTGGTTTATTTTAGTGATGGAAAATTGGTAAAGTGTGAGAAAAATATGTACGTAAACTAACAATGGTCAGGTGAAAATATCTGTGCCGAAAAAATATTTTATTTGCACGTGTGAAGGTAATTGAAAGAAAATTGAGAAAGAAAAGTAAAAGATAAAGGGACCAAAAGTAGACTTGTTCTTTCTCTTCATCGGCTCGGTACGGCCCATCGCGGCCCACAACGGCCCGCGGAGTCTATGGGAGAAAGAGCATGGCGCTCTCTCCTTTCCGTGACGCATGGCGCGGCGAGAATGGACGACGCGGTGGGCGTGGGACCCACGCGACGTCAACGTACCTGGTCGTGGGACACGTGGCAGCCGGCGGTTCGACGGAGAAACGGCGCGGGCGGGAGCCGTACCGCGTGCGGCACGCGGCGTCGCGCGGTTGGACAGCGTCGGATGGTGGCGGGCCCCACGCGATGTGCGAGGGCGCGCGAGCTCTCTCTCTGGGACGCGTGTCGACACATGAGTGGCCGAAGCGGCCGGCTGTGGGAGAGCTCGGCGCGCGCTCTCTCTCCCCTGTGACACGTGTCGGATTCCGGTTGGCGCGGATGGATGGATGGCCGGATCCTCTGCGGCTGGGTATGGCGCGGTCGATTTCTTGTGAAGGAATGACGTGGCACAATGTGATGCTTTGGATGTTGATCCAATGGCTGAGAAGAGGCTGAGTGAGGGTCAAATTTCAAGGGCAATTTAGGTATTTTGCATAGGTTGAGTAGGGGTCAAGTTTTGAGGGATTTTTAGGGTTTTCCCATGGTGCTCATGGCCTATAAATAGAGGGGTTGAGGCATGAGAAGATTAAGGCTTTTGGGGTGCCCTTTTGGGTGCTTAATTTTGAATTATTGTTTTTGAGAGTTGTGAGAGATTTCTGTTTGTCTCAACGGCATTTTTTTTGTTTAAGTAGAGTTGTTTCCGCAATTTAAATTCTGCATTACTTATTGCAATTTAAATTTCGCATTAGCTGTCTGTAATTTAAATTCCGCAATTTAAATTCTGCATTACTTTCAGCAATTTAAATTCCGCAATTTAAATTCTGCGAGTTTTTGGATCTTAACTTGCGATGATGGTGAAGGTAACCTCATTTGTCTCAGTACACTTGAAGAGGTTGAACTCCTGAACTTAGCAAGTTTTTGCAATCTTTCTCTCCGCCTATTTTGATCTCTCTCCTCCTATCTCAATTCCTGACTTGCCATGATGGTGAAGGCAACCTCATTTGTCTTAGAATATTTGAAGAGGTTGAACTCCTGAACCTAGCAAGTTTTTGTCTCATTTGCTTAGATCTGGCTCGTTCTATAGCCACGATCTAATCAAGATTTCTGAGGGAGAATTTGGGCAAGAATTTTAAGGGGGCAAAATTTCATCTGCTATATTCACCCTGCCTCTATAGCGTATACCAATCCTAACAACTGTTATTAGAGCCCGGTTAAGTTCGCTGTAACCTAACTGTGGCAACGAACGACTCTATGGAGGAAAAATATTCTGCCAAGCCTTTTGTTTTCGATGGACAAAATTTTGTTATTTGGAAGGCACAAATGGAGGCTTATCTCCAGTCGCAAGGGTACAATGTGTGGAACAAGGTTAAATCACCTTACACTGTACCCGATGATGCGGACATCATAGCTGCAAATGTGGCTCAAGTTGATGCAAACTATCGTGCTAGGAATGCGATTATTGGAGGAATTTCTTTCGGTGAATTTAATCGTGTTCAACACCACAAATCTGCTTATGACATGTGGACTGCTCTGTGCAATTTCCATGAGGGAAATAATGATATTCAATTGGTTCGTCAGAATCAATTTCACAAAGAATATCAAAGATTTGAAATGCACCGAGGAGAGTCCATTGATTCTTATTTCAAGCGTTTTGGTGAAATTATTTCAAAGTCTAGATCTGTGAGGAAAGAGTTTTCTGACAATGACAATGCTCGCCATCTTTTAAACTGTCTTGATTATGATGTTTGGGAAATGAAAGTTACCTCCATCATAGAAAGTGCACCTTTGAGTGACCTCACCATGGACAAGCTTTACTCAAAGCTCAAAACCCATGAGATGGATGTTTTCCATCAGAAAGGCCTCAAGCACTCGATGGCATTGGTAGCCGATCCTGCGAGCAGCACTTCTTCTGACTCAGCCTTTGTGTGTGGTGATTTTTCACTTGCCGCTTTACAC
Source organism: Oryza officinalis (assembly GCA_008326285.1). Taxonomy (NCBI): domain Eukaryota; kingdom Viridiplantae; phylum Streptophyta; class Magnoliopsida; order Poales; family Poaceae; genus Oryza; species Oryza officinalis. The sequence continues at coordinate 14,408,447 of BDMV01000012.1, read as the reverse complement.
TCAATCACTGAGGAGCAATTAGAGAAGATCCCTGAAAATGATCTTGCTCTTTTTGCTAAGAAATTCTCAAGAGCTTACAAAAATGTGAGAGAAAGAAAGAGAGGTAAAACCAATGATCCAATCACGTGTTTTGAGTGTGGAGAGCCAAATCACATCTGAGTGAATTGTCCTAAACTGAAAAAGAAGAATGACAAGACTTTCAAGAAGCCCGAGGAACAAGGGCGAAAAGGAAGGAAGAACTTGATGAAGAAGGCGATTCACAAGGTCTTGGCGGCTCTTGAAGAAGCCCAGCTCAGCGACATCGACTCCGACGACGATGATCAAGAGAAGGAGGACAAGGACTTCTCCGGCATGTGCTACCTCACCAACAACGAGGACTTCATCAACATGTGTCTCATGGCACTTGAGGATGAGGATGACTCATCAGAGCATCCTAAGGTATGTTTCGATGACACACCTTACTTGAATGGTTCTTTTTGTGATGATTCTGATGATGATGATGATGAACTAAACAAAGAAAGAATGGCACATTTAATGATTGAAATTAGTGACAAGTATAGATCTTCCAAGCTTAAAATTGAGAAACTAAAATCTGAAAATGATGGAATGGCGCTAGAAATTGCTAGGCTTTGATCCATGATTCCTGAGGAGGATAGTTGTCTTGCTTGTGGTTCTTACATTTCTGAAATCAATCTTCTCAAGGATAAATTGAAGTCATGTGCTTTAGGAGCTGGGAACCCTTCTAGTGCTAGTGCTACTTGCTCTACTTGCTATGAACTGAAAGTTGACATGAGCTTGCTTGAAATGGAATTAAAAGAATGGAAAGATAAATTTGAACAAAATAGAATAGGAAGTTGTGAAAATTGTCCCATTCTCACTAATGACATTGATGGTTTAAAACAACAACTTTGCATGCTTAAAAACATAAATAACTTGCTAGAATCTTCTGCTTCTAAGAAACCTGTGCAAACTTCATGTTCAAATTGTACTGTCTTGGAAACTAAACTAAACGATGCTAAAATTGTCATTGGAACTTTAAAATCTGTTGATTCATATTCTTCATGTATTTCATTGAAAAATGATCTTAATTCTGTCAAAAAAGAGAACACTTATTTGCAACAGTCTTTAGAAAGGTTTGCTCAAGGAAAGAAAAAGATAGACATGATTTTAGACCAATCCAAGGTATCCATAAACAACCAAGGAATAGGATATGATTTTGCTGAGTCTTTGAGGATAGGTACCCATGAGATTTTAGGTGTCATAGATGGGATGATAGAATTAGCTCAAAAACCTATAACCTTTAAGTCTGCTGGCTTTATAGGAAACATTAACCCCAGTACATCCAAATCTTCTGAACCTAAGTTGATACCTATGACTAGCCAACTCAATCCCAAAAATCCCAATCCCACAAATCCAAATCCCACAAATCCAAATCTCAAAGATCCAAAACCCAAAGATCCAAAACAAGTTGAGCACAAGAAAAACCAGAAGCAAATCAAGCCTGTAGAGAAAATCAAGTTTGAGTGCACCTATTGTGGTAAGACTGGTCATTTGGTAGGTTTTTGCTTTAGAAAGGCCAGAAGAGAGCGTCAAGAATATTTTTGGACTAGAAGAGTTACAAGAGTCCCTGAGGGGTTTGAATGTGCTTGTCATTGTCGTTCAAGTGGTGTATCTCGCTTTCTTCGCCGAGATATGCACCCTTGACATAATCTAGCAAGGTTGGAACAAAACAAGCATGGTCACTTTGCATATCATTCTGTTAATAAAAATGTTTGTACTCCTCGTATGACTCAGTACTGGATTCCTAAGTCATTTCTCACTAACCCCAGTACTAAGTCATCGAGATCTCCCTTGTCTTTTCTGTAGGGCTTTGGAGTAGGGAGAAGTAACTCTTGGCTCGTGGACTCCGGTTGCTCACGCCACATGACCGGAGAAGCGAAGTGGTTCACTTCTCTCACTCGCACATCCTGTGATGAGACTATCACTTTTGGGGATGCAAGCAGTGGACATGTGATGGGCAAAGGTACAATCAGAGTTAATGATAAATTCATGCTGAAAGATGTGGCACTTGTAAGCAAATTAAAATACAATTTTCTTTCTGTTTCACAACTCTGTGATGAAAATTTGGAGGTTCGATTTAAGAAAGATCGTTCTCGTGTTCTTGATGCCTCTGAATCTCTTGTGTTTGACATTTCTCAAGTTGGTCAGATTTTCTTTGCAAACTTTGATCCTTCTTTTCCTGGACCTTCTCGTTGTCTTGTCGCTTCAGAGAATAGAGATTTATTTTTCTGGCATCGGCATCTTGGTCACATTGGTTTTGATTACTTGTCTCGAATTAGTGGCATGGATTTAATTCGAGGTTTGCCCAAGTTGAAAACTTCAAAAGATCTTGTTTGTGCACCTTGTCGCCATGGAAAAATGACATCTTCCTCCCATAAGCCTGTAACAATGGTCATGACAAATGGACCAGGACAACTGCTTCACATGGATACGGTTGGTCCTGCTCGGGTCCAGTCATTTGGAGGGAAATGGTATGTTCTGGTTATTGTTGATGATTTCTCTCGATACTCTTGGGTCTATTTTCTTGAATCAAAAGAGGAAACTTTTGGCTTCTTTCAAAATCTTGTCCGTAGCTTGGCATTAGAGTTTCCTGGTGCTCTTCGAGCAATTCGCAGTGATAATGGCTCTGAATTCAAGAACTCTGCTTTTGAATGTTTCTGTTCTTCCTCTGGATTTGAACATCAGTTTTCTTCGCCATATGTTCCACAACAAAATGGTGTGGTTGAGAGAAAGAATCGCACACTTGTGGAGATGGCCCGAACCATGCTTGATGAGTATGTCACACCAAGAAGGTTCTGGACTGAAGCTATTTCTGCTGCTTGTTTTATTTCCAATCGTGTGTTTTTGAGAACTATCTTGCACAAAACCCCGTATGAGCTCAGATTTGGTCGACGGCCAAAAGTTTCACACTTCAGAGTTTTTGGATGCAAGTGCTTTGTTCTTAAGTCTGGAAATTTGGACAAGTTTGAATCTCGATCTTCCGATGGCATCTTTCTTGGCTATGCTACTCGTTCTCGTGCTTATCGGGTCTTTGTTCCTTCAGCTAACAAAATTATGGAGACTTGTGAAGTCACTTTTGATGAGGCTAGTCCAGGTACTAGACCAGAAATTTCAGGTTTTCCAAATGAAAGCATCTTTGTGGAGGAGGACTCAGATGAGGATGATGACTCCATCCCTTATCCTCAAGACACTTCTCCAGCAGCACAAGTAATCGAGTCTCCTTCCACTACATCACCTTCAGGAGAAGCTCCAGCTACATCGTCATCAGCAACTGTACCTGAGGCAAATGATGAAGGCACATCAGGACCAACAGCTCCCCGTCACATTCAAAACCGACATCCTCCAGAGACAATGATCGGAAGTATTGTTGAAAGGGTAACCAGGAATCGCTCCTATGATATTGTCAATTCTGCTTTTGTTGCTTCTTTTGAGCCCAAAAATGTTTGTCATGCTTTATCTGATGAGAATTGGGTCAATGCCATGCATGAGGAGTTAGAAAATTTTGAAAGAAACAATGTTTGGACTTTGGTAGAACCTCCCTTAGGTCAAAATGTGATTGGAACAAAGTGGGTTTTCAAAAACAAACTTGGGGAAGATGGTTCAATTGTTCGAAACAAAGCCAGACTGGTTGCATAAGGTTTCACCCAAGCTGAGGGCTTGGATTTCGAAGAAACCTTTGCACCAGTTGCTAGATTAGAAGCTATCCGAATTCTTTTGGCTTTTGCTTCTTCCAAAGGTTTCAAACTTTTTCAAATGGATGTGAAAAGTGCTTTTCTAAATGGTGTGATTCAGGAAGAAGTTTTTGTCAAACAACCTCCAGGCTTTGAAAATCCAAAATTTCCAAACCATGTGTTCAAACTTGATAAAGCTCTTTATGGTTTAAAACAAGCTCCCAGAGCCTGGTATGACAAATTAAAAAACTTTTTGCTTCAAAATGGTTTTGAAATGGGGGCTGTTGATAAAACTCTCTTTACTCGTCATCATGGCACTGATTTTCTTCTTGTCCAGATATATGTTGATGACATCATTTTTGGTGGCTCCTCTCATGCACTTGTTGCCCAGTTTTCTGATGTGATGAGTAGGGAGTTTGAGATGAGTATGATGGGAGAGTTGACCTACTTCCTTGGACTACAAATCAAGCAAACCAAGGAAGGCATCTTTGTTCATCAGACCAAGTACTCCAAGGAGCTGTTGAAGAAGTTCGAGATGGAGGACTGCAAGCCAATTGCCACTCCCATGGCAACCACTTCATCAGTGAGTCCTGATGAAGATGGTGAAGAAGTTGATCAACGCGAGTACCAAAGCATGATCGGCTCCCTCCTCTACCTGACTGCGTCAAGGCCGGACATCCACTTCTCCGTGTGCCTGTGCGCCAGGTTTCAAGCATCTCCAAGAACCTCACATCGTCAAGCACTCAAGCGCATCCTCCGCTACATCAAGTCTACACTTGAGTACGGTATAAGGTACTCCTCCTCCTCTACTCTTTCAATTCGAGCCTTTTCTGATGCTGATTTTGTGGGTTAAGACTGATCGAAAAAGTACATCTGGAACTTGTCATTTTCTTGGCACTTCTTTAGTCTCTTGGTCCTCGTGTAAGCAGTCTTCTGTTGCTCAATCAACAGCCGAGGCTGACTACGTTGCGGCAGCTAGCTCTTGCAGTCAAGTTCTTTGGATGGTTTCCACTTTGAAAGATTATGGCTTGTCTTTCTCTGGTGTTCCTTTGCTTTGTGATAATACCAGTGCGATTAACATTGCTAAAAATCCAGTTCAACATTCAAGGACCAAGCACATTGAAATCCGGTACCACTTTCGCCGAGACAATGTTGAGAAAGGTACCATTGTGCTAGAGTTTGTTGAATCTGAGAAACAACTTGCTGACATTTTCACCAAACCTCTTGATCGAACCCGTTTTGAGTTTCTGCGAAGTGAGTTAGGGGTGATTCACCCCTATGGTTTGGTTTGAGGGGGAGTTACTTATTTTTGCATACATGTGTAACATATTGCATCATGTTTACTTTTCTGCATTGTATTATACATCCTTCTCCCTGAGCTTTGATTGTTATCTCTCGCTCATCTTTTTGTTATACATGTATCACCCTTATGCTTAAGTAGCATGTATGACCATGATATGTTATTCAAGTTTGTTGACGCTTGCTTAAACTGATCATTCACTTGAACTTAAATCAATGTGCAATACTATCTCTAGAAGTTTGTTTAAACTTGAAGTATTTTTCTCATCACCATGCTATGTTTACTTCTTCTAAACAATAGCTTGTACATGCTTTTGAAATGCTCCTGCTAGATTGTTCATGCTTAGTATCAATCATGCTCTATGATATTTGTGATGTGACATCTTTCCCGAGCTACTGAGTGCGTTTACGCATGAGTAGTGTCGAAGATAGCACGGAGACTGCTTGTAACGGGAACTCCAGCTGGAAAATCTGGTTGAGGTCAGACGGCAGTGTTTGGCACAACCATCACTTGCTGACTGATAAGATCAGACGTACCATCGTGATTGTGCTATAGAAAATGTGAAAAAGCAATAAAATAAAAATAATAATAAAAAAAACTAAAAATTCATGTGCTTTGTTTACCATGTTGTTACTCACCTAAACTGGGCACTAGCACATTAGCATGGGTTCATTGTTTTGATTATGTAAATCTTGCATGCTTATGAGTTAAATTGCTTCTGTTTAAGCTTCTTCCAGAGATAGCTATGCACACTAAATTTCTAATTCACTTGAAAGCTTTTTGCTTGCTTGCGATACAATCTTGTTATCCATGTCATGTCTCATACTTCTTTCGCACATGCTTAGCTAGGCTTGAGCACATGCGTGTATCTGTGTGATTCATGTCTACTTTTGATGTCTTTAGATAACTCTCAAATCTCATCTAAACTAAAAATTACAAGTACCATGTCGCTTCATTTACATTGATGTCTTTTGATTTCTCTTTGTGTCTTGATGTCATCATTGTCAAAGGGGGAGAATTTGCACTCATGAGAATTAAAAATTTGCTTTAGATCTTGGTGACAGGGGGAGTAAGGCTCTTATTTTTCACTATTTTCGAAATGACCAAAGGTGTGGCAATTGCAAAATTATTTGCTTTGATTATTCTGATCTTAAATTTTCAAAATCTTTCTTGAAGTTGCCAATGTTTTCATCAAGGGGGAGATTGTGAAACCATAGGGTTTTTGGTTTATTTTAGTGATGAAAAATTGGAAAAGTGTGAGAAAAATATGTACGTAAACTAACAATGGTCAGGTGAAAATATCTGTGATGAAAAAATATTTTATTTGCATGTGTGCAGGTAATTGAAAGAAAATTGAGAAAGAAAAGTAAAAGATAAAGGGACCAAAAGTAGACTTGTTCTTTCTCTTCATCGGCTCGGTCCGGCCCACCGCGGCCCACAATGGCCCGCGGAGTCTGCGGGAGAAAGAGCGCGGCACTCTCTCCTTTCCGTGACGCGTGGCGCGGCGAGAATGGACGACGCGGTGGGCGTGGGACCCACGCGGCGTCAACGTACCCGGTCGTGGGACACGTGGCAGCCGGCGGTTCGACGGAGAAACGGCGCGGGCGGGAGCCGTACCGCGTGCGGCACGCGGCGTCGCGCGGTTGGACTGCGTCGGATGGTGGCGGGCCCCACGTGGTGTGCGAGGGCGCGCGAGCTCTCTCTCTGGGACGCGTGTCGGCACATGAGTGGCCGAAGCGGCCGGCTGTGGGAGAGCTCGGCGCGCGCTCTCTCTCCCCTGTGACACGTGTCAGATTCTGGTTGGTGCGGACAGATGGATGGCCGGATCCTCTGCGGCTTGGTATGGCGCGGCCGATTTCTTGTGAAGGAATGACGTGGCACAATGTGGTGCATTGGATGTTGATCCAATGGCTGAGAAGAGGCTGAGTGAGGGTCAAGTTTCAAGGGCAATTTAGGTATTTTGCATAGGTTTAGTAGGGGTCAAGTTTTGAGGGCTTTTTAGGGTTTTCCCATGGTGCTCATGGCCTATAAATAGAGGGGTTGAGGCATGAGAGGATTAAAGCTTTTGGGGTGCCCTTTTGGGTGCTTAATTTTGAATTATTGTTTTTGAGAGTTGTGAGAGATTTTTGTTTGTCTCAAAGGCATTTTTTTTTGTTTAAGTTTAAATCTTGTATCGTGAAGGTGTATGTTTGCTCCTAGTGAGTGAATTTTCCTTACACCGGAATAATGTTATTTTCGAGAATTTTAATATTTGACTCAGTGTAATTTAAATTATACAATTTAAATTCTGTAATTTAAATTCCGCATTACTTACTGCAATTTAAATTCCGCAATTTAAATTCCGCATTACTTACTGCAATTTAAATTTCGCATTAACTGTCTGTAATTTAAATTCCGCAATTTAAATTCTGCATTACTTTCAGCAATTTAAATTCCGCAATTTAAATTCTACGAGTTTTTGGATCTTAACTTGCGATGATGGTGAAGGCAACCTCATTTGTCTCAGTACACTTGAAGAGGTTGAACTCGTGAACTTAGCAAGTTTTTGCAATCTTTCTCTCCGCCTATTTTGATCTCTCTCCTCCTATCTCAATTCCTGACTTGTCATCACGGTGAAGGCAACCTCATTTGTCTTAGAACATTTGAAGAGGTTGAACTCCTGAACCTAGCAAGTTTTTGTCTCATTTGCTTAGATCTGGCTCGTTCTATAGCCACGATCTAATCAGGATTTCTGAGGGAGAATTTGGGCAAGAATTTTAAGGGGGCAAAATTTCATCTGCTATATTCACCCCCCCCCTCTATAGCGTATACCGATCCTAACAAGACCGATAAAAACCCTAAAGCAAATCCCAGCCAATACAAGTAAATCGAGCTACCAAACTAGATTAACTAAGATATATGATAAATAGGTAGGGCCGATGGAACGTAGGACTTACCCCTTCACCAGAGATCGAATGCCGATGCAGTCCCGCGTCAGGTGCCAAGTTTCACCGGTTGATAAGTAAAAACCTCGGGAAAGAGGGTGACGATGCACCAAAAGTTGTATTGATCGAGAGATAAATTACATAGACTCTGGGTGTATATATTTATACCCATGAGTAGATACTAGTCCTTATTGAACAAGACACAAACTTTCCTAAAGATAAAGTAATAGATACAAGTCCTATTCGGACTTTAAACAATCTTTCCTAAAAGTAAAAGGAAACTAATTGACTTTGCCTAATTAATAGATAAATTGACATGCTGCATCCTCCTCGAAGTCGGTCTCTTCTGGATAAACTTTCCTTAATTGATTAATTTTCTTAACGGACTCCATCAAAAATCCAACTGCTGGTAACTTGATATATCAGTCGGCTCATCTTATGACTCTGAAGCCGATACGATTCCTAAATCGATAATGACTTGGGGCTTACCAAATTTTGGTGTTAAGAGAGGGTCCATCCTAGCCATGTGCGAGAAAACACCCTCCTGCTAGCTAGCCACATTGGCCCATAGGGCATGGGACTGTGTGCACTCTGCAAGCCGAGGCAACTGTACGCTAACCTCCCACCCCACAAGCATATGCATGGGCAATGAGCCTATAAGCTGAACCCATAGATGTGAGTACTGTAGGATATAGCAGGCTTGGAAAAACTATCAAGTGATCTCTTGAGTTGTTCTACTGAAGGATATAGCAGGCTTTGCTAGACTCCTCTATGATATTTTTCTCTCTTTTATTGCGAGGTTGTTGTTTTTGTTTTTCCTTTTCTTTGTTTTCAACATAGGTAGAAGAGCGGCTATACGATTGAAAACACTCAGAGGCCTTAGTTCACAAATTAAGGTTTAGAGAGAGCATGTAGTGCGATAGCTAGTAAGATAAGTACAAGGGGTGCCCACTCTGCATCCAAAGAAACAAAATAGGGACTATTTTCCTAGTAAATGAGGCCCTTGCTATAGCACAAAAATGGGGAATGTCTTGCTAACTGCCTGAACAGACAACCAGAGAGCAATTCATTGTGAATTGGCATGAGAAATCTGTAGTTCGGTGGAAAGAACTAGCACGAGGAATCTGAATAAGGATACCACACATTCTGATGCCCCTTATGCAGAAGCTCAAATATTGAAAGTGTAATCGATTTGCCTTAATTGCTTGGTTGCCATATGGAGTCCAGCATGAGGTCTCTTTACATGCATGAGGTTATTTCGTATACAATTTGTTTATTTGTTGAAATTAGTAAATTTGGAAAAAATGCACATGTCCTAGCTAAGTTAGAACCATTGTCAAGTACATAATTGTATTTTTTATAATTAGTTTAAAAATAGATATTTGAAATATGCTGGAAGGCATGTGGCCCTTATTCTGTTCTGAGTATGTTAACAGAAATGTTGTTGTTCTTGAAGGTTTACTCTTAAATGGTTTGTTTCAGTCTTCTTGCTTAATCTACCTTCATTTCAATCATAAGTCTAAATTCCTCTACATTCGACAACTCCAATAATGTTTTTTTTTGCGTATGCATGTAGTGAACTGAAAAGTAATGGTTTTGGCAACTGTAGGGAGAAGACAAGCAGGCACGATGTATCAGATGATTGGACGTGGCACAACTGGTTCGCCTGAGCAGCAGCATGGGTGAGAGGGCCTCCTGGCACCAGCTCACCTGGATGATTGCTGGGCCCAAGGGTGGAGGAGAAAGGAGAGGGGATGGTTAGGCTGGAGGTGAAGATAAGAGAGGAAGGGAGGGAACCTTGTAACGATTTGACCAAAGAAGATACCACATTTGTTTCGGCAATAACATATACCCAAGCTTGGGTCATAGACACTTCATAATTATTTTGTTGCTGGAACATGTTCACATAGCCGAAAACATTTTTTCCTTATCCTATTTAACCATTAACTTGTTCGTTGTGCAATATTTTGGCATAAAAGAACTGTGAGAGATCATATTAGCACCACATAGAGTAAAACAGTTTAATTATATGTATTTTGATGATGGTTTCAAACCGTCAATGCTATGAATTTGAGGCAAAGTCTATTTGGTCCAAAAAAGACAGGACCTGTCTAAAAATAACAGGTGTATTCACCCATGTCAAAGCAGACACAGTCTGTTTCCTCGTGTTCCTGTATTGTCAAGAATGCGAGTTCTTTGCTAGCATCTTATGATCAATTCACAGCGGAGAAAGGTGGATTCGCACGAGAAAAGGGTGGAACACTTCTGCTTGGGCTAATCGTCGTCCATTGTCCCTGTTACAGCTTCACATGCTTTTGGGAGAGATTATGAGTTTATAGGATAGAAGAAGTTCTTTTCACCTTCAATCAGGATACCAAAGATGGTTCATTTCTCCAAGCAGGCAGTAGAGTCCATCTATCTGTGAAGTCATTGTCACGATTAACATTTTTGTGATGAATAATTGGCTTTGCAAATGATTTATTAAATGAAATTGGTTTGACAAGTTATGTGGATGTTGGTGTGAGTGCGTGTGATTAATGTGGGTCAGGTTGTAATATTTGTGCCCAAGAACGGCTGTTTTGTCTGATTGTGTGCATGTGACTTGAAGTCAGCCTTGGTCAATGATAAGGACCAGGATTATGCTCAGCAAGGAGCAGATGTCTGGTGCGGTCGGGTTACCATGTGAGAAGATAACTAGAGTCAGGATTCTTGGAGGTCAACTTCGATCAACGGTAGGATCAGGACTAGACTCGGGGAGGAGTTGAGGTCCACACAATCAAGATGCCGGGATACGAAGTTGGATACGAGATGACATACGGTGGATGAACACCGTGTGGGATAGGTATTCGCGATGGGCTTCACGAGATGTGCGTGCAAGTGCTGATGTTCGCGAAGAAAATTGGAAGAGAGAAGATAGAGATGTTCATCCACTTTGGTGCATGCCTGCTACAGTAGTTGAGATACTGTAGTGTGTCATGTATGCGTTCTGTGCAGCTATGGATTAATGGATGCGGCTCGGCTGGGATGGCATCGGTTTGGTCCAGGAGCACGTACAGGAGAATGGTTGGCTGCGCTGGCTCGACTAGCTGGCAAGCCACAATGACGAGGGACGTGAAGGCCCAGCTGGCCCATGCGGCAGGATGGAAACAGCCGGCAGTAGCACACGGGAATCGTACATGGGCAACGTGTCGTCATGGGATTGGCGAGTGCAGGAGAACTCTGGTTTGGATTCATTGTGGCTGTGGTGTTTTGGAAGAGAGAAAATTACAAGTTTGAAAAATTGTAATTTGATTTGGTAATTAAGAGTTTAAGTCTTAGTGTGATTATGAGTTATACTCCTATTTTGAATAGAAGATTTTAGGTATAAATAAATAAGGGATTGAGGCTAAAATGACATCGATTTTTTTGGAGAGAAAAGTTAGGGTTTGCTTCGAGATTTCAATCTAGTTCGAGAGTTGAAAGAGGAGTGTTTTAGATACACTTTGTAAACATATATTGATGTAATAAAGTTGATCTACTATCAAGAGTTTTGTCGACTTGTGTTTTTCTGAATCCCAACGGTTTGACCGGAGTACTACGGGCGGTCTGACCGGTGGGATAGCAGCGGTCTGACCGGAGGCTTGGAGGCAGTCTGACCGGCGGCAGAGCAGCGGTCAGACCAGCGGCGACATAACGGTATGACCGACACAACTTCGTCAAATTTAAGGGTAACTTTTATTTCCGCTAAAAGTTTTGGATTTTGGTTTATCCTACCATTCACCTTTCTCTGGTAGGTTGTTTGGTCTTGTTCGATCCTACACTATCATCTTCAGAAATCTGAATAGGCAACTAAATTAGTGGAAAGCATCATGCATACTGAAGAAGTGCAAGTTCCTGATTTAAAATTTCTATGGAATTTTTTGACATACTGCTGTATAGATGAGGGACTCCTGGATGCCTCCTAAACCTAAGGTCAAATGCGATAATGGAAAAAAATACAAAACGGAGAGTTATCCATAAAAATCATGCATGAGAAAGATGAAAAGCTACAAATAGCATAAGCCAGCACTTCGCCCCCATCTATTTTTATTGGCCAGCATTGAGTGCAGTTTGTACAAACAGGTTGCACATTCTTTCCCACAGCAAAGGAAAGCCCCACCTAAAACATGGCTTTTTTAAAAAAAGGCAGAAGGAAAAGGTGATCTCACGGGAAATCTCCCCGTCCGTGTCGCTCCGAAGGTGACCCGGACGGTGCTCCACCAAGCACCGCCGCCACCACCCTTCCTCGTTCCTCTGCCTTGTCGCTGCCCGAGTGGCTCGTCGGAAAGCTGAGTGGCCTCAAGGACAAGGCGGTGGGGCTTTCTCCCCCTCCTTACTGGCGCATGAGCTGTACGCAATGGGATGGCCGGGGCGGCGCCACTGCTAGATGTAACACCCCGGTCCAAGGCATAATAGGATTGATAGGATACTCATGTTAACAAGTTGCAACTTCTTTTTCGGAAGCCCATCTCCAAAGAACTCTAAAGTTAAGCGTGCTTGGCCTGGAAAAATCTAGGGATGGGTGACCGACTGGGAAGTCCTTCCCAGGTGCGCACGAGTGAGTACAAAGTACGCAGAATGCGCAAAAAAGACTGGTGTTGGTTTGTAAAGGTAGTCTATGTCCTATTTAATCTGCTAGATGTAAGTGGGTGACCGACTGGGAAGTCCTTCCCAGGTGCGCATGAGTGAGTACAAAGTACGCAGAATGCGCAAAAAAGACTGGTGTTGGTTTGTAAAGGCAGTCTATGTCCTATTTAATCTGCTAGATGTAAGCGGGCTCGGCCTCGTGGAGGCAGGACGTTACACTAGATCCGGGCCCTCCGTGGCCGAATACAGCACCGGTGAGCTCCGCCGGACGGGGACGGTACCCGGTAGGAGGCAGGTAGGCAACCAGTGAAGCGGTGGTGGGGACCATCGAGGAGAAGCCGTGGATGACGTGCAGTGCTAACGTCCAGATCTGGGCCCTTCGTGGCTGGATCCGGCGCTTGTGAGGCTGGCAGCTAACGGGGAATGCGCCACTGGTAGGAGGCAGGCGTCAACGGTGGTGATGTCTGGCAAGGAGCAGTGGCGACCAAGCGGCACTGGCGCCCAAACTTCACGGCTGGGTGCAGCGCTGGTGAGGCCAGTTGTAACGTCCATTTTGTCGTGGCGTTAGCGGGAAAATCTATTTCCTAAAACTCTATTTGCGAAATTTTGCTCTTCGGTTGCATCTTGTCGTGTGCCCTAGATCTCGTGTTTCCCCCTCTCAGTTCTGTCCCGGAGAAATCACGAAATCGAAATTCGAATTCAAACTCTAATCCTTCCAATTCAAATCTCTGCCAAAAGTCTGCCTTACCTTCCTCTGTTCTCGGGCCGTTTTTCCGCTCGGCCCATTCCCCCTGCCCTCTCTCCCTCGGCCCCTCCTTCCCTGCTGGGCCGTGCAGCCTTGTCTCAGTCCGCGCAGCCCCGGCCCCGCACGCGCTCGCACAAGAGAGAGAGGTCCCCTCTCTCAATCTCTCTCGCTCTCTCGCCCTTCCTCCTTCTCCTGCTCGCTCATCTCTCTTTCTCTCGTTGAGTTCCCGCCGGTGCCCTCTGTTTTTCGCCCCCATCGTTGGCTCCCGCGCTCCTGCACGTCGTGGCCGACCGGGAAGCCGCCGACGCCATCCCCTCTGGCCGCCGCCTGCACCAGCGCCCGCCCTATGTCCGCGCCGTGCCAAACCACCCCGCCGTCATCGCTGATGCCATCGCCCTTCGGCCCCACTGCTCTGCATGCGTGCGTCCAAGGGAGAGAGCCACCGTGCCGCCTCTCTCTCTCTCTCCCACACTCCTTTTTCCCCAAATCGGCAAAGCACCAATTCCCCTTTTTCCTTCTTCTTTTCCTTTTTCTCCCTACCGGCGCCGACGTCACGGCTGCCGCCGCCTTGGCCGCTAGCGCCGGAGAGCACCAGCCCTCTACGCCTCTCCACTGCCTTCCCGAACCGCCTTCGTGCTCCATCGCCTTGCCGCCCCTTTTAATCCCGCGCACTCCCCTCTCTCGACCGCCACTCTCTTCTCCGCTGCCGAGCTCCTTCCTCAAAATCGTCATCCGCCGTTTTCCTCCGCCGCCATGCCGTTGCCATCGATCGTTGCTCGAGGACGCGTGAAGGGACTCCGGCCGCCGCTCGTCTCCTTCCACCTCGGCCCGAAGCCGACCCGTGTCCACCCCGCGCCGACGATTTCCTCCCCTCGCCGGCTAACTCCTCCCCGCGCCGACGATTTTCTCCCCTTTCCTTCCGTTTCCTCTTACCCCTAGGCGCTAGCTAGCTCTCTGCCGTCCTCCCGTGTGCGTAGATGTAGTAGTGCAGCCGTTAGCGCCGTCGCGGCCGTCCTCCCTCGCCGCTTCGCCGTCGCTCGGAGCCGAGTCGCCCGCACCGTTGCCCGCTTTCTCCGGTGCCGTTCTGCCTCTTCCATCACTCGGGACGAGCTCGTGAGCCTGAGTAGACGCTCCCCCTCCGGCGAATCGGCCCCCCTTCGCTCCGGCGAGTTTCCCCTCTTTCGCCGCCGACGACAAGCACCGCCGAATTTCGTCACCACCGCTCCCTTTCCAGCGAATCCGAGCCATTGGCTCGTCTCCCCTTGCTCCCCTCTCCGCTCCGGTGCCCTTCCCCTCGCCGAAAACGCATCACGCCGTACCGAAGCTTCGCCGTCGTCGCACACCGTTAGATGCCCTTTTCTTCTTCCTCCCGCCGTCCTCCGTGGCAGCCACGTCGGCGCCACGCGAGCGCCAGCCGGCGCTTCTCCCTCCGTCTCGTGCACGCGGTCCACGAAGAGCCCTGAGGCTGCGCCCGGGTCCGCCGCGCATGCGTCCACCCGGTGCCCCCGATCTGGACCGAGTCCACTCTGCCCTAGCACCAACTCCCTCCGTGCGCCTCGCCCTCGTGAGCCGGGTCGCCGATAGGCGGGTCCCGCTCTAGCGCTCCGCACGGTGGACCTCGGTCCACCGATCCGTTCTGCCGCGTGGGCTGCACCACGGTCTGGCCCAGTCGGCCCCTTCGCTCCCGCTCCCACCGGCCCACTTCGCTCGGCCGCGCTCGCGCTCGCTCCTTGGGCCGCGTCCCGCGACCGGCCCAGTGCTCCTGCACGAGCCATGTTCGCTCGTGGGCCGTGCCTCGTCGGCCTCTCCCCGCGTCGTTCGGCCTTGGGCCGCCTTCCCCGCGCGCCGGCCCGTGTTGCCCGGCCGCGCCCATTCTTTGCATTGGGCCGTACCCCCTCCATCCAAAATAAAGTCCATTTCAAGTCCCTCCTTCTTTTTCTTTTTCCAAGGGATTTAATAATTCCTTTTTCCTTTAGACAGAAAATCAATTAATCTTAGGAAATTCATATCTTCTCAACCGTTCGTCCGATTGACTCAGTTCAACCTGCAAAATTCCTCAAAAATCGAGATCTATCTATTGGCATGATTAGAGGTCTTTAATAGGGCTTCCTTTTGACCGTTGTGTTGAGTCGCGTTGTTTCGCGTGTAGTTTCGGAGCCAGAAGACCCGCAGTGCGTGGATTTCAAGGAGGAAGCTCAAAATCTCGAGCAAGGCAAGTCACCTTTGATCAATTGAACCCATATTTTGAAATTAAGTATTTTGTTTCTGCAAAGTATGCATCCTTTAGGTTACACTTGACACTTTGGCTACGGTTTGTGATACAACCAGCAGGCCCTACCCACTTACTGCATTTGAACCCCCTTGATTATTGAATACCCTAACACCCCTTGTCGCCCTTCAGGATTGGTGTCGGTATTCGTACCCCGCGTTCGAATATCGGGGCTCCCTTCAAATTTAAAATGTTCAACTGGATAAAACTTGGGTTTACAGAATCCTTGGAAAACTCGACACTTGGGTCGGTGCCTTGAAAATAAAATTGAGTTTCCAAAACTCGCGATGCGGGAGACGTACTGGAGGTATGGTCTGCCCGTTCCCGTCTTAAGGACCGATTCCTTGGGAATTACATCCAAGCATATGACAAGTATGACCACATGGGTGAATGGGACACCCCTGGCCGAGTAACTAGCTAGGCCAGGAAAATCTTGATGCCAAGGGACAAGTGGATTCGCTGGGGTGGTGTCGGGGAGGACCCCTGGGCTTCCTGGCACAGTATGGTCTGGGACCTAACCTGGTGTTGGTCCGTGGGACCCCTCCCATTGGCATAAGGTGACCCTGAGTCGGCTTTCAAAAGGTGTTGTCGTGAAAACCTCAAAGTTGCCAGACGTGGCTGTTATGCACGGGCTGGGTGACCCGAGTTAGTAACATCGTGTGGGTAAAGTGTACCCCCCTCTGTAGAGGTTGACAAACTGTTTGAACAGCCGTGCCCACGGTCATGGGCGGATGTGAGGTGATTCCTTAGCGTAGTTTTGTTTACTACCTTGTGAACTGCTGTTGGTGTAAGAAAATTTGTTTAGTGCTTGACTTGTGGCTGTCGGTGTAGCCGGTTTCGGTATACGATTGGCAGGGAGCCTTTCGTGCCGACAGAATCAATCCATACATTTCACAGCTCCGGCCAGATGAGACGCACTTTCTCTTCCGTGTCGTTGAGAAGCACTCACTTAGTTTCTTCTGGAAGTCTTAAACTAAAATTGAACGCGAAAATAACTGGCTCCCCCGTGAAGCTTGCATCAAACACTTAATTTCCCTTGGCTTGCTGAGTACTCCCGTTCTCACCCTTGCTCTATATAAATAACCCCCCAGTTCTCGAAGACAAAGAAGTGGACCCTGCTGAAGAGGAGTTCTTCCAGGAGCAAGTGAACTACGAGCTGTAGTAGGGTTTCGGCCTTTTCCCAAGTCATGCTTGTGGCTTTGGGCTAGTCTCCGCTTCCGCCTTTTTGTAATGCAGTTGCGAACTCGGGGTCTGTCCGCAGTTCCAACCGTGGTTGTAACTCTACTCTTAATAAAGAGACATCTGTCGCTGTGATATTCAATCTTCCTGTTGTACCAGCACTGTTTCTTGGGGCTGGTACATGTATACAGGTTAATTTGGATCGCCTTACACTGGCCGCCGTTCGGGGCTAGTTTGGGGCGTGAGAAGAGATGGTATCAGAGCGCAGATTTGGCCTTAGGACGAAACCCAACGATAGGATGACCATAACGATGCTAAGTTTAAAAAAGCTACTTGCGAAAAACTAGGCTCTTTTCTTCTTTTCTTATTTTGGTTGCAAAACTGGTTACTGAATTCTCCCTCTTTCAAAATTGTAGATGGCAGTCAACGCCACCCACAACTCCCATGGCGTTGGTGAAGGTCACCACGTCGACCAGCTGAGAGACCTCGCTGGCTTCCTTGGCTTCTCTCGTCCCGAGTACGCTGTGTACTCCGTGGACCGCTACCCTCCCCGCTGCGAGCTGTCCGTGTACCTTTACCCCCGCGGAGGTACACACAGCGCTAGCCTTCGCCCTCACCACTTCAACTTGGCTCGCCCCACACTCCAGCTTGCGTACCAGGACCTCTCCTGGACCGCTCTGTGTCGCCTAGCTTACGACTACCGTCGTCGCCTTGCAGGTTCAGCCTTTCAGCTGATTCCGCAACTTCCCCTGGCCGTGCAGACAGCTGCTACCCTTGCCCTTACCGCGAGTCGCACCCTGCGCTGATTCGCATGGTGGAGCTCTCTGACGCCCAGGCCACTCAGCACGACCTTCTCCTTGAGGCCTACTGCTCTCTGGCTCGCTGCTACACCGCGCTGGAGGCTCCCCTTGCTAAGGAGGGTGTCATCTCGGTGGACACTGTCTCCTGGGACTCTGGCCGCATTTGCCACTCCAGCCACTTGTCCTTCTACAGTTCTTGTGGCTTTCCTCGCACTCCCAGTGGCTCACGCTCCCCCAGCTCGCGTGTGCCGTACTCGCCAGTTTACTTCCCTTACCCACACCGTGCCAGTCCCTCCTACACCCCAGGTCACACTCTAGTCTTCAGCCGTCGTGGGCTCCGGCTGATCCGCACCGCGCGCAAGCGCGTTGTGGGCTCCTCCACCATGTTCCGTTTCGACTACCCAGCTCCTACTCCGCCAGCAGGCCGTCCTGCTGCCGGCCCTCGACAGGTTCCGTCGGTCCCTTCGCGTGCACCGATCGACGTGTCCTCTTCAGACGAGCCGACCACTGGAGCTAGCCAGGCAGGAGAGCAGTAGGGTTCGTCTGCTATAGGAGGAGTTCGTGAGCTAGACCTTTTGTACCGCCGCCAACTCTTTTGCAGTCGTGGCGAGGTAGTGCGTGAGTGTGTCATTGTGGGTGTTGTCTGGTAGTCTGGATCTCTGAGGTGGTCTGTGTACAGTCAAGCTCGGCGCAGCTCTGTGACTTGTCCACACCTGTTGTATTAGGTGCTTTCTGAGTTGAGAAAAGCTTTATGTCTAGTGTGTGCTCTCTGTGCTCGTTTATTTTACTTCTTCGCTTTTAAGTGTTGTTCTGCCTTCTTACCCCGCCCCTTTCTGGGAGATTAGATGGCTGGCCGTCCCGGTCGTGTGGCCCGTGCCCCCGCCCGTCTGGGTTATGAACCCAACAGGGAAGAACCAGGATCGGAACATGAGTCAGGAAATGAACTGGTTAATGCCCCAGCTCGGTAGATCCTATAGTAGACCATGCAGATCATGCTCAGAACTTACCCCCGCCTCCCAGCTTCAGGCAGATTATCAACATATGATGGCAGTTCAAACTCAGATCTTGCAGGGCTTAGCCCAAGCCATTGCAGGCATCCAACAGAATTTGCAGCCACAGGTTCCACACCCAGTGCCCTTCAATAACAACCACAGATCCAAGCTAACAGATTTCCTAAGATCCCGTCCACCGGAATTCTTGCACACCGTCGAGCCCGTTGAGGCCGACGATTGGCTAAAGGATGCCGAGAGAAAGCTCAACCTAGTGCAGTGCACTCTGGTAGATAAGACCCTATTTGCTGCACATCAATTGAGAGGCTCTGCAGTCGACTGGTGGGAGAATTACTGTAATGCCGATCTGGACTCCGCCAACATTGAATGGACAGAGTTTGCCAATGCCTTCCGTGCATCTCATGTGCCCAAAAGCACCATTGACATGAAGAAGGAAGAATTCAATTGCTTGAAATAGGGAACAGGAAGTGTCAATGAGTACTTGAGTCACTTCAACAAGTTGGCTCGGTATGCTCCCGAGCAAGTGGACTCTGACAAAAAGAAGATCAGGAAGTTCTTAAAGGGAATCGTAGTAGGGTTCAGAATCCAGTTGCTTGCCCATAATTTCCCCACCTTTCAGCATATGATCAATAAGGCCTTGCTTCTGGAGGATGCCAGAAAAGAGGCAACTGAGGAATACAAGAAACGCAAGTCCACTCACCAAGCGCACCCACTCCGTGGAGCGCCACGCCCTCGAGTGGGTCACCCCATGCAGTACCACCAACCTGCTTCTCAAGCTAATCGCCAACCTGGTCTTACTCCCCGTCCGCCGGTGTCTCGCCCAACTCCACCGCCCCCGCAACATGCCCTGAGTGGCCATACCGCAGGGAACAGTGTCACCTCCTTCAAGTCACCCTCAGGAATGGCAAGTGTGCAGTGCTTTACTTGCAAACAAATGGGGCATTACGCCAGATAGTGTCCTCAGAATCAGGGGAGCTCTGACCCTAGATGCTTCAATGCCAGCTTCCCCAGGGTCCCAGCATCTGCTCCATCCCGTCCAGTCACTCAGGCGAGTGGACAAGGTTCTTGCGCCTACAACAACTTTGGACGAGGCCGAATGAACCACATTCAAGCTGAAACCGCTCAAGAGGCCCCCGACGTGGTGATGGGTATGTTCTCTGTCAACTCCATACCCGCACTCGTTCTGTTTGATTCAGGAGCTTCCCATTCGTTCATATCGCAAGCTTTTGTGAAAAGAAATGGTTGGAAAACCCAAAATTTACAAGTACCTATAGTAATACACTCCCCTGGAAGGGATATAAGGGCAGATAAACTATGCCCCAAGATTGACCTAGAGATAGAAGGGGTTAGCTTCGTAGCCAAACCCATAGTCCTAGCCTCCCAAGGTCTGGACATCATCCTAGGGATGGATTGGCTGGCTAAGCACAAAGGACAAATAGATTGTGCTGAGAGAACCATCACTCTGCAAGGACCCGGAGGAAGGCAAGTGCGTTTCGCTCCCCTCCCTTCCGAAAACCGATCCACTCTAAATAGCCTGCAAGCCACTCCTTTGAAAATGGTACCTATAGTCAATGAGTATCCCGATGTGTTCCCAGAAGAACTACCCAGTATGCCTCCGGATCGAGAGATCGAGTTTTCCATAGAACTTGCCCCAGGCACCGCTCCTATTGCCAAGAGACCCTATAGAATGGCCGCCAACGAACTGGCAGAAGTTACAAAACAGATCGAAGAACTCCAGAACAAGGGTTATGTGCGACCCAGCTCGTCCCCTTGGGGAGCCCCTGTGCTTTTGGTAAAGAAGAAAGATGGCTCTGAAAGAATGGTGGTTGACTATAGAGCCCTGAATGAGGTAACCAAAAAGAATAAGTACCCTTTGCCACGGATTGACGACTTGTTCGACCAACTAGAAGGAGCCAAGGTATTCTGCAAGATCGACCTACGATCTGGGTATCACCAACTTAAGATCAGGCTCGAAGACATCCCCAAGACCGCTTTCTCAACACGGTATGGCCTGTATGAGTTCACCGTGATGTCCTTCGGACTCACCAACGCCCCCGCCTTCTTCATGAACCTGATGAACAAAGTCTTCATGGACTACCTGGACAAGTTCGTTGTGGTTTTCATCGACGATATTTTGATTTACTCAAGGAATGAACAAGATCATGCAAATCATTTACGGGAAGTGATGGAAAGGTTGCGAGAACACCAGCTCTTCGCCAAGTACTTGAAGTGTGAATTCTGGTTGGATAAAGTAGCTTTCCTTGGCCATGTCATCTCCACCAAAGGTGTCGAAGTAGACCCCAGCAAGGTTGAGACCGTTCTTGCTTGGAACTCACCTAAGACGGTGTCCGAGATCCGTAGTTTCCTCGGTTTAGCAGGTTACTACCGGAGGTTCATTGAAGGATTCAACAAGCTGGCCCGACCAATGACGGAGCTGCTAAAGAAAGAAAAGAAGTTTGAATGGTCGAAAGCCTACGAGCGCAGTTTTCAAGAACTCAAGAAAGGACCAGACATCCGAAAGGATTTTGAGATCTTCTGTGATGCATCAAGGCAAGGTCTGGGATGTGTCTTGATGCAAGACCGAAAGGTGGTGGCCTACGCTTCAAGACAACTTAGGCCCCATGAGGTCAACTATCCTACGCATGACCTGGAATTGGCAGCAGTGATTCATGCCCTAAAAATTTGGCGTCACTACCTGATTGGAAACAAATGTGAGGTTTATACCGACCACAAAAGCCTCAAATACATCTTTGCTCAGAATGAACTAAACATGAGACAAAGAAAATGGTTGGAATTAATCAAGGATTATAATCTTGGTATACATTACCATGCCAGAAAGGCAAATGTGGTCGCCGATGCTTTAAGTCGCAAGACCTACCGCACTACCGCCCTAGGTTGGCCGACCCAGGATGACCTGTGCCACGAAATCGAGAAGTTGAAATTGGCCATGGTCCCGGCCGGAACCCTTGCCAACCTTACGGTGCAACCTACCCTAGAAGCTCAAATTCGAGAAGTGCAACGGGAAGATGAAGACCTAAAAGAGATGAAAGATAAGATCCGTAAGAAAGGAATCAAAGGTTTTACCACTAACGACCAGGGTACTGTTTGGTTCGGATTCCGCATCTGCGTGCCAGCCAAAAGGTAGTTAAGGGACCTCATTCGTAGAGAAGCTCATGAGTCTGCTTACTCCATCCATCCGGGAAGTACCAAAATGTACCAAGACATCAAGGAATACTTCTGGTGGGCTGGAATGAAGCGAGATGTTGCCGAATATGTAGCTCTATGCGACATATGCCAAAGATTGAAGGCCGAGCACTAGAAACCAGCCGGCTTGTTACAACCTCTCTGAATTCCCGAGTGGAAATGGGAAGAGATCGGTATGGATTTCATTACCGGCTTACCCAGAACCCCTAGCGGATACGACTCCATCTGGGTAGTCGTGGACCGCCTAACCAAAGCAGCCCACTTTGTACCTGTGAAAACCACCTACGACGGGAAAAAGTTGGCAGACCTGTATATGACCCACGTGGTTTGCAGATACGGTTGCCCAAAAAAGATTGTGTCAGATCGAGGCACTCAGTTTACTTCAAGGTTCTGGCAATAGTTGCACGAGGCAATGGGTACCAACTTGAATTTCAGCGCCGCTTACACCCGTAGACAGATGGGCAGACAGAACGAGTTAACCAGATAAAACCAGAAGAAGTATTCTACATCAAGTACTCTTCATCTCCACTTTTGGAGTCAGGATTTATGCCTAGCTATAATTGTTGGCCTTCGCACGAAGAGTTAGGGGTTGCAATGGAAGAAGATGAAGAAGAAGACAACAACATTCCGGACGGGGCTCAATACGATGGATTTGCAGAAAATACAACAGGCGAGGCAGACAAAGCTATTGAAGAAAACGACGGTGCAGATGATCTTGGTCAGATGTTTTGCGACGTAAAGAAGGACTATGAAAGTAAAAAGGAGGTTCAGAAATTGGAGCGGATGTTAGCGGACCACAAAACGTCCTTTTACCCAGGTTGCGAACAGGGGCACAAAAAGTTGGGTACCATGCTGAAATTCTTGCAATGGAAGGCAAAAAATGGTGTGACTGACAAGACATTTGGCGAGTTATTGAAACTCGTAGAGAATATACTTCCCGAGAAAAACGAATTGCCCGAAACAATGTACGAAGCTAAAAAGATAGTCTGCCCTCTAGGACTGAAAGTCTAGAAGATACATGCATGTACGAACGATTGTATCCTCTATCGCGGTGAGGAGTACAAGAACCTAGAAGCATGCCCGGTTTGTAAGGAACTATGATACAAGATTAGACGAGATGACCCAGGTGATGTTGATGAACAACCTTCGAAGAAGAGAGTTCCTGCTAAGGTGATGTGGTATTTCCCTATAATACCATGGCTGAGGCATTTGTTCAGGAACAAGGCGCATGCTAGAATGATGCGTAAGCATATAAAAGAATGTAAACAAGACGGGATGCTGAGATACCCCACCAATGGGTCACAGTGACGAAACATCAACAGAACATTTCAAGACTTCAAAAAGGATGCACGGAACATAAGGTTCGGTTTAAGTACAGATGGCATAAATCCATTTGGAGAGATGAGCAGCGGTCATAACACTTGGCTTGTGACCATGTGTTTCTACAACCTTCCCCCGTTGGTTATGCATGAAGCGAAAGTACATCATGATGCCGATTATTATTCAAGCCCCAAAGCAATCTTGTAACGACATTGATGTGTACTTAAGACCATTGGTTAAAGATTTGAAGCTGCTGTGGAAGAAAGAAGGTGTCCCTATATGGGATGAAGACAAATAGGAGCAATTTAACCTACGAGCGTTGTTGTTCGTAACCATTAACGATTGGCCTACACTTAGCAACCTATCCAGACAATCAAACAAGGGGTATAAGGCCTACACCCACTGTATGGATGATACTGTCAGTACGTATTTGAAGCATTGTAGGAAGGTTGTGTGCATGGGCCATCGTCAATTTTTTGTTGCAAGCCACCCTGTACAAAAGAAAGACAAACATTTTGAAGAGAAGGCCGACCACCGTACTAAGCCTAAACATTGTAACGAAGAAACCGTGTTTGCTATGGTGAAAGATCTAAAACTAGTATTTGAAAAGGGACCTGGCAAGCAACCTATAGCAAGTGAAGATGGTCACGCGACAATGTGGAAGAAGAAGTCTATTTTTTGGGAGCTACCTATTGGGAAGTCTTAGAGGTCTGCCACGCAATCGACGTGATACACCTAACTAAGAACCTTTACGTCAACCTGCTAGGCTTCCTTGGTGTATATGGGAAGTCGAAAGATACACTTGAAGCACGTAATGATCTGAAGCATATGAAACAATGCGATGACCTTCATCCGGAACCAAAGGAGAAAGGAAGCCATTACTTGAGTCCAGCCAGCTACACTTTGAGTAAGGCAGAGAAGAAAAGTATATTTGAATGCTTGGACAGTATCAAGGTACCGTCTGGATACTCCTCGAATATAATGGGAATAATAAGCATGAAAGAGAAGAAGTTTAAAAAACCTAAAGTCTCATGACTGCCACTTGTTGATGACACTGCTGCTTCCTGTTATAATTCGGGGTATTCTTCCTGATAATGTCTGGGTAACAATAACAAAGCTATGTGCTTTCCTGAACGCAATTCCACAGAAGATCATCGATCCAGACATTATAATAGCCCTACAAAATGACGTGGTGCAATGTCTTGTCATCTTTTAGATGATCTTTTCACCATCCTTCTTCAATATAATGACGCATATTCTATGTCACCTTGTGAAAGAGATCAGTATTCTCGGTCTTGTGTACCTACACAACATGTTCCCTTTCGAGAGGTACATGGGCATTCTAAAGAAGTACATTCGTAACCGTTCTCGTCCGGAAGCATTGTCACGCCTAGAAATTCGCTAACCCAAATTCCAAACAGAATGTGTATTAAAATCCCTGTCCAGGACCAGCTAGGGTACACAAACGACAAAGTTGCCATACAGATCCACGTCTTACAAAACACCATAAAAATCTCTTACATAAACGCAGCGGAAAAAGGAAATAAACTGTTCTAATTAACTAAACACTCGCAACGTGGCAACTCCACTCCACAGGCATCCTCGACGGTAGCCACAAGCCTACTCTTCCAAAAAGTCTTCATCTGATACATACTCCAACTCTAAGGTGGGAAAAAAATAGAGCAAGACTGAGTACTACCCACTGTACTCAACAAGTCATACCAGAAAAGGATATAATGATGCAAGTAATAACAAAGGAAGGCAGCAATGGTCATTTACATAAAATACGCATTTAAAAACAATAGTTGAAAGCATTAAAACTGTTAAATTAATTAATCAAAATTGAACCATCACTGTCCAACGCTATACCACGTTGCGACAGGCCCAAACCCACCATCTGAACTACACCAGTTCCATTAAATCAAATTATTAAAAAGTGTAACTAATCACGGTGAATCTGGTTGATCGCCCATAACCGCGGGCACGGCTATTCGAATAGTTTTACTCTGATCAGAGGTGTACAACTGTACCCACAAGACATAGTCCCACAACACATTACTGTGCGCCGACATACCACCACGGTACACCGAAAAGGAGCTGTGACAGGACCCTTCGCACAACCCTTCCTAACCAAGCGTACCCACCTCAGGTTTCACCCCTACCTTTAACCAAGGTAGGCAGCCCCCTCTCGTGCCTTGGTGAATCCGGCAACCGATCAACGGGTAAAGCCCCCGCCGACCCAACTCCATCACGCCCACCCTCGCCTGGGTACGTCGGTTAGGAAAAAGCTATACTACAAATCCAGCCATTACCCACGCTGGCTTGTGGAAAGCACGGTAATTCTTCCAGGGTTTCCCGTGAACTGGTTCTTAATTGTCATGAGCATGACCATCAAAACCATGTGCTCACAACCCACCATTAATCAAGATTTTAGTTGAAATAATTATTAAATCACCCACGATTAACCATCGTGAGCCAACATGAGATAATCAACATCTAGTAATAATGAAGCTTTAGTTATCCCATAATGAACTAATGTTTCTAAGCAAGGCTAAGCAAGTTCTACTGTAGCAACTACTCAAATTATTTTCCACGCTATCAAAGGAATAAGGTAATTGCAATATAAGGCTGAGTACAATAGGTAAATAAGCCCATAGATGACATTATAAAACAATGCAGTATTTAGAGAAAAATAAGACTGTTTCGCAATTTAGGTACAACATGATCAAATGAATAAGTATGACTTGCCTTGCTCCTGCGCTGGGTCGACCTCGGCAACAACCTCGAAGTAAACCGGAGAGTCGGAATTACCGGAATCTAAGCAACAAACAAAGCACACAAGCAAACAGACTATAAGTCTACTAAAATAGAGAACAAAACCATTTTTAATGGATTCTAGACAATTTTATGAATTTTCTGCAACTTGAATGGACTAAAACGGAGTCCGGATGAATTAGTTATGAATTTTAGAAGATTAACTGTGTTTTTACTATAAACAAAAAAATCCTTAATCAATTATTGCACAATAAACCCCAGGGCTGACGTCATGCTGACGGCGGAGGGCTAGGGCTGACGTCAGCGGGCGGCGGCGGCTCCGATGGGTGGGCCCCACCCATCGGTGGCACGAGGACCCCGGTCCACGGTGGACCGAGTCCACCGGCCGGTGGCGGCGGCGCACCACGTGGTGCGCGCGTGGCGCCGACGCGGCAGCCACGCGGCGGCGGTACGGCGACGCGGCGGCCATACGGCACGGCCGCGCGGCAGCCAGGGCGCGGCGGCCGGCACGGGCGGCGCGAGGAGTCGTAGGCGCGGGCGACGACGGAGCGGCGGCGGAGCGGCGGCCGAACGGCGCGGACGACGGCGAAGCGGCGGCGGAGCGGCGCGGACGGCTCGCACGACGGCGCCGAGGGAGGAGAGAGGAGGAAAAGGCGGCACCGGCGCTCACCGGAGACGACGAAGGAGATGGCGGCGGCGACGGATCTAGGGTTAGGGGCGACGGTGCTTGGGGAAACGGGTGAGGGGGTCGCGGGCGGAGAAAATAAATAGGGGCGGCTTGGGCTCGGCTGGGAATCCCGCCGAGAAACGCAGCGGCGCGGGCGGCGCGGCGGCCGGCCGAGTCGGAGATGACTCGGCGCCGGCCCTACCTGTCAGCGGCCGAGCAGGCGGGGAGGCGGCATGGACTTCCGGGCGCTCGGGCCACGGCCTCGGTCCGGCCCGAGAAGGGGAAGCGGCGGGGACGCGGCGGCTTGTGCCGGGCCGGGGAGGGAAGGAAGCGGCGGGGTGGCTCGGGCGGCTTGGGCCGACCCGGGGGAAAAAGGAATTTGGGCCGACGGCCCAAAAGGAAAAAAAAAGAAGAAGAGAAAAAGGAAAAGGAAAAAGAAAAAGAACTTCCAGGGTTTTATTTATTGCGCTTGAGGTTTTTAATTGGTTAAAATTATTTCTAGAGCTCTAAAAATTCCACTAAAAATCCTGTTAATCTATTTTAACATGGGGAACTCAAGAAAAATCCCACCATGCCATTTCCACTTGATTAAATCTATTTTTAAATTAGAACTTTGCTCTAGGTTAAAAAGGAAAATTTATTTGGAGCGATTTATTTTACGGATTTAACCTGGAGGCAAACTTCGGGGTGTGACAAGCATGCATTGCCAAGGGGTATGGAGCAGAGGAGGTCATTGAGTTCTGCGTAGAATTTATTGAAGACCTTCGTCCAATCGGGGTCCTCGAGCCAAGCCACGAGGGGAGATTATGGGAAAAGGGGACTCTTAGAAGGATTTGTTCCGTAAAGCACATTTCACGATTTTGCAACAATCTTCGTTGGTGGCTTCTTACATTGAGAAGCAGTTAGCGATTGTTCGCTCCAAAAACATCGGTAACTCCGATCCCTAGATTACGCGTCATCACATTGATACTTTGCTCGTTTGGTTGCGACGACATCTCATGGGTAACGAGACTATTGACCAACAACTAGCATTCTTGACGAGGGGACCATCTTGGTCAATCTTGACATTCCAAGGATATGAGATCAATGGGTATACATTTTACACAGGAGCCCAAGACAAAAAAAGCACGAATCAGTTTGACGGGCAACCCCGTTTGCGGTGACGGTTGACCCGAGCATCCTCCTATCAAATGAGGATACTCCTTACTCACGCAACGATCATAGCGAAGGAACATTCGTTAAGAGAAAGTATGTGAGGTCAACCATCCCGTTGTAAATTTTTTTAATGTACTGAAGATCCCTCTGTTTCAATTGATTTATATTTGACCTAGGTTGGTATATGAACGATGTAAATTATTTTTAATGTATTGAAGGTCCATCTGTTTCAATTGATTTTTAATATATTTTCCTTATTTTTATGATTTTATTTTATTTTTAACGCACTTAATCGGGCATGGGTTAATTATATATGATATTTGAAATTTTATAACAATTTTTCACTTATTTTAAATGTTTTCTCATTATTTTTATGACTTTATTTTATTTCTAATGCACTTAATCAGGCATGGGTTAATTATATATGATTTTTGAAATTTTATAACAATTTTCAACATATTTTTAGTCCCGAAGTATTCCATCAGCCAGGACTAATGAAATTTGTATATATATAGGGCGGTTTTCTCCGATCTCCACACTTAGTTGTTTTCAATCTCATCTCTCATCGCCGCGCGGTGATCTCCATCGTCTTCGATCTCCCATTGTCGTCACCACCACCACTGTCGTCATCGTTGTCGTTCTCGCCCTCACCGCCGCCACTGCCATCGTCGTCGTCGTCCTCGTCGTCGATCTCCCGCCGCCGACGTCGCCGCCCTCACTGCCGCCACTGTTGTCGTTTCGTCTCCTTCAAGGTTCGGCCGTATCTCTTCCCCGCCGGCCATCTCTCCCCGTCCAGCTCGCTCCTCCGCCGCCGCCGCTGCCACTGCTGCCGCGACCGACCGACCGACCAAACGAGCGAACGAATGAGTAAACGAATGAGCCAACGACCGAACGAACGAGGGAACGAACGAACGAGCGAGGGAACGATCGACAGACCGAACAATCGAACAAGCGAACGAATGAGTGAAGGGCCGAATGACTGATTAACCAAACGAGCGAACGAGCAAGGGAACGAACGAACGAGCAAACGAACGAACGATCGAACGAGCGAGCGGACGAACAAATGAACCACCCTGCCCCGTGGTTTGTCTAGGAAAATTTCCTATATAACCTATAGGAAAATAATATAAATCCTATAGGAAAATTTCCTATATAACCTATTGGAACAAAGGAATAATTTCAATTAATTTCTTTTAAACTCCTATGAAATTGTCTATTCTAGAGGGATATTAGACAAAAATAACCATGTTCTCTAGTGCTCTGTTCGTTCATTCCTTGTCTATTTACAAACCTAACGAACATTTTGTTGCCAGGGTTGGACACGGACGACTCTCAAGTTGAATTACGTTATTCGAAGGTTGCCAACCAACACGCTAAGACAAGTTATGTGAACAATTTGATATGACGTGTTAATTAACTATGTGGATATATATAATAATATACATATAGGTTGCATATTTTCTAAGTGAATTTTAGAAGTTATTCGTAGTTGTCAACAATGTGGATATATATAACAATATACATGTAGGTTGCATATTTCTTAAGTAAGTGAATTTTAGAAGTTCTTCGTAGTTATCGACAATGTGGATATATATAACAATATACTTGTAGGTTGCATATTTCTTAAGTAAATGAATTTTAGAAGTTCTTCGTAGTTGTCGATAATGTGGATATATATAACAATATACATGTAGATTGCATATTTCTTAAGAAGGTCAAATTTAGATGTTCTTCATAGTTGTCGACAATGTCGATATATATGACATTATAAATGTAGGTTGCGTATTTCTTAAGTAGGTGAAAATTAGTTGTTCTTCCTAGTTGTCGACAATGTTGATATATATAACGATATAAATGTAGGTTGCATATTTTTTCTTAAATAGGTGACATTTAGAAGTTCTTTGTATTTGTCGACAATGTGGATAATAATAATATTTTTTGTACTATATAATGTGACGAACAGATGACAAATCGCGATGACGAACAATTCCTCTTGGATGAGATCAATGAGGGCAACAGCCAATACTGGGCGAACGAGGACCCCAACCAGTATTTAAATGAGGAGGGGAATGAAGAAAGGAACGAGGAGGAGAACGAAGATGAGCAACAGGCCAGCCAACCGAACATTGGTACGAAGAGGGCACGCGGACAACGAGGTGTCACGAGGATGGTGGAGGCGCGACACATCATAACTGAAGTGAACCCAGACAGCGAACCAGTTGCCCTCGCTGATGCAGCCAAGGAAGAATTGTTAGTGAGGATGAACTTTCCAGTACGTACATGGTCCAAAATTATAGATCTCATTTATTCTATAATAGAAATATTTCATAAGTTCGTTTTTCCTATAGTGTTTACGACAGGAACAGGGGACCAGCTTGTGCGGCTACTAAGTTTGTGAGTTTATTCACTATGTCACACGCCATTAGCACTGATAAGGATATCGAAATACGTAAACACCTGCACATACATTATTTACACTCTTCTCATTGATTTAATATATTCGTATCTCATTTTTTGAAACCGATAGATTATATGGATGAAGGACCAACTACTCCAGGCGGATTATATCCAGGCTGTTCAAGAACGACTTATGGGATTTGTTATGAATGAGATTGTTAATCCGGTGGAAGAATTCCATGACGACGGAAGACCTATTCCTCGAAATGAATTGTTCTAATTTGTAATATATAATGAAACATTAAAAATTAACAACGATTGTACATGTATATAAGTAAATTCTCATTGTACATAAGTAATATATACCAGCAATTATATGTACGTGATGCTATATACAAATATATATTACTCCGATGTGTATGTATTTACTTATATATATATAAATATATATATATAAATACATATATATATATACACACATGAATATATATAAATATATATGTATTTATATATATATATATATATATATATATATATGCATATATCTAAACATGCAACAAGCAAACTTAAAAGCATTTTGAAAAAAAAGAAAAAATATTTTTAGTACCGGTTAGTGTTACCATCTTTAATACCGGTACTAAAGATGATAGCATCAGCCACGTGACGTATCATCTTTAGTACCGGTTGATGTTACCAACCAATCCTAAAGATGAATTTTTAGTCCCGGTTATTTCAACCGGGACTAAACATGTTCATCTTTAGTCTCAGATTGTTAGTCGCGATTACATACCCAGAACTAAAAGGGATTATCAATCGGGACTAAAAGATGGGTTTCCTAGCAATGAACCCTGCAGGGTATTACTGGCTGATGATATGCCCAGGCACCCTTTCGTGTTGGGGAATTTCACCGGGATGATGTTATTGTCTGGCCAGGCATGCATATAATAAAAGCAAATTTATTTGCACCACACACCAGATAAAAAGAAGCCTTAATTTGCCCGTAATCCAGTAACACCATTAACTGCAGCTCAGTATATTGTTTCATAACATTGTCTAGCAAACACTTGTCCCTTGTAGAAACTTTGAGCTAGCTGATGCATAAAAAAGGGGAGATAGTTCAGGGTTAGTTGTGCTAAATGTACATAATTAAGTTCTTACCATATGAATGAAATGCGCCGCCCTGTCGGCTTTGAAGCAACCAGCAAGGTGAGCAAGGAATTTTTCATCTTTGGCACTGACACCACGATCCCCATATTGTTTTTACATTTTAGTTTGTTATCACTTATCACACAGCTGAAGGCTCAACCGTGGGTAGGGCAGGTACAACATGGCCTTGGCTGGTCATACCCGCCAGATCCATATCTTTTCCAGCTTTTGGTGTAGGATCAGTTTTTCAGACTTGAAAAATTTGAGTTTGTATTTTCCACAACCATTCAGCATTCCTCTCACTGCCATAGGTTTAATAATTCCGGTTAATACAGTTGTGTCATTACCATCATACGTACCTAGCTATGTCATGCCAACGATCTCATTGCTTCTGGTGAATTCACTTAGGCTATGTTGGGAAAAAATTTCTTCGCACGAAAAACGGAGCTACTCATTAATATATAATTAATTAAGTATTTGCTAAATTTTTTTAAAGCAACTTTCGTATAGAACTTTTTTTACAAAAAACACATCATTTAACCGTTTAAAATGAATGCGCGTGAAACATGAGGGAGATAGTTGGAAAGGCTGCATGCCTAACACACCCTTACAGGATACAGCAACTAAACAACAGCAATAAAATAAATATTCCCGTAAGTAGAGGGAGAGACGCCCCTACAACTTTAACATATAGAACAAACAACAAAGTTATTTCAATGCAGGTTCACATGGCAAATTTCCATGTCTTAGCACATTTGACTTACAGTTTCGGTGGATGACAGACTCCTCGACGCCTACTAAACCCAGGACCATATAACACACATGCATGGAAATGTACAAGTGAGTTAGCAAAAAAACCAAGCATGACAAAGGCGCAAAGCATAAAGTAAGAATATGACAACATTGTGTATTTTCTCATTTCAACTGTGCCCACTCGTTTTCCCCTGATCGCACAAGAGAGAGAGACAGGGACACAAGCGTTTATACAGGTTCGGGCCGCTGGGAAGCGTAACACCCTACTCCTGTGTGCGGTAGATGTACGACTGGAAAATTCGGGGATACAAATCACCGATGCACATCTTCCAGTAAATAAGAAATCTGAGCATTTTTCCTGTTGATAAGCTCCCATATATTTAGGTTTCTACAGATCCCAAAACAAAGCCACTGGTACTACCCTCTGTTTTCTCTTGGTGAATGAGATTCAAAGAGACTGGACTGGCTGTCTACTCCCACACTGATACTACTATGCTGTTGTGTATCTTCTCAGATAGATATGAGCATGTGGTGTCGAATTGCCAAAGAGACTGGCTGTCTACTCTCAGCTACCAAAAAGTGTAGCCATATCTCAAACATAAGCTGAGGTTCCTGACTCCTTCCAATCCATAACTCAGACGCGAGCTTTTTGACAAAAAGAATTGGAGTGGTACGTTTTCATCTATGTTGAAAAAAAATTGTTTAAATTGTCAGTGTTATGCATAAGACATACCCAATGATCTTGGGTTGGGCTCAGCAAAACCCATCATATATCAAGTCTTATAAGGAATCATGTCGCATATATGAAAGGTGTTATGGATAAAGAAGAAGAATCAGAGTTCAAATTGGAAACTACAAGGATTACTCGGATTGTATTCATATTTATCTCTCTAGTTCTACTTGGACAAGGGAATATCTGTGGGTATAAATACATGACCCCCTGGGAGGAGAGGGGAGACACACCAATATGGGCCAAGACACATCAACATGATGGACAAGCCTAGACAGACCCAATCTGTAGCCACAAAGGCCGACACAAGGGATCTAGTGCTATCTCCAATCTCGTCAAGTTCATATTCGAGGAAAAAGACTACCATGTTGTTGACTATGTGTGGAGATCCATGCCGCCAAGACAACGATGACTAGATAGGTTATCCCAAATATTGTAATCGTGTGATTTTGATATATAAAAGCAACACTGGATTCGGCCAATAGGAGTAGGGCTATTATCTGTCAGTCAAGGGGCCCGAACCTGTATAAAAATCTCTGTCTCCCGTCTCTTTTACCTCAATATCGCATATATCTTAGTTCCAATGATCCCCATACTCTACAAATACCGTAGTCGTGATCTGCACCGTCGACAGTGGCACGTCAGGTAGGGGAATTTGGTGCTAAAGGTTTCGACGAGATGGGTTTCAAGAAACGGATTCTCTGATGACAAACTACTTGATGACATTGGCTTTAGGGAGATACGACTCGACCAAAGTGCGTTCTCCGACGGATCGGGACCCTCGTCATCTCAAGCTTCACCGAGTCATCATCGTTGTGGATTTTTCGACGATGGATACTTTAATGACTTTGGCCCTAGGAGATCTGACCCAACTATAGTACGTTCCCGACCGGATCAGAATCATCATCATCCAACAATTCGATATATCGAGATCAACCAAGCTACAAGACATCATCGTCGCGGAGGACATCAGTTCAATATTGACGGCCGCGAAGCCCTTATCCATGCCGACTACTCCTGAACTGACATCGCCGTCAAAAACCCTACAGGCTATCAGTGCCCGAGATCAAGTCGCACAATACGGCTTGAGATCTGCTACATCTCGTCCCTTGGATCAACGTACAGATGGAAGAAATGGCGTGTTGACAACGGATTCAAATGGTGCAGCATATCGGATGGTTGAGTCCAGACCGACCACGGCATCAATTTTCACTAAGTCAACCATGTCACCATGTGCTCACTGTACCCAGCATGTACTTCTGCGCAGTAGACAACATGGTTGATCGACATGCCCAGGCAGTTACACGTCCAGAGGCAATTCAATGACTACCAGCACACAAGGAGTTCGATTCTGTTGATTAGCATGGCTAATCAAGGTATTTAGTATATTAGTTTCTAAAATTAATCTACTAATTCCGAAGATATATCCGTCATATATCTACACAGGTACGCAATATTTTATATGCAATTTGCCGTACCTATTTTTAGATCCATACAATATTGTCAGATCCATAATTTATCATGTTTACCTACAACAAGCTTTTTATACAATATCTATTATGCGAACGTCTCCTATATAGGCCACCATGGTCTAATACTGGGGGCTCACTCTATGTTTTATAAAAATCATGCTTGTTTACGGTTTACATGATATAAATCTGCGCATTATATCCTCATAATACTAGAAGATTTATACAATTTTTTGAGTATGCGCTCAATATTCTTTGCTATATATTTTGCGTTTAGAAAATACTTTTCAGGAACAATCAAGCACTTGAGTAGGCAGCGATCGAGTACACCCTATTGTTGAGAACAAATGCAGAGTTGTCAGACCAAACCTACCAACAAAGACCGATGACCTATCTGACATTTAGCATCGGTCATGTCCGGACTATTTATGAAAGGCTGTTGCGGACAATCTCTTCGTGAACGTTGTTGGTTTGATTACCCGACATGATTGCGAACAGACTCCCGATATGCTATAAGTTAGGTATGTGAGTCATACTGGCCACATGAGATGCACATGTAATAACCAACTCTAGCGTCCCTAAAAGTGGTGAGAGATGACTACGCCTGGTCCTCAACCAACATTGTAGTGATCTCTCACCACCTACCAGAGTTGCCTTTGGGCGGTCGAAAGATGACTACGCCTTGTCCTCAACCAGCGTTGTAGCAATCTCTCAGCACCTATCAGAGTTGTCTTCGGGTGGTCAAGAGATGACTACGCCTAGTCCACGACCAGCGTTATGGCGATCTCTTACCACCTATCAGAGTTGCCTTCGGGCACTCGACAGATGACTATGCCTGGTCCTCGACCAGCATTGTAGCGATCTCTCACCACCTATCAGTTGTCTTAGGGTGGTCGAGAGATGACTACGCCTAGTCTTCGACCAGTGTTGTAGCGATCTCTCACTACCTATCAGTTGCCTTAGGGTGGTCGAGAGATGACTATGTCTAGTCCTTGACCAGCGTTATAGCAATCTTTCACCACCTATCTGTTGCCTTAGGGTGGTCGAGAGATGGTTACGCCTAGTCTTCGACAAGCGTTGTAGCGATCTCTCACCACCTATTAGTTGCCTTAGGTGGTCGAGAGACGACTACGTCTGGTCCTTGACCAGCATTATAGCAATCTTCCACCACCTATCTGTTGCCTTAGGGTGGTCGAGAGATGGTTACGCCTGGTCTTCAACAAGCGTTGTAGCGATCTCTCACCACCTATTAGTTGCCTTAGGTGGTCGAGAGACGACTATGCCTAGTCTTCGACCAGCGTTGTAGCGATCTCTCACTACCTATCAGTTGCCTTAGGGTGGTCGAGAGATGGTTACGCCTGGTCCTCGACCAGCGTTGTAGCGATCTCTCACCACCTATCAGAGTTGCCTTCAGGTGATCGAGAGATGACTACGCCTGGTCTTCGACAAGTGTTGTAGCGATCTCTCACCACCTATTAGTTGCCTTAGGTGGTCGAGAGACGACTACGTCTGGTCCTTGACCAGCGTTATAGCAATCTTCCACCACCTATCTATTGCCTTAGGGTGGTCGAGAGATGACTACACCTGGTCTTCGACCAGCGTTGTAATAATCTCTCACCATGTCCTCTGAGTTGCCTTCGGGTGGTCAAGCTAGGAGTCGTAGCGATCCTCCCATCACATCTATAGGTGGTCGACGTATGTCTAAGCCTAGTCCTCGACCAACGGTTGTAGCGATTCACCCACCACCTTTACGAGTGGTTAAGTACGTCTACATACCTGGTCCTTGACCAGCAGTTGTAGCGATTCTCCCACTAAATCTATGAGTAGTTGAGTACGTCTACATACCTGGTCCTCGGCCAGCGGTCATAGCGATCCTCCCACCATATCTACGAGTGGTCGAGGTATGTCTACACCTGGTCCTCGACCAACGGTTGTAGCGATTCTTCCACCACCTCTACTATTTGTTGAGTACGACTACACAGCTGGTTTTTTATCAACGTGATGGTGGCCTCATCATCGGGCGCATCAATCTCTGTAAGTCTTTATAGATATAAAATGTGCAATGTTTATCCATTGATCCCCTTTTCTTATATCGCTACGTCTCAAAGTTGATCCTATTGTCCTATTACGTTAGTCTGACAAGCTTCGGCGTGTCGTGGACCTCAGTCGGGGACGCTTGGCACTATGAAAGCTTGTCGGACCATGTAGGGTCAAACGACCATGCACTTGAACGTATTAACCAAGCTGTGTAATTAGGAATTGATTTTCTCAATTTCATGGTTGGGGGCTAGGAATTCACTGCTTCAGCATAGTTTGTCATAAGATTTAACTTGCCTTTGTGGAAAACAACATTTCCATAAAGACAGCTAGGGGCTAGGAAGAGTACCATACTCTGATTGCTGGGAGCAGCTCTGGCAAGAGTACTCTTTTATTGTCATATATAGATTCAATTTATTTTTAATTTTTAATTTATATTATATCATGTTACTCCCAAGCATTCGCTCGGGGCCTTTTTTATCTAACAATTTATTCTGAGTAATAGATTTCAGGAGAGTTAGATATCAGAGTAGTTAAATCAAATATCAGGACTTCATCGCATACTCTGCACTAACTCAGCTGCCCGATAATGGTTGGTTGGGTTCGACAAGCGTTACTGGATAAAGCGATAGTGTATCCGCCAAGATGGAAGCTTTTGACTTCAATCCAAATTCTCGATCAAGGCTGGATAGGGAACTTAGTTGTTTACTCCACACCTTCTCGGTCGTCCAAGAACGGTTAGGCAAGTTCGACAACTGTTATTTCAAGGTCTTCGGTCGAGAACATCAACTCGTTCATTGGCATTGAAGTCGAGGGCTACTGTCAGTGTTATGGATAAGGCATACCCAATGATCTTGGGTTGGGCTCGGCGAGGCCCACCATATACCCAGTCTTATAAGGAATCATGCCTTATATACAGAAGGTGTTCCAGATAAGGAAGGAGAAGCAGAGTTTAAGTTGGAATCTACAAAGACTACTCGGATCATATCCATGTTTGTCTCTTTAGTTCTACTTGGACAAGGAGACATCTATGGGTATAAATACAAGACCCCTAGGAGGAGAGGGGAGACACACCAATACGGGCGAAGACACACCAACATGAGGGACAAGCCTAAACAGACCCAATCTGAAGCCACAGAGGCCGACATGAGGGATCTAGTGCTATCTCCAATCTCGTCAAGTTTACATTCGAGGAAGAAGACTACCTTGTCGTCGACTACGTGTGGAGATCCATGCTGCCAAGACGACGACGACTAGATAGGTTATCCCAAATATTGTACTCGTGTGATTATGATATATAAGAGCAACACTGACTTTGGCCAACAGGAGTAGAGCTATTACTTATCAGTCAAGAGACCCGAACCTGCATAAAAATCTCTATCTCTTGTCTCTTTTACCTCAATATCGCGTATTCCTTGGTTCCAATCATCCTCATACTCTGTAAATACCGTAGTCACAATCCCGTCGACACAAGTATGCAACTATGTAGTGTTATTTCGACATGTACAGAAGCAACGTTCTACTGTTTTTTATGGATCACAATTTGCAATGTTTTGATAGCATCTTTTCATAATTTGGGGAATAGGAAACAGCACATAAACTTATGTTGTTTTGTACAGTGTAATGAAAGGCTAGAGCACGGGAGAACTCAAGTATATATGCAGACATCTTTCGGGAGAGTAAAATCTGCGAGACAAAACTCGTCTTTAGAGCTAGAATTGTTAATTTGAATCTCATATATGAGAACTATTTGTTTGTCCAACAGATATGGTAACTACGTCACACCCGAAAAATATCTTTCCCGAACGCTAGTGTATGAATCCCCGTCCCAAGAAAAGCCAGGGTACACCACACAAACTTGATACAACAGACACATCTTTATTAATTATCACAATAATATTTACGTTATTACAAAGGCACATAAGGCCTGACAACAGAAAAAAAACAGCAGCGGACTAGCAGGCCTACGGCTCCATCTTCATAGGTGCTCAACTGGGGTATAAGCCAGGACTTCACCTTAGACTTCGGCTTCAAAAGCTTCATTGATTGGAGGTGGTAAGTTTGAGCAAGGATGAGTACAACCACCATACTCAGCAAGCCACACCGGAAAAATGCACTTAGTGCAAGGGAGTACAAGGATTCGTTTGTAAGGGTTATTTTGCGATAAACAAGTATTTCAAAACATTTAATCATTTAAAGGCATTTTAATCAAACCGCGGCCTATCTCTAGTCAAATTATTATCAAGCCGTGTGCCCACGCGATCTTGCCTTAAACCAGCACCACAGGTAATAAATCCAGTTATTTCAGTTCATTAGAATAAAATCTCTAACTTTGGGTCATTGCTAGGCTTGCCCATAACCGAGGGTGCAACTATTCGAATAGTTTATACTCTAGCCAAAGGTGTACATCTTTACCTACAAGACGCATTCTTGACTACACGTCAGCCGTGCATCGCGATACCAAAAAGGTACCCGAGGAGTCAAGATCGTGACATAACCCACCGTTTAGTACCATCCTAATCAAAGAAGACCGATATAGACTTCTGCGGCCAGAAACTCTGGGACAGGTGGACAGCCTATGCCCCCGGGCGTGACTGCCAGGAACGTTCGCCTGATGCTTGGGCCTCATCCATCACTATCCGTGTCTTCCTTGTTCATGACCGCACTAACTAGTACGTTAATCCTTACCCATTAGACATGTGGTTGCACGAAATATGCTTTGCAATCGTGCCCCAAAGACCGGTCCTTATAATACCCGAGGTACAACTATCAAAGCTAAACCACGTACCTCGAGCCCAACCGAAAAAAGAGTTTGAGAATTTTGAAAGGGAATCCAACATGTCCAAGCAAACAGGCTTCTAATCAAATTAATCAAGAACATAATGTTATTCCAAAAGTCTAGATTACTATAAAACAGCTAAAATTCTTCTAATTAAGCAGGGCTAAGCATAATCATAGAATGATTATTTCTAGTAAGCACCACTTATAGAGTCCACACTAGCTGGTTTTTGTTGCCTAAGGTTGTCAAAGGTAAATAGACAATAACAGTTAATTAGGCTGGATTATAGGAAAGGTTAAATAAAACAGTTATAACGTGCTAAATTTAGTAAAGCGAATGCAATAATTTAAGTTAAAATATGTTTCACAAACTAGGATTCAATATGCTTAGGGAAAGCGTGACTTGCCTTGCTCAAAGAAAAAAGAGGCTTCTAAAGCTTTGGCGGCGAACTCGAACTGCATGACAGGAACTCCGAAACAACAATGACTACACGAACAAACAAAACAAAGCTACAACGCTGAGAAAGAAATGACAACAGTACATAAAAACATCAGACACAGGTTCTTTAAGTTATAATAAAAATTAAGCACTTTCAATGGGTCAATTTGGAGTTCGTACAGCCGAGAAACGACCATCCGAAATTTAGGTGCAATTAAAGTGGATATTTCCGGGTTGTTTGATTATTACTATACCATTAAATTATGTATAATGCAATATTGCCAGAGGAGGAAAAGAATCGAGCGACTAGAAGCCAGGACCCACGGGTCAGACGGCTAGTTCACTGTGGCCCGGGTTCACAGAGATGATCCATGGGAAGGATGGAGTGAGACCCTACGTGTCACCTGAAATAAGTGGCCGACAAGCGAGCCTCAAGCGAATGCCACGCGAGCTACACACGTGGGGAACCACGCGGCGGCCACGGGGCGCACGAACACGACCACCACACGTGCGTGCAAAGACTGCATGAACGACAGTCGACACCAGCGCACGAGACCAGGGCCGACAATGGCACGACGGGCAT
The DNA here is from genome assembly GCA_008326285.1 of Oryza officinalis. Classification (NCBI taxonomy): domain Eukaryota; kingdom Viridiplantae; phylum Streptophyta; class Magnoliopsida; order Poales; family Poaceae; genus Oryza; species Oryza officinalis. The sequence goes on along the minus strand of BDMV01000012.1, from coordinate 14,368,431 downwards.
GATGGCAACACCGAGAGGATGAGGAAGGGGTAGCGAGGGAGGGATCCTTAACATAACGCGACGAGGCGAGGGAACAATAGTGACTACCGACGACGAATGGAGGAGACGGGCGATGACGAATGGGCCGACGACGAGAAGGATGGCTTCGGCGGAGACCCTTGCACGAAGGTGAGGACGAGTTTCACGAAATGGGGGCGACAATGGGTGACACTTCAGCTTGACGAGAATGGCAGACATAGGGAGACGACAACGACGAAGGCAGCCAGCGGTGGTTGTACGAAGATGAGACTGGCATGAAGCACGCCGCTGCGGTACCGATGGCGGTGGCGACACAGCAAGGCAACGTGCCAGTGAGGAGGAACGGTTATTCGAAGGTAGCACCGGCAACGAATGATGACCGAACGTCTATGACGGACGGCAAGACCAAGCGGTTGCCAGGGAAGAGAACGACGACACGATGTTGGGGAAGGAGACGGCGACGTTGGGCAACACACCGGCAAGGCAGCAGGAGCTGCCAGAGGAGGAGGAGGAGGACGACGGTGCCACTAGTTGTCGGCGGCAGCATGCGTCCGGTGGTCTTCGGGCGGAATGATGGTTTGGCTGGGGAAGAGCTTGATGAGGTGAAGCTGACGGCGATATCAGCACAGCAAAATGGTGCTCTGGCGAGACGGGAAGGGCTACCGGAGGAGGACAATGGTGTACTTCACTGCTCATCGGTGAAGGTGCACTTCCGGCGGACTTTCGGCAAAACAGAGGGGTGGCCGAATAAGGGGTGGACGAGGCACTCCCGAGGGTGGCGGCGCCGAGGTTTTGCACGCCTCCGGTCGATGGGGATGGGTGGCTGGAGGTTTCCGGCGTGGTGGGGAGAGGAGGTGGCACAGGAGAGACAGTGGGGAGGGGCTCGGCATGTGGATGCGGGCAAAAGGGAGGAGGAGGAGGGGCAGCTCAATTTATAGGCCGGAGGAGGAGGAGGAATGGCCGGGGAGAGGAGGAGAACAGTCGGGGAGAGGAGAGGAGAGGTCACAAGGAGCTCACTGGATGGAATAATGGTTGGACTTCAATGGGGTTTAAATTCCGTGAATTTAATCCAAATTAAAAGGGAAAAATATGGGGGAAATCAAGAGATCAAGAGGAAAATCAACTTGGGAGGGAGATCAAGAGGGGCGGTGGCACTTGAGCTCGGCCGGCCAGGGAAAGGAGCGGTTGGCTGGAGCAAGATGACGACGTCTTGCCTCCTTGGGTCGGCTGGGTCACGCCCGAGCGAGGAAGGGAGGAGCTGGGCCGAGGCGGCCCAAGGGAGAGACAGAAGGAGGATGGGCCAGGAGGGAGGAGCTTAAACGGACTTCGGTGCGAGGAAGACGGACGGGAGTTGTCCCAAGGCGGCTGTAGCCCAAGAGGTTTGGAGAGAGGCCGGGCGGGGTAGGGAAAGAGAGGAATGGGAGAGGGACTTTGGCCGTGAGCCAAGCGGGAGAGGGGAGGACTTTGGGCCGAAAATGGCCCAAACAGAAAGAAAGATTTACTTTTAGGTTTTCCATTTTATTTAACTTTGAAATTGGTTATTGTTGCATTAAAATTATTTCTTGTGCCCTAAAAATTCAAGTGAAAATTCAGGGACCAATTTAGAGAATGGAAAATTTAGGAAAAATGCTCCAAGCCAGTTTTGAATTTTTCTTGCCCGTATTTTAGTGTTCGAGGTTTCTTTTAGGTTTTTAATTATTTCTATTATTCCTTTTAGAAAGTGATTTTTAATTTGGGATGAATTTATTAGGACGTGACAACCTGTCCTCAGAAACGCTTTGTCGATAGTGTAAGCGGCTGTGAACGCAAAAATTTGGTAAGATTCTTTATTGGATCGATTAAGGGAAGAACACAATGAGCCGATGGAAAGCTTATCCAGAAGAGACCGAGTTCAAAAGGAAATCATGAAGACCATGGCATGATAGCTTAATTTATCGATTAATTAGGCAAGTTTTGTATTTAGGAAAGTTTGTGTCATATCCAATAAGGACATTATGTTTAGGAAAGTTTGTGTCGTGTCCTAGTAGCACTCTTATCGGTCTGTGGATATAAATATGTACACCTGGGGTATTTGTAATTATCTTCACAAATAAATATACATCTACTTCTGGCACATCGCCACCCTCTTATGACGTTTTATTGTGACGAGTTCTTCTTTTCGCACATGGGCTACATTGATTGAGTTTGACCTCCTACAAGAACTGAGTTTCGTCATCTTCACTTGCATTGGCGTGGCTAGGGCTTCCTCAGTTTGAGTCTGATATTCTAATCGGGCCGACGCAAATGTTAACTATCTGGTATATCATCTCTATCTTTAGTTCCATTACTGTTTATAGTCACATCGGCTTAGTTAGGACTTCCTCGGTTAGGTCCAATATTCTAATCAAGTTGATGTTTTTTTAAACATAATGTCGCTTTAGATAGATTTGTTATATCCATCACATTAGACAGATTTATCGGCTCATTGAGTATTAGATTATCACACACAATCTCGTGCTGCATTGGTTAGGTTCGACCTACTAGATTGGTCTTGATTGGTCTTGATAATCTGAGACTTCTTAAGCCGATAGGTTCATGCCAATGTTTCATCGGAGGGTTAGCCGGTCTTATCTGATGTGTTAAATTTTCCTTTGATGGTTTAATTGTCTTGGTTAAATTTAATACATGACCACTTTGATTGGTCTCATATTGGCTTGTTTAGATCTATCAGGCAATTATCAACATTATGTTGCATCGTTTAGGTTCGACATATGAGGTTGTGGTTGTAAGTTAGATTTATTTAAGTCATTAGGCATCAATCATTGTTTCATTGGGGTTTCAGCCGATGAGTTATCAATAAGTGTTGCATTGGCTTATAAGGATTATATACAAGTTGGTTTTAGCCGATTGCCGCAAAGGTTTCATTGATCACTTAATTATTTGGATTTACTAACATCGGACTTCCAGCTGATGTATGTTTTAACCATCGAGCCGACATCTAATATTTGACATCTATATCGGCTGACTGGTTTGTTGGATATCTACTTTGTCACATTTATATCGGTCGATTGGTTCATTATCTTATTGCCTTTATATCATTATTTATCCAAGTGTCAAAATCTACATCGAACATATAGTCGATTGTTCAAAACCCTATCGATATCGGCTAATATCGCTACATTGGCTTATTGGCCGATCAGCTATGCGACATCGGCTAATATTGCTACATCGACTTATTGCCGATCGATTGTTTCATCGTCATTTTATATATCTTGTTAGTTGCAGGATCAAACTGACTGGCACGCCCGCATCTCATCAAAGTTTAGGACTTGCATTGGAGTGAAGCAGATCTCCCCAGTCTTCGTGTGCCACACGCAGGATCTACGTCAACACATTTTTTGGCACACCTGACAGGACAGATTTTGTGTCAACACATTTTTGGCACGCATGGTGGGACACAAATTTTGTACCAACATGTTTGTAGAGGAAGTCGATGCCAAGATCCTGGTTACAATGCAGAACTTGACAAAGGAATAGAGGTGTAACGCTTGCGTTTTTAATCTAAAAATCCCCGTTTAAATTTAATTATAGCATCGTCCTTTATCCAACTTCAGTCTCCAAAAATTTGAGAGTTAACTTTAATCGTGGTTCGTAAATTTTTCTGGATTTATCTAATCACTTCCGTCTCAGTCCGTTTATTTTCCATCATTTTCGGTTTCATATCAACTGATGTTTATCTGTCCCTTTCGTTTTAAACACATTCGTGTCACTGAAAGAACGACACTTTAATCTTTCTTAAGCAATCGACAGCCCAACCATGTGTGCACACTAAATTCCCCTGCCTTAAAACCACAAAACGACGGCTGTCGAATTAGGCACCGCCTCGTCCTCCTCCTTATAAGCCGACAGCATCTCTGCTCTGATTCTTCATTCACTCGAGCAAGACAACCACCTGAGCAACATAGAGAGAGTAGAGGAAAACTGTAGCAGGAGACCCTCACACAGATGCAAAAATGAAGGCATTCATCGATGGAGTCTCCACTGAAGATCAAAGAAAAGTATAAATACCCCCCACAATCAAGCATCTGATGTGAGATCATTGTCATGATTAATATTTGTGATGAACAGTTGGCTTCGCAAATGATTTATTCGATAAATTGGTTTGAGAATATTTGTGGATGTTGGTGTGAGTGCGTGTGACTAATGTGGGTCAGGTTGTGATATTTGTGCCCAGAAACCATTGTGTCTGATTGTGTGCAGGAGTCCTGAAGGTGAACTTCGGTCAACGGTGGGATCAGAACTAGACTCAGGGGGGAGTTGAGGTCTAGACGATCAAGGATGTCGGTGATGAAGTTGGATATGAGATGACACACAGTGGACGAACACCATGTGGGAGAGATCTTCGCAATGAGCTTCATGAGGTGTGCGTGCAAGCGTGGGTGTTCACGAAGGAAATAGGAAGAAAAATTAAAAAGGAGTATATGGTTGCTACAGTACTCAAGGTACTGTAACATGGCAGTACTGCATGCATGCATGTGTGGTGTATGCGTGCCGATGCATGCATGTGGCGGTTGTAGCTATAGTGTTTTGATAGAGAAGCAAATTTTGGAAATTGTAATTGATTTGGAAAGGGTTTGAGTCCTTGTGAAACTAGGAGTTCTAATTCTACTGGGAGTTCTACTCCTACTTTGAGTAGGATATTTTTGGTATAAATAGATGAGGGGATGAGGCTAAAAATATATCGACTTTTTGGAGTGAAAAGTTAGGGTGTGCTTCTAGGCTTCAATCTAGTTCAAGAGTTGAGGGAGGAGTGCTTTAGATGCACTTTGTAAACACATATTGATGCAATAAAGTTGATCTACTTTCAAGAATTTATCGATACGTGTCTAATCGGCAGCTTGGAGGGGGTCTGACCGGCGGCATTGCAGCGGTTTGACTAGCGGCGTCACAGCATTCTGATCGGTGCGACTTCATCAGGTTAGAGGGTAACTTTTATTTTCGCTAAAAGTTTTGGTTTTTGGTTTTTGGTTTTTCCAACCATTCACCCCCCTCTGGTAGGTTTGTTTGGTCTTGTTCGATCCTACAAGTGGTATTAGAGCCACATTTTTTTATTTGATTTTTACCGATCTTTAGAAACAAACCTCATGTCTTCAATGGAGTTGATTTTGATTTCTGAAAGAAAAAGATGGAATCTTATATTACATCTCAACATTATAATATTTGGTTAAAAGTTGTTGAACCTTATGAGATTCCTGTTCGTATTGACACCCCCGCTCATAAACTGGATTTTGAAAATAATTGCAAAGCGCGTAATATTCTTCTCAATGAATATCTCGCTGCGATTTTGATCGTGTTTCACATCTTGCTACTGCTAATGCAATTTGTAAAGCTTTAAATGATTTTCACACTGGTTCTTCCAATATTAAAGAATTAAGAAAAGAATTAAGGAGTATATTAGTTTTGAGATGAATCTTGGTGAATCTTTGGATGACTATTTGGCGCGTTTTAATAAAATTTTGAGTAATCTTATATCTGTTGATGCTTCTTATGAGATTAATTATTCTCAATCTAAGATTGCTCGTCACTTTATGAATGGCCTTGATATGAAGATTTGGGATGTTAAAGTTACATCTATTCAGGAATTAGTTGACATGAACATTTTAACTTTGGATATTCTTTATACCAAATTGAAGACTTATGAGATGAATATTCTTTCAAAAAGAAATGATTCTAAATCTACTGCTTTGGTGTCTTCATCTGGATCTTTTTTGGATTCTTCTCCTATGGCTGTTCTTTCTGCTTTTAATGCCTTGTCTGATGATCAATTGGAGGAATTCAGTGAGGAAGACATGGTTTTTGTTGCGAACAGTGTTTCTCGAGCTTTTGAAAAAGTAAAGAACAGGAAGCAAGAAGGACCCGTTCAATGCTTTGTGTGCGGAGAGTTGAATCATATCAAGTTTAATTGTCCTAACCTCAAGAAGGTGAATAAGGAGAAGGAGGTGGACAAGAAGAATATCAAAAAGGAGAAGAAGAAGAGGTTGCATGCAAAGGTTAATTTGAGAATTCATAGAAGTTTGTGAAAGTGATGAATCAGACTCAGAAAAAGAGAGCAATAGGAAAGGTAAGCATGTTGTTGATTTAGCTTTTATTGCTCGCAATGCATGTTCTGATGACGATGAATCTGATAGTGATAGTGAAGAAATGCTTAGCTATGATCAATTAGAACATGCTGCTTTCAAATTTGTGGAGAAACTTAAAACATGTTCTAATATGTTTGATAAGAGGGATCACATTATTGAGATTCTAAATGCTGAAATTGATAGATTAAAATCTTCAATTCCTAATGATGATGATTGCAAATCTTGTGTAGTTTTATTTTCTGAAATTAATGCTTTACGAGATGTTAATTTTGTTAATTGCTTGAAATTGGAATGTGAGGTAGAACATACAAAAAAGTTTGAGTCTTCTTTTGCTCTAGGATTTGCTTTGCATGCTCGTGTTGTTGATGAGTTGATTTTGACAAAGAACGTTTTGAAAAAATATAAAACTACTTTTTGTGCAAATTATTTGTTCAATGTTTTGAGTGCAAAAAGGGTTAAATAACACAAGGATATTTTGATCTCAAAATTGCTCAAAGTGTTTTTGAATGAGATGAAATTGAAAGATGCTTTAGGACGTGTTGAGTACATGGAAAACATTGTGAAATGTGAAGAGGTGCTTTCGTGTTCTAAGTGTCGCAAGAACAAAGGTGTTTTGGTTGACTGTGAAAAATGTGCAAATTTGACAAAAGAAGTTTCTTATTTGAAAAGTTCTTTGGAAAAATTTTTTGATGGTAAAAAGAAACTTAACATCATTTTGGATCAATCAAAAGTGAGCACTTATTATCGTGGTATAGGTTTTGATACTAATGCCTATTTTACAAATCACCAACCTGTTGTTTTGAGCGTAACTGAAAAAGGTGAAGTTGTAACAAAACCTAAACCAAAGAAGACGGTTTTTAAATATGTTGGAATTTTGCCTTCTCTTTCATCAACGGTTCAAGAAACAAAGTCTTTGATTACGAAACCATCAATTTCAAAACCATCTACTTCAAAAACTTTTTGTCATGAGAAGTACACTTGTTCTTTTTTTGAAAAAATTGGACATTTGGTTGGTTTTTATTTTAGACTTGCCCGTAAACAGAAAAAGGAAGAGATTGCTTTTGTGAAACAAAGATGACAAAAATCGGGTTTTGGTTCAAGTAGCACGGTCAGATCGACACTAACCAGTCGGTCATACTGGCTGGTGGTCAGACCGCAGGTGTCCAGGCGGTTAGACCGGCCAGGCCCGGTTAGACCGGCTAGACAGCAGTGGTCAGACCGGTCTCGGGTTAATTTTGCACGTGATTCAAATCAGACTTTTGTGAAGCGACATGGTAAGTTTTTAGGTAAGTCTGATTCTGATTTTGTTCGTGCATTTGTACCTACTGATTCTACTGATCGTGTGACTAAGTGTTGGATTCCAAAATTTCTTTTATCTAATTCCAACACGAAGGCCTCAACATCTTCTTGTTCGTAGATATTTTGTGGCATACTCTCCATGTGCGTTCACAATGGAGGTGGTGATTGCTTTTCATGGTAACATCAATTTACTTTTAGGTTGACATAAGTTTTGTTTTACTTTCTTGTTTATTAGCCTTTTATATGCTAGTTTTTGAGGTAGTAGTTTCTAATAATACAAGTTAATATATGTCAATTCTTGAGTACTCTGATGATATTGTTGGCAATTGGATTTTTTTTCAAAATCTTTGATTTCCTCTTGATTTTTCATCAAGGAGAATTGGAGGTTAATTTGAGGGGGAGCTTGTGCTTTTTATGCATTTGTTCTAATTCTAAAAATAAATAAAAAATAAGAAAATAAGAGCTTTGGTTTATACCTCTAATATATTCTTGTGCATGTTAGCAATAAAATTGAGATATATTTGTTGCTATGCTAGCTTGTATGCATTTTAGTTTTTATATGTGTCTTAAATATTGCTTTTAAGGAACATGATGCTTGATACTAATTTGTTTACTTGAATTAAAGAAATATGCAATATTGAAGCTAGTGCTTAATTTGGATGACTAATGCTTATATATATATATATATATATATGCTTGTTGGATTGTTGTTCCTCAAATTACTCCTTAATTGTTCCAAATGCTGAAAGTAAAAGCAAATGCATGTATCTATTTTAAGAGAAGTAAAAATGAATACCGAATCCTTGGAAACAGTCTTGACGACAAGGACGTATTCGCGGTAAGGAAAATAATGGGTATCGAATCCTTGAAAATAGTCTTGACGATAAGGACGTACCCGGAATAATTGAAAGATTTTAATGTTCAATGTTAAAATGAGCACAAAAAGCTCAAATAAATATTGAATGTTCTCTTGGTTATTGCTTTTATGAGACTGAGTTAATTTGAGACGGAGTAATAATGCAATTAGTATATATGTAGAGGTTTTTCTTTTAATCTATGTACTTGTGAATATGTTACATTTTAAATCATTTGAAATCATGAATATTTATTGCTGATTTGAGTTTAATTGTAATATCTTTGATTCATGTTTATACTCTAATGCATGCTTATTAGCTAGTTGATGAATTTATCTCTTTTGTCTTGCAACACATGATCATGAATTGCTTTAGGTACACTTCAAAGCTCTTAAAAAAATTTCGAAAATAAAAAAATGGTTACTACAAGTAGCAATCATGATGTCATGACATTTTTTTTATTGGTTCTTATTTCACTTTTGAAATACTTGATGAAATCGTTATCAAAGGGGAGAGAAGTATACAAAATGCATGTTTCCTGAAAGAGGAAGAATTGAATTGTTTCGATTTTAAAAATAGTCGATTTTGTGCTTTGATTGTAAATATAGGGAGAAATTCTTTTTTTTTGAAAAGGAGAAACATTTTTCTTTTTAACTTTTGTGATTTTTTTTGAAAAAACAAATATTTACATTTTGGAGATGTTGCCAATGTGTTCATCAAGGGGGAGCTTGTGAAATCATTGTCATGATTAATATTTGTGATGAACAATTGGCTTCGCAAATGATTTATTCGATAAATTGGTTTGAGAATATTTGTGGATGTTGGTGGGAGTGTGTGTGACTAATGTGGGTTAGGTTGTGATATCTGTGCCCAGAAACGGTTGTGTTTGATTGTGTGCAGGTGTCTTGGAGGTCAACTTCTGTCAACGACGGGATCGGGACTAGACTCAGGGAGGAGTTGAGGTCCAGACGATCAAGGATGTCGGTGACGAAGTTGTATATAAGATGACACACGGTGGACGGACACCATGTGGGAGAGATCTTCGCAACGGGCTTCACGAGGTGTGCGTGCAAGCGTCGGTGTTCGCCAAAGAAATAGGAAGAAAAATTGAAAAGCAGTATATGGTTGCTATAGTACTTGAGGTATGGTAGCATGGCAGTACTGCATGCATGCATGTGTGGTGTATGCGTGCCGATGCATGCATGTGACGGCTGTAGCTATAGTGTTTTGATAGAGAAGCAAATTTTGGAAATTGTAATTGATTTGGAAAGTGAGGGTTTGAGTCCTAGTGAAACTAGGAGTTCTAATGAAACTAGGAGTTCTACTTCTAGGAGTCCTAGTGAAAAGTAGGAGATTTTTGGTATAAATAGATGAGGGGTTGAGGTTAGAAATATATCGACTTTTTGGGAGAGAAAAATTAGGGTTTGCTTCTAGGCTTCAATCTAGTTCAAGAGTTGAGAGAGGAGTGCATTAGATGCACTTTGTAAACACATATTGATGCAATAAAGTTGATCTACTTTCAAGAATTCGTCGATACGTGTTTTTTCCGGCTCCCGACGGTCTGACCGTCAGCTTGGAAGCGGTCTGACCGTTGGCAGAGCAGCGGTTTTATCGGCGGCGTCACGGCGGTGCAACTTCATCGGGTTAAAATGTAATTTTTATTTCCGCTATAAGGTTTGGTTTTGCTTTTTGGTTTTTCCTACCATTCAGCCCCCTCTCTGGTAATTTTGTTTTGTCTCGCTTGATCCTAGGTATGATTCCTCCCACAACTCATTGTTGGAAGAAGTCGCTGAGGCCGCGGAGTTGTCGCAGGTAGTCGGCGTTGCATCCTCCTCCCTAGCTGCTCCCGGCCGAACCACCGCCCTTGTGAGCGCCACAGCCGGCTGAACCGACACCAAACGACCGGCGCTCGGCCACTGGCAAGCCAAGCCAAGCCGGTCGCTGCCCTCCTCCCGAGCTCGGCCACCCGCCTCACCTACCAGTCGGCACCGCCCCATCCACCTCGGCCGGAGCCGCCCCAGCCGCGCCGAGCCGCCTCCCCGCGCCAAGCCGCCAGACGCAGCCGCCAAGCCGGTCACGGCCCTCCTCCTCTTCCCGGGCTCGACCGACCACCTTCACCAAGCCAGCCAGTGCCGCTCAGACCCCAACCGACACCGCCCCAGGCCTCCCCTCGACCGACGGCGCCCCACGCCACGCCGCGCTGCCTCCCCGCCGATGCGCCACGACGTGCGTCGCCGGTAGCCGTCGCCCTGTGCTGTCCTCCCTCCCCCTTGATTTCTCCTCTCAGAAGAAGCAAGAGCAAAGAATGAAGGAAAGAGAAGAAGGAGAAAAGATAAGGGAGAGAGAGAGATATAAAGAGAAGAGGAAAAAAATAAAAAGAAAAAGAAAAAAAGAGGGGTGGCACCCGTGGGCCCCACAACTTCCCATGCCCTTTGAATTTGACCTTTGACCAACTAACAGCCGGGCCCCACTGGAATATTCCAGGAATATTCTGTTTTGACTTTTCCATCCTCGAAAATCCTCCAAACTTCAAAAATTCATATCTTTTTATGCGTAACTCCGTTGGACCTCATTCTAGTTCCAACATCTTTCAAAAATTCTACTCTACCCATTGACGCTTCATTTCATCTGTTTATTCTATTTCTAGCTGTGGTTTTATGTATTGTTTGTTTTATTGCGTATAGAGTTCGGGAACGACACAGGATTCGCTCAGGAGGTCAACGCTCCGGCTTTTGCACAGGATCAAGGCAAGCCTCCTTGACAACTTTTTGCACCCATATTTTGAACTAATTATTTTGTTTGCCAAGTTACATATTTTTAGGGCGCACTGTTTTGGCTGCGAATGCGATTCGTCAAACTTTTATCATGCAGGATTTGTAATACTCAATTTTCTTTGTAACCCCAGCATATTTTCATCGGTATTCACCCATGCCGAAGTAGACTGCCTATAGGTAATGTTTGTACTGTCGTATGGGAAACTTCTGGATATTTAACACCCTTGTTGTTTAAAAACCCGGCAAGATGTCGGTTTGGTTTGAAGATGGAAAAATGATTTTTAAGAACTTGATGGTGCAGGAGTCAGTACCTGGGTGGTTTGGCTACGCATCATCCATAAGGATCAATTCCTTTGGAAAATTCATCCAAACATAAGACAGTACGACCACACGGGTAGAATGGGATGCCCTTGGCCAAGTAAGTAGCTAAAACGTAGGTGTCTAGCATGTTGGCCGGTGAGGAGCACCGGTGTGGTGGAGTTTACGGCAATCTCCTGTAGTAGGGATGTGTCATGGGGTCCATACGGTGGGCCTGAGTAGATGAGGGCCTGAGGCTGGCTTGATGCTTGGTAGAGAGATTCCACCCATCTGTGTGACACGGGACATTTATGGGTTGGTTACAGAAAAGTCTTGTAGTGAGCTCTCCTTTATCAGCCATGTCTGATCCACATGTGTTCGGTAATGTGAGAAGTTCACGACGTGTGGGTAAAGCGTGCAACCTCTACAGAGTTTAGTAAAACTATTTAAATAGTCGTGCCCACGGTCATGGGTGGATGTGAGATGTTTCTCATAGCGTAGTTTTGTTTTAATCTTTTTTAATAAAATAGTTTGTGGGATGGAAACCGTTACCAGAGTTTGCCTTTGTGACGAACGGCCAACCTTCGTGGTTGGGAACGAGCCTGTGTGACTCGGGGTATCTTTTGGCACCGGGGTGTTGTTTTGTGGTGAGACAACATGGTGTTGTTCTTGTGCTGAGACGGCACGGTTTTGGTTGTGCTATGACGGCACGGTGTTGGTTTGTGTTGAGACGGCACGGTGTTGAGTTGGACGTGAGACTTATGATTACTATGATAGGTTGTCGCAAAGCAACATGAAAAATGGGGAAAGGTGTGGGTCTCGTTCCGAACTAAAATTTGAAGCATTAGTGTGTTGAAAACAAACTAATTTAAAGCCTTGTTTTTTCAAAAGTTGAGTTTGATTTCTCGAGGTTTCAGGCCTAGTTCCCAAACGTAGCTTGTGGTTCATGTTTGTTGTTTTCCTCTTTTTGTCTTTTACTCTATGTTTCCCGCTGCTATTCTCTATGCTTCCGCATGTGTCTTTTTTGCTTGTCTATGTTTCTACTAGTCTGGGGTATGTTCATGACGATAGTATGTATGAGACCTTCCTCATGGTTTTAATAAAACTTTGTTATTTCTGATTTCCACAATTATTCTGTGAGTACCAGCTTGTGTATCCTAGGACTGGTACTATAATCATAGATAATAATGTGACCTCCATCCTGTAACATACCAAAAATTCAAATTTTGAATTTTTACGATGTTTAAATAAAGAAAATATGTTTTCGAGTTAATGACCAAAAATTCTCCAATTTATATAACCTAAGTGAGGTTTAAACTAACTAGTGGCCACCTTAAGTGCACCCATGCTCATGTATCTTGTGAGTTGAGCATGTTGAACTGAAAGTAAAGCCTTACTCTTTCATCTCTGGTCAATTACACATCAACATATAATTTTATAATCATTTAAAATGTATATTTCCAATAGGAACATCTAATGGTTGATAAGCACATTGAATATTTAAAAATAATTGGTGTAACATAAAATCATGAGAAAATTCATGTAGGTCCTAATCAATATATATATCTCACTGGAATTTTGGTATAGTTTAATAAGTACATTTGATGCCTCAATTATTTGGGTCAAAACAGTCAAACTATTGATTTACTCAAAACCCTAATCGGCAAAAACAATACAACTTCCATATGTGTATTTTATCACATAAAAATGTATAGGGGAAATAATTTATTAAAATATTAATCTATTTATCATGAATTAATATAATTTTTCCATAATTTATTTTATAGTTTTTGACCTTCTAAAAATTTAAATCATTTTCGGCTGTACTGGATTTCTCTTTTTCCCTGAGATTAAAATATAGATTATTTTTGTGTGAAACCAAAGAAAATGGAATCTAGGTATTTTTATCGACCTCCAAAAAAATCCACATTAGTTTATCATGCCAAGAAATTGAGTTATGGAATTGGGAAGAAGGGAGAAAGAAAGAAATAGGAAAAATATCAAAATCTGCTAAACAGTACACTCACCAAGAAACCTACCCATCTCTCTCACTCTGCTTGTGTTTGCACCGCCCTGGGACCCACATGGCAGCCTCATCAGCTTGCCCACACCCTGGTCCACTCCTTCTCCTCAGTGCTCAACACAGAGAGAGATCAAAGCGGTGGCATGGACGGCGTGGGCAGCGCCTCTGCTCGACGCGTGGACTTGACGTGTCCGACGCCGAGCTCCATCCTTTTCTCTCCCAGACGCGTCGCCCGGCCATTCTCCCTTCTCCAGCATCGAGCATGTCGAGGGATAGAAACCCTAGCTCCTCCGACACCCTCAAACTCGCTGTCGCCCGTGAGGAAGATGAAGGCCGCCAACGCTGATGAGCCATGGTTGCCCTCTCCTTTCTCGCGTTCCATCATCTCTCCACCATGCCGCTTCCATCCCCACTGATCCCGCTCTTTTTCACGCAGCCGATCAACGGGAACGCCACCGTGCCGACGACGCTCTGGAGCATGCACCGAGTGCCACGCCAAGACATCAATCCCGTCACCGTCGATCTGGACCAAGCCAAGCCGAGTCCTCTCGCCATAAATACCGCCTCGACCTCCTCTTCGAAAGCCCTCAAGAATCTCATGGAATGATGCACCGAGCAGCGAGATCGGCATCGTCTTCTTCCACTCCGGCCAACCACCGCCGCCATCGAATCCTCCTTCCCGGGTGAGTTTCGGCACGATTCCTTGCATGAATAGCATCCCTATGTTTTCTCTGAGCTACCCCGCTCCTCTCCCTAGCAGCCCACTGACCGGAGCGAGCCGTCGTCGTAGAGCCGAAGCATTTCGCCGCCGCCGGGGAGTTCCTCATGTCGCCGCCGTTGTCCAGTCTTCGCCAAGCCACGGGGAACGTCGGGTGAGTCTCCAGGGACCTTGTAGATGCGCGCGCATGCATGTAAATGGCACGAATCAAGCCGTAGCTCCAGATGGCACATCACCCCGAGAGCCACCGCCGCTCGCGCCACCATCGACACCTATCCCGACCACTACATCCGATGAGCCAACCACCATTGGGTTCGCAAGGCTTCCCTCTCCATTTTCTCCTTCGGCCGCCTCGTCCATCTCCCTGCCATTCGCCGTCGGCATCGCCTTCAAGCTCGCCGTTGAGCTCTGCTGCTGCTGCTGCTTGCTTTCTCCCCACTTAGCCTATGACAGGTGGGCCCCACTTCATCTAAGAGACCGAGACCTAATTAGTAAAGAAAACAAAACCTTCGGTATTAATTTGTAAGTGTGCACCCTATGACATGTGGGGCCAAGGACCTATTAGTAATAACTAAAAACCTCAGGGACTCTTAATAGAATTTGTATTAACACGTGCTTTTGGAGCTTGGGTTGAATCCTGAGAACCCTAGGGGCCTTTCTGCATAAAACCAGAGGCTGACCAGTGGACCCAAAGATTTATAATTTAGAAAAAAATAAAGGAAAATAGCTATAGCAATATCTTTTCAACTGAAAAATCATCTCAAACTTGTAAAATCCATATAAAATCAAATATAGCTCATTTTGAGGTGAAACCAACTCCAGTAGATTCATAAAATTGTGAACTTTAATATGGTAGATTAAAACCCTATGCCCACAATATGAAAATTATTCCTAAAATTACAAATAAGAAATAGTTAACATAGACCTTGTATAATTTCTAGAAAATTCATTTTTACTCCAAATGGAGTGAACTAAATTTCTGTAGAATCACAAAAGTATGAAATTTAATTTAATAATATAATATTTCATACTTTCTGTAACAGGAACAGTCTAATAATTTATATTGTAAAATGACCACCACAAAATGCAAGTTAATTTCCACAATTCATAGGAAATTCATACTAGCTTTAAAAATTATGAAACCAGTTGTATTAATCTTAGAAAACAATCCCCTTCATTCCAGTAAGGTCAATTTAATCAAAATCATATATACTAAAAATGATTCACAGCTATACATTAGTAACTACTACTATATGTCAATGCAAACTTAGGAAATTCATAACTCTTAAATAAAAAGAGATAAAATAGAAATTCTTTCACCTAAATCCATCTTAGGTCAGAACCTATCCACTGTGCACAAATCATGCATTTTAGAGCATTTTGTATTTTTCGCATAATTTGGTATTTATATGCATATCGTGTCATTTGTATAGATAATTCGTATCGACGGTGAAAGAGTGATTTAGGTGATATTCACTTTGTTCCAGATCAAGGCAAGTTTATTCCTCCCCATTCCTTTGATCACATTGAAACCCATGATTTGGGAGATGAAAAGCGTTTGTTTGCGAAACTGCATATATATTTGATTTAAAAAGATATTTGAAAACTTATTAAAGGGTAGCTATGACCTTATTGCTGCATAATCTACCTTGATATATTGTTACCCTTTCACTTGTAACCATAGTGATAATGGAAGTACATTGGTTGTACTCTAATGGGACTAATTAAGTTCTTATATGCCAATTGCTTAGCCATGCCTAGAACTATGCAAATGAATAATTTTATGACTTGATAAAGGAGATTATGGTTACTTGGTTAATGCTGGATTTATGATGGAAATGCTAAGTATTTGTGAACTAAAATGGAGTTAAACTTGTTTTTAGACTTGGGCGGCAAGTGGTGTGCATATGGTGGTAGTTGTGCACCGATAGGGGGAGTGTTCGCCCGGGTTGATTAAGGACCGAACTTGGTGTCGTTCACTATTGTTTACCGTACATCCACATGTGCTATTATGGGGTGGCCTTAGCTAATTAAGTTACTTAAAGTCTAACCTTGCATATTGGTAGGCCGAAGTAGAATGAATTAGTCTGAGCGATGATTCATAGGAACTACCTATTTACCCCGCTGATTATGGGGGTACTTTAGGCGTCTAAGTCTGTCCAATTCAATGGTACAGTGCCTCGTGGGGGAACGGATGTGTTCGCTGCCACGGCGTTAGGTTTAAGGCGTGGGCCCGCCACCTAGCGGTTCTGGGTCATGCCCAGGATGGATTCACACTTGCCGTCGCTGATGCAAGGTTAGGCGTTAAGTAATGTAAAGGCTACGTTGTGACCTCTAGACCGCATTCATTGTGTAGAGTGTGGTGGTACCGACGGGTACCGGACAAACTAGAGGGATTCACATCATGTGGGTAAAGCTGTACAAACTCTGCAGAGTTCTCTAAAACTAATCGATTAGCCGTGCTCACGGTCATGAGCGACATAGTGAATTGTCATGGGTATAGACTTAAGTTTTATAAATGTGTTTATGAAAATGGGCTATGGGTATGGTGATGGGTATGGAATGTGGTGAAGTATGATGATGGTGTTGCCCGGTGTGGGCTGATATGATGTCGATATTGATGGTGATGACTTGGTGTTGGGAAGGAGAGTTTGTATATGGGGTTGAGATGGTGAATATTATGGTTTACTTACGTTAATGTTTTATTAATTGAATTGTGAACTCCTTTACAAATGATAGTGAACTAAAGCTTGCTTTATGCTAAAATAAGCTACAAATAGCCTTCCTTGATTTATGCCATGCATGTAGTATGTTAGGATTGTCTTGTGCTTGCCGATACATTAACTTGTTTAATGTACTGACTCTTGTACGACTGGAATATCCATTTTGCAGGTTGATTGCTTAGTCTTCTGAGTGATTCAGGGAATCGTTGCTTCTTCTAGGACCGGATCCAAAGAGGGTTATTTTCCCTTGTTGGCTGCTTGTGGATTTGGGTAGCCAAGCTTCCGCGGATCAGTAATTATCTGGCCGTTTGGCCTATCTACTTAAATAAAGATGTAGAGTAAAGTTTATCTATGTTTACACCCTATTATTCTGATTTTTCATCGCTTAGATGAAAGTGTGGAACTAGAGCTTTTCCTGGGATCTAGTTCTACACCGGTATGAGTTTTGGGATGTCGTAGAGCTTTAGCGAATTTTGTCAAGTCTCCTGAGATGTGTAACACATTTGGTCGCCATCTTCGTGTGGTTTGACGGGCATGTCTCAGGCTGAAGTTGACTGGCATGCTAAAGTCCCAGCAATATCCCCTATGCTCTCTACTCGGCGCTTCAGGTTTTATACTATGTATGTCATTTGACTTGATAGGAAAGCAATGAGGTTGGATGGTTACTGTTTTACTCAATTATTATTGGACCCCATCCAACTAAATATTCCGCACTATCATTTCAAATAACTTACATAATATTTAACCCGGGGTGTCCCGACACATCCTATGCCAGTTCTTGTTCTTGGACTGGTATAGTTTGGGGCGCCACAGAGTGGTATCAGAGCAAAGTTTGGTCTTAGGACGAAACCCTTCCTTAATTAGGAAATTCTTAGAAAGTAAACCTTTCCAAAAGCTTTTGTTTGCCAGCTTTCACACTTGGCCTTTCTTAAAGTGTGTTTTCTTTTGTGAAAACTTAGTTTTATCCCTCCCTTTCTTCAGAGTTTTAAAAAGTGTCAGTTTACTGACTCTTTTTCCTTTTTCAAAAATTTCTGTAGATGGCTTGCTTATTGCACACGGCTGCCGGAGGAGAAGACAACGGTTTCGTTCAGCTGCTCGTTAACCTCACCCACTACCTTGGATTTGCTCCACTGATCTTCTCCGGAGAGGTCCTGCAGGTCACCCTGCCTCGCTATCGCGTCCACGTCAGACTCGTTCCAGTTGCCCTGGGCTCAACCGCCACCGCTTCGCCAAGATCTGCCCCAACCCCCGCCTAGCACACCAGATTGTCTCTTTCACTGCCATCCAGTGTCTCCGTGATCGATACCACCTCCACCTTGTCCATAGCCCTTTCTACTATATTCCCCAGCTTCCTCACGATAACATTAGGAGTGTGTACCGTTGCACCTATTAGGACCGTTTCCCTATATTCCCCAGCTTCCTCATGATAACATTAGGAGTGTGTACCGTTGCACCTGTTAGGACCGTTTCCCCCCTTTGATCCGCCTTATGGAGTTCACGATGTTCCTAGATCTGTAGTACCACTCACTCCTTTAGGCCTATCGCCAGTTGGAGCGTCACTTCTCCGCCGTTGAGGGGATGCCCCTCGTCCAGCCTCCGCTAGTTCACCCCACCATGCGTCCCGGCAGGGCGCTTCGTACAGAGGGAGGCAGCTCACAAAGTTCCTCACCTTCCTCACCACTGCCGTCCCCACTATTTCCTACCTCGCCACTACCTTCCCGTCTGGTTTGCCGCATGCTTGCACGCCAGTACCTTTCCTTGTTCCGCTTCACTGCTGATCCCACTCCGTCAGCTGCTCCACTTGCTCGTGGCGTCACTCCTACCCCACCGACTAGTGGCACCACCACTTTTACTCCGAGGCTACCTGTTCAGTTTCCACTGACTTGCAACATCACCCCGGAGAGCGACGAGCCGCACATCGACCGTTCCCAGTAGGAGGCCGGTTGTGTTAGTAAGTGTCATGCACTACCTCAGGATTAGCGGCTTGAATAAAGTGGTCTCGCAAGATAGTGTATAGCAGTGTGTTTAGTCGAGATCGCGTCCTACTGCCAACTTCTTAGAGGTTACGACAACCCCCCAGCTTGTAGCACCTTGCATGTTATATCCCGTGGTTAGTGTCTAAGTGATGTAATCATATCTATGTATTGTATTGTGCCTTTGTACTATAATGAATGTGCTCGTGTTTGTGAAAAATTCCTTTGAAAAAAAAATTGTGTGTGTCCTCTTAGCTAAGGCTTTATTTTATCCCTTCATCCTTAGGACCAAGATGGCTAAAGGTCCTCGCCGTAACATTCGCGTCCCTGTACGTCTCGGAAATGAAGAGGAGAGCTCGTTACCTCGCAATGCCACTCGAGAAGTGCAAGAGGTGCATCAAGATCAGGCATCTGAACGCGAGCAGACCAACTCCCGCGAAGCTCGTACCCCCACGTTGGAATCAGGAGAACTACCCCACCCACCCTCTCTGGACCAACAAAATATTTTAACCTTGCAGACTCAGATTTTGCAAGGCATTGCTCAGAACCTGGCCGCCCTCAACCATTAGCCTTGTCATGCACCAGATGGACAGTCTAAGTTGAATGATTTCTTGAGGACTCGTCCCTCGGAATTTTCCCAGACTTCCGAACCAGTCGAAGCAAACGATTAATTGAAGGACGTTGCAAGGAAGTTGGACTTGGTGCAATGCACTCCTAGAGAAAAAGCACTCTATGCAGCCCACCAGCTCAGAGGACCTGCAGCTAATTGGTGGGAGAACTACTACACGACCCACCAGGATGCCTCCACCATTGATTGGGAAGAATTCGTAGAAGCCTTTCGAGCATCATATATCTTGGAAAGCACCATCGATATCAAACAAGAAGAGTTTAACAACTTGAAGCAAGATAACTCCTCCATCAATGAATACTTAAGCAAGTTCAATCACTTGGGTCGTTATGCTGCCGATGAGGTGGATACCGACAAGAAGAAAAACAGAAAATTCGTCAAGAGCATGAACGTAGGCATCCGTATCCAGTTGGTAGCCCATGATTTTCCCACCTTCGAGCAGATGGTCAACCGGGCACTAATTGTGGAAGACACCAAGAAGGAAGAAGAAGCCTTTCGGAAGCATAAGGCTACTCAGCACGGGCTCATGCACCATGGCGGACTGCGTCCCAGGATCACTACCCAGTCCAGTATCGTCACCCCATGCCTCAACCAAGGCATGGGTACTAGGCCCGCCCCTCTGTATCTCGTCCTCTGACACCAGTTCAACCAATAACTTATACTGGCAACACTGGGGGTAGCAACGTCACCACCCCCAATGCTCCACCAAGGAACCCGCCAACCACAGCTGGGTTTGCCTGCTACCGTCGTGGAATCGTGGGGCATTTCGCCAAGGAGTGTGCCCAGGGTCATACTACCGCTACCTCTGGAGCTTCCCACATCAGCACAGCCGGAGCGCCTGCCCCAGCTCTAGCTAAGGCTACTACTCAGGCCAGCGGTCAGGCCTCTCATTCTGCACCAACTTTTGAATGAGGCTGAGTCAATCATCTACAAGCAGATTCAGCCCAAGAGTCCCCTGACATGGTGCTAGGTACGTTCCTTGTTAATTCCGTACCAGCAAT
The DNA here is from genome assembly GCA_008326285.1 of Oryza officinalis. Lineage (NCBI taxonomy): Eukaryota > Viridiplantae > Streptophyta > Magnoliopsida > Poales > Poaceae > Oryza > Oryza officinalis. The sequence goes on along the minus strand of BDMV01000012.1, from coordinate 14,348,004 downwards.
CGTCTTATTTGATTCACGAGCATCACATTCTTTCATTTCTCAAGCATCTGTCAGAAGAAGTGGGATAGGGACTAAGGGATTACAAATACCCATACTCATCCATTCCCATGGAACCGAAGCTAAAGCCTATCGAATTTGCCCTAAAGCGAGCCTAGTCATACAAGGAGTCACCTTCCCTGTCAGCCCTATACTTCTCGAATCCCAGGGTTTAGACTTAATCCAAGGGATGGATTGGCTACCCAAGTACCATTGCCAGATAGACTGTGCCTCCCGTACGATAACTTTGCAATGACCCGTCGAATGATAGAGCGACCCACCCCTAACCATGTTGAAGCCATCCCTTTGGAGGAAGTACCGGTAGTTAATGAATACCCAAATGTTTTTCCAGAAAAACTACACAGAATGCCACCAGACAGAATTTGAGTTTTCTATCACCCTTGCCCCAGGCACAACCTCTATATCGAAGAGACCCTACAGAATGGCCTCTAACAAATTTGCAGAAGTCAAGAAGCGAATCGAGGAACTAGAAGCAAAAGGATTCATGAGACCCAGCACGTCTCCTTGGGGAGCTCCCGTCCTCTTGTTCTAAAAGAAGGACAAGACCAAGAGAATGTGTGTGAATTACCGAGCCTTAAATGAAGTGACCATAAAAAACAAGTACCCTATTTCAAGGATTGATGACCTGTTCGATCAGTTGCAAGGAGTCAAGGTCTTTTCCAAACTAGACCTAAGGTTCGGAAATCATCAGTTAAAGATTCGACCGGATGACATACCCAAAACTTCCTTTTCCACTTGTTATGGGCTTTACGAGTATACTGTTATGTCGTTTGGTCTTACCAATGCCCCAGCCTTCTTCATGAACCTTATGAACAAGGTGTTCATGGAGTGTCTTGACAAATATGTCGTGGTATTCATAGATGATATTCTCATCTATTCTAAGAGCGATGAAGAGCATGCCGAGCACCTAAGATTGGTTTTGGGTAAACTAAGAGAAAATCAGCTCTACACCAAATTCTCCAAGTGTAAATTTTGGCTCGATAGGGTTGCTATAAACAAACATTTAGTACAATATAGAATATCTCTTACAAGTAAATATAGAATATATACAATATAGAAGCAAGATGGCCAGAGTATATATCAAAGTGATACAAACATAGTGATGGAAACATATGGTCCCTGTATCAGCTCAACACAAACCGATGCACACCATGATGTAGCATGAGTTGGTATATCGAGTTCAATCACACGATATCACATTTGGACGGTTGTGGCATGCTGTACAAAACAAATGACAACAAATATCAGTAGTTGACTATCTTATAGATCATCCGAACATACATATTAGCCTAAATACATACCATTGTTCACCAGTCCAGTACGTCTATATAGATGATATTTATAGTGCTCTTCCCTGTGAGGTCTATTTCTTTCTTTCACTTAGTCAAAATCCTATTTGTTAGTCTTGGCACGTTCCTTGACAATATGACATAAAATCGATCATGAGAAAACATAGGCTCTGAAAGATAGATCCTAACATTTAGGATGGTTTATCTTTATGATTTATTAATGGTCATTGTAAAACTTAGGTGTATTGGGAATTGCTTCCTATTAAATTTAAAAGGAAGAGAAATGTGAAGAGAAATATCGTCAGAGGAGACATGTTCTATACACTCAAGTCATCACTTTCAATCCGAAAAATGATGATCTATCTCACACGTATATGGACTCGATTATTACATAAAAAATTGTACAAAATTTTGGCTGCACATTAACAGGATAGGCAAGTACTTAATCATGCATAGGTGGTATGCGCCAATTTCAGCTCTCCTCCAAATACATGTAAATTTCATCTAGTTTTTTACATTTACAATTCAGAGCAAACAAGGATATGCTGATGACCAGATAAAAAACAATACATTCTGAGTCATCACTGAATATTTACACAAAGAGGAAGATAATCAGGGCAAAGAACAACTCCAAACAGATATTTGCAAAAATTCAGAAATATATACTGTTCGAAATGCTCGAGCTAAATGCATCTATTGGCATGCATAAAAAGGTTCCAGAATGTCTTGTTCATATAATGCATATTCTGTTTCTTTTTTTACCAGAATTCTTTTTGTCCAACATCCCCTAAGATCTGCGGATCCCCATTCATGCATGAGAGAAGGTTGCAAATAAAAAAACTAAACCGACATCTCGTACAAGAAAAAACACAAGTTGTCAAAACGTAAATTCGATGTATACATCCACCACGATCTGAATACATACTTACATCCATCTTGCATGACCCTGCAAATCAACACAAGTTGACCATGCATGACCCTGCAGGATGAAAATCAACCCTGCAAATTTTAAACAACTTGTGCTGCAACATTACTGATTTTAGCTAATGCAGTACAAGTGAGCACATATGTCTTAAAACATCCTACGTATTAAGATTCGGAAATTGGTTGCAGTGAGCAATGGTAGCAAAGACAGAATCCTTGGAACCTAAGAAACACCTTCTAGTTGCCAACACCAACATTCAATCTATAGAGCTGCCCACCTTCCAACAAAGTACCGTGACATGCAAGACTCAATCTACCCCAGGCGACTACTCCAGACAAGATCAGCTAGTCCAATTGAAAAGACATCACCAAAATTGTAATTAGTCCATAAATCTAATTGTATAAACATGAAAAATTATCGCACATATAATCTATATAGAAAGCTGCACTAATTGGCAGAGCATAACATCTACGCCCTAGGATTGAATAGAGCCTTCCACTATATCACAAAATAAATCAATTGGTAGAGCAAAGTGATTTGTCAAGATATCATCTTCAAGAGTTTGATTTTTAAAGGAATGGGTGATTCCTTCCATGAGACAACTTCACATGTAAAATTCCTAATTGCAATTAAACTTGTCGCACATCTGCTCTATAATATATGCATTGACGCCAGTAAGAGTAAACGTCAAATAAATAAATAATCAATGTGCTCCAATGATGTATTCTACATGCTTGTTATGCCTATGGAGAACTTTCTACAAAGCATACATAAGGTACATTAATCATCAATGGATCGACGATGATTGTTACAGCAAAAAGCTGGTAGCCACTTCTCAGTGTATCCAAAGAACAGAATACCTCTCACAGTCAAAATATTACTTTGACCCGTGCTATTTCAGATAAGTAATTCCACATGCACATATGTTATTTAGTGATTACATATCCATTCTTCCCATCCCTATAAACATCAAGACCAAGTTTTATGTGAGCAATCAGCACATGAATTTTACAAAGTTGCCTTCTTTCTTTATCAAACCTTAGATACATAGAAAGCACCGCTAAATTATTACAGCATAACTTCAGCATCCTAGTTTTCAATAGAGGGCTTCCACTATATTACGGAATAAATTCAGTGGATTTGTCAAGATATTACCTTCAAGTGCAGTATTAGCTGGCGATTGAATTCCAATAGTGATATAAGCCACTGAAATGAACAAGTGCAGTATTGTTTTCTTAGCAAAACAAAAAAGGAGTTATTGCTGCCCTTCCATTTCCTCTTCTATAAGTTATCCTTATTGAGTATTACATTAGGGTTTACGTTTTAGATACAATATCAGCCTGGGTTTATAACACTTTAAGGCAAGAACCAAATAATTTAGGTGGGCAGATTGTGCAACTACAACTCTGTTAATGTACATCATCAAGTTATGCTGTATTCATAATACTTGTTTGCCTGCAGCAAAGAGGACAAAACTACCTAAAAGATTGAACTGAATATTGCTTAATGTCAAGAAATTGGGCTATGCACTGAACTTAAGGAAAATATACTGTGATTTGATATAACAAAAACTCAAACCAGCGGCTTGCTCTTCGTTTTGGAGAAAGTGATGATGGAAATAGTTCTTCAGCAAGTATTAAGCTGCATGCCCTATAGCTTGCCATCAAAAAGAGGTCAAGTATAAGCTCCGTGTCATGTGACTTGCCATCAAAAAGGGATCTCACAAATCAGGGAGTTGGATTGATGGCATAATCCTATGCACAAAGTTAGAAAGGTCAATCTTGAAAATTACACTATCTTTATCAAAAGACAAATATTAAAACTAAGAGAATAATTAAATAATATATTGGAATACAAAATCAGAACTTTTTTCCAGATTCAACCAATCTAGTAGAGGAGCAATTTCAGAAATATCGTTGCCCAAGACTATAAAATTCAGATACAACATATCCCAAATTCAGAAAATAGGGTCACGAACTCATATATGTCAAACATGAATTAATTAAACTACAAAGTGCCTAATAGATATGTAATGCAAGTTGAAAACAAATGAGGACTTCACTTCGTGGGGACATCTATATCTTTTTTTTTAGGCAGGCATGATCAGAAATCAGGGTAATCATAGTTGGAATGCTCGGTAATTAGGCAGGCATGATTGAAAATTTGATGCATTTAGTATAACAGCTGGTCATTATTAATCAAAATAGAGAACTTATACCATGTAGATAGTGTCATGTAGTTTCTCTGCTATTTATAATGGCCATGATGAAAGGACAATTCATCCGCTGCAAAGAATGTTATGAAATTGGCTCTCAAAAATTGCATCATTTTACAATCATCAACATGTTACACATGGAATTACAGGCCAATGAAAATCAAATCTCATTCAGCTGTAATTTAAAACTGGCAGTGTACACGTCATCTAGCTGGATGCATGCCTGTCTTGCCGCAGCTGTATTTTTGTCTCAAAATTTTGCGTGAATAGAAGAAACCTAAAGGCATTTCATCGAGCAGTATGGAAGAGTTAGCATGAAGCAATGTACCTGTCCAGAGCATTGGCCGCAGCTGTTGATGGCCTGCCCGATCCCTACCTCGACATGGTGGGAGGCGAGATCTGGAGGCGTTTGCGGAGGGGCGGTGGAAGGGATCGACGGAGGCCGGACGACGTGGCTGTGGGCGCAGCATGATGGAGACCGGTTGGGGGTTCGATGGGATGGCGAGGATCGATGATGATTGGATTGCAGGGCAACGAAGGATCCATGGCGGCGGTGTGCAGGGAGAGACGTACGGCAGCGACGGCGCTGATTAGGGCACGGGATGTGGGGAATGGAGGGATTGCGTGGGGATTGGGGAGAGACGGAGGAATACGCGTTGGTGCAGGTTGGGATGATCTATGGGGAGAGGTGGAGGCGATCTCAACCGTTCAAGCTGGTGCAGATGATATGGTCCGCTGGTTCTGTCCAATGATGAATGATGAATGAGTCAAGCAAGTTGGTAGATTATAGGGTAGATAATTCTACCACAACCACTCCTATCCTTATCCTCTACCTCTCCTCCTCTGTCTCTCCCCAGAGCGTCTCCCTCTCCCTCTCCTCAGAGCACGCGAGCCCAGCGGCAGGGCAGGAAGGCGGCGCCAAATCAGCGACAAGGAGGAGCGGCGGCGGCTCGGCTCCTCCCTCTCTGCACCTCCCCTCCCCTCTTCTCCTCCCCGCTAGCTTCTCCCCTCCAATCTCTCTCCCTCCTAGATCTGCTCGGAGGGAGAAGAGCAAGGAGCAGGACTTTGCTTTGTGATTTGTTTTACAAGCAATTGATTTTTAGGATGCCATTGTACTTTGGATGTCGATGATCTCACTAATGTACATTCTTGGATGTTATGTGGATGTTTTCTTTATGTTCTGAATGAAAATGAATTTGTGATATGAAATCAATTTGTGATTCAATTCTAGAATGTTGTGGATCTGAGACTGGGATTAGGATTGGAATGGGTCTCTTAAGGTACCCGGTCTGTAAAAATCAATTTTCTTAGGCCTTCAAATACAGGCGGAAGATCTGGCGACCTGCAAAAAGGCATTTTGGTCACTTGCAAAATGGCTTTTTCCAGTAGTGAGATAGCCACAATCTATATATGTTCCATTTACATGTATGAAGACAAATGAAAAATACATTTTGTAACTAAACATTTGATAGAAACTGAGCAACATAACTATTATAATTTAAAAACACTAGTGATTGGAGTATGTGCTTGCCTCTTAAGGTTTCCCATATACCTGCTGAACATATAGTCGAGAAATTTGCATATATGCCATTGAAAAAACTTGCTTCGCTAAAGTGCCATCGTTCAAATGGGATTCGATAAATCACCACGGTTAAACGAGGGTGTTCGTTAGAATGCCATCCATGAGAGATATGACCCTTTGATCTTCTTCTTCCTCTCTCTCAGCATCGGCCACCGTGTCATGGTCCAGCCGTGCCACCGATGGCGACCCTCGATCTCGTCATCCCACGCATCGGCGGCCACCGCTTGCTATGGTTGCCACCAACTGCTCGCCTTCGCACATGCGGACTCCCTTTGCATCGCCACTGTTGTGCTCTCCCGCTCCGCATTGATAGCTGCCATGGCCTACATGTGGCGGGGGTGGACCTTGACGCGGCAATGGTGGAGCAGCTCTTCGTGTGGGCCAAGATGGACAGCCGGACGGGCTCCTCGGCATCCGCAAATTACAACCCGATGGCTCATCGAGGCTGCCATGGTAGGAGACGATGTCACGGCAGCAGGACAGATTTGGCGAGGTTGGCGTCGAAGTGAGGCGATGTGCGCGATGAGGCTTTGATGGTAGTCCAGGAGCGACGGAGGCAGGGAGAGAAGGAAGAGGAGTGCATCAGCTACATCGCAGTGGCTTTCATCGATTGTGAGCTAGCTTCATGTCATGAGAAGCTGGCGGTGGCTATGGCACAGTGGCCAACGCTGAGCTTTTCCGGCATTCACGGAGGATGAAGAAGATCCAAGGAAAATATCGTACACGGATGGCATTCTATAGAATACCTCAATTTAACCGTGGCATTATATCGAATTCTATTTTAACGATGGCATTCTAGCGAAGCCAATTTTTTGCGATGGCATATATACAAATTTTTCCATATAGTCCAGCATCCAAACGGATGGAAGAAATGTACTCATTTAGAGCTTGTTTCACCGTAACACATTAGGTCATCTCCAGTGGGCTCAAAACAATCAAACCATGTGACACAAAAGTCGAATCTTTCCACTGGAGTGATCAAACAGTGCTGTCTGAAGAAAAATCGAACCGGCTTCTTGGTTAGAACCAAGAGATAAAAGATGCATATTCATGGGACCCACTGTTTACATCAGCCTGCTGGGGAGCTCTTTGTGATCCAATTTCTTTACGAGATCCTTGTGATCAGTGAGGGCAACATTTATATCAACCGAAGCACGGGTTGTGAACCCAGCTGATGTGACCATCAAAGTTTTATCTACCTCCATCGATGTTTCTGCATGTTTGCATAATAGCTCATCTAGGGGCATTGTTTATGTTGGATCTTTTCTTCTCTTTTGTACTGTGCAACATCAAAAGAAAGGAAAAGGTCTGGCTGCGAACATTATTAATTTATAGGTTAATGTTCCCAACTAGGATTTCTCCTTTCTTATGTTGTTGCACAGTACAAAAGAAAGATCCAACCTAAACAATGCTTCTCTATGAGCTATTATTTATACACGCAGAAACACTAATAGAGAAAAATGGAACTTTGATGATCACATCACCAGCCTTATCAGAAAAATCGATTTTGGCATCGGAGATGCCCATAGCGTTATGCCTCTCGATCCTATTTTTGGATTGGCATGAACGGCACACTTTGTCTATTGGATCATTCAGGTGAGAATTGGTTCAAATTCTGCTGTTCAACTTCTTTGGATGCCCTCAACAAGTATATTAGGGTAATGTTTTATACCTCTTCGGTTGATATCTGGAAGATATAAGTCAATTGATTTTAGTTGGTTGGTTTGGCCAGCAGAAAACAAAAACGCCCATTATATATTGCCATAGATTATCTACTTAATTATAGAAAAAATAAATACTTTAAGAAAGGACAGTGTTACCATCTGTAAGTACTACAAGATATCATATTTTTTATTGTAAAACTTAGTACCTATATAAATTTGAGATATCAAATTTTTTAAAGTAAAATTTAGGGACCATAAAATTCTAATTAAGAAATAAACTTAATAAATGACAGAGAGCGAGTAGTCGAAGCTACATATATTTAGAAACATGGACAAAATAATCCGCAACAATAATCCCATGAAAAATGTCTTTTATCTCTGTCAGCTGATGTGCACCACTGCTGTCCTCTAGCTAAAAACATTCAATTTATCGTAAGATCGAACAAGACCAAACAAACCTATCAGAGAGGAGATGAATGGTAGAAAAAACCAAAACCCAAACCTTTTAGTGGAAATAAAAATTATCCTCAAACTTGATGAAGTTACGTCAGTCAAATCGTCGGAGTCCAGAAAACACGTATTGACAAAACTCATGAAAGTAGATCAACTTTATTGCATCAATATATGTTTACAAAGTATATCTAAAACACTCCTCTCTCAACTCTCAAACTAGATTGAAGCCTTGAAGCAAACCCTAACTTTTCTTTTCCAAAATATAGATACTCTTCTAGCCTCAACCCCTTATCTATTTATACCTGAAATCTCCTACTCAAAATAGAAGTAAAACTCCTAGTTTCTCTACGACTTAATCCTTGATTTCCAAATCAAATTACAATTTCCAAATTGTAACTTCTTGTTTCTCTATCAAACACAGCCAGCCACAATCCCGGTCATAGTCAGACTCTTGCTCCTCCGCGCGTGGACCTGCTTGCTTCTGCCGCCTGCGTCGACTCACCATTGAGCCTGCTTGGACTAGGCTGACTGCTGCTGCTCGCACCAGCACAAACCTGCACACATGCATGCAACAATGCATGGTATAGTACCGCCGCCACAGCACCTTGAGTAGTGTAACAACCATGAACATCCACGTATCCTCTCACATAACTCCTTCGCGAACATCGGCACTTGCACGCGTCACTCGTGAAACCTGTTGCGAAGATCTCTTCCACACGGTGTCCATCTACCGTATGCCATCTCATATTCAACTTCGTCACCTGGCATCCATGATCGTCTGGACCTCAACTTCTCCCAGAGTCTAGTCCCGATCCTACCGTTGACCGAAGTTGACCTTCAAGAATTTTTATTCTAATCACCTTCTCACATGGTATCCTGATCGTACCAAACCTCTGCTCCTCCCTGAGCATAGTCCTGATCCTAACCATTGACCAAGGCTGACCTTAAGTCACCTGCACACAATCAGACAAAACAACCGTTTTTTAGCACAGATATTACAACCTGACGCACATTAGTCACACGCAATCACACCGATATCCACACATATTCTCAAACCAATTCCTTGAATAAATCGTTTGAAAAGTCAATTGTTCATCACAAAATATTAATCATGACAATGATTTCATAATCTCTCCCTTGATGAACACATTGACAACATCTTCAAAATACAAATTTGTGTTATTCAAAAATAAAAACAAAAATCACAAAAGTGAAGAAGAAAAATCCTTTTTTAAAAGAAAGAATTTCTCCCCGTATTTGCAATCAAAGCACAAAATTGACTAGTTTTAAAATCAAAACAATTCAATTCTCCCCGTTACAATAAGCATGCATTTTGTATATTTCTCTCCCCCTTTAACAATAATTTCATCAAGAATTTCAAAAGAGAAATAATAACCAATAAATCACATATGAAATGATATCATGATTGCCATTTGTAATAACCAATTATTATTTTCTATTTTTTGATATGTTTTTTACAAGAGCCTTGCAGTGTACCAAAAGCAATCCAAGATCATGTTTTGCAAGACAAGGAGATAAATTTATTAACTAGTTAACAAACATGCACGAGAGTATAAACATGAATCAAAGATATTATAATTAAGCTCAAATCAGCAATAAAGATTCATGAATTCAAACAATTTATAATGTAACATATTCAATAGCACATAGATTGAAAGAAAAATCCCTACATATTTAACTATTGCATTATGACTATTTTTCAAATTAACTCCTTCTCATAAAAATAATAATCAAGAGAACTTTCCACATTTATTTGAGTTTGTTGTGCTCACTTTCACATTAAACATTTCTAATAAAATCTCTCAATTATTTCGGGTACGTCCTTGTCGTTAAGACTGTTTCCAAGGATTCAGCACCCATTATTTTTCTCACCGCGAATACGTATTTGTCATCAAGACTATTTTCAATTATTCGGATTCATTTTTGCCTCTCTTAAAAGTAAATACAAGCAATATTTGTACTTGCGGTATTTGGAACAACAAAGAGTAATTTGAGGAATAATAATCCAACAAACATATATATACGCATTAGTCATTCAAACTAAACACTAGTTTTAACATTGTATATTTATTTAATTCAAGTAAAATAATTAGTGTCATGCATTATTCCACTTAAAAGCAATATCTAAGCCTCATATAAATACTAAAATGCATAAAAGCTAACATAGCAACAAATATACCTCAATTATTGTGCTAGCACGCACAAAAATATACTAGAGGTCTCTTCTTTTACTCATTTTTATTTATTTTCAAAATTAGAGCGAATGTAAAAAAATAAACATCAATGCATGTAAAAGCATAAACTCCTCCTCAAATAAACCTCTAATTCTTCCCAAAGAAGAAATAAGAAGAAATCAAAGATTTTGAAAAAGAACAATCAATTGCCAATGATAACACCAAAGTTCTCATTAACTGACATATATCCACTTGTATTATAACCAAAACAACCACCTCAACCACTAGTATATGAAAAGACAATAAACGAGGAAATAGAACAAAATTATGTCAATTCAAAAGTAAATTGATGTTATCTTGAAAATCAATCGCCGTCTCAATGTTGAACACACATGAGGAGTATGCTGCCAAAATACGTACGAACAATAAGATGTCGAGGCCTCCGTATTGGGGTTAGAAATAAGGAATTTTGGAATCCAACATGGAGTAACATGACCAATTGAACCAGTAGGTACAAATTCACGAACAAAATGAGAACCAGACTTACTTGAAAACTTAACTTGTCGCTTCACAAAAGTCCAAGTTGAATTTCCCACCATTGTACCTGCGGTCTGACTAGGCCTAGCCGCTGGTCTAATCGCCAATTCATCTACGTTTGACCGCCATCCGATCTAATCGACTGGTCAGCGTCGATCTGATCGTGCTCCCTGAAACAAAACCCGATTCTTGCCACCGTCGTTTCGCAAAAGCAATTTTTCTTTTCTTTTTCTATTTACGGGAAAGTCTAAAACAAAAACCAACCAAATGTCTATCTTTTTCAAAAAAGAACAAGTGTACTTCTCACAACAAGAAGTTTTTGAAGGAGATTGTTTAGAAATTGTCGGTTTTGCAATAAAAGACTTTTTTCTTTAATCGTGGAAGAAAGAGAAGGCAAAATCCCAGCAGATTTAAAAACCGTTTTCATTGGTTTAGGTTTTGTCAAAGTTTCATTTTTTTAGTTATGCTCAAAATAGTAGGTTGGTGATTTATAAAATATACATTAGTATCAAAACCTATACCACGATTATAAGTGCTCATTTTTTATTAATCCAAAATCATGTTAAGTTTCTTTTTGCCATCAAAAAACCTTTCCAAAGAACGTTTCAAATAAGAAACTTCTTTGGTCAAATTTGCACAATTTTCACAGTCAACCAAAATACTTTTGTTCTTGCGACACATAGAACAGGAAAGCACCTTTTTAGATTTTACAATGTTTTTCATATACTCAACACGCCCTAAAGCATCTTTTAATTTCATCTCATTCAAAAACACTTTGAGCAATTTTGTGAAATTAAAACATCTTTGTGTTGTTTACTCCTTTTTTCACACAAAACATTGAACAAATAACTTGAACAAAAAATAGTTTTATATTTTTTTTAAATGATCTTTGTTAACATCAATTCATCAACAATACGAGCATGCAAAGCAAATCCAAGAGCAAAAGAAAACTCAAGATTTTTAGATTTTTCAACCTCAGATTCCAATTTCAAACAAACAACAGAATTGACATCTCACGAAACAGTAATTTCTGAAAATAAAACATCACAAGATTTGCAATCATCATCATTAGAAATCGTAGATTTCAATCTATCAATTTCAGCTTTTAGAATGTAAATAGTGTGATCACTCTCATTAAGCATATTAGAACATGTTTTAAGTTTCTCAGCAAATTTAAAAGCAATACGTTCTAATTGATCATAACTAAGTTTTTCTTCACTATCAGATTCAGCAACATCAGTCTGAATTGTGAGCAATAAAAGCTAAATCAACAACATCAGATTCTGATTCATCACTCTCACAGGCTTCTATGATTTCTCGAATTAGCCTTTATATGCAACTCTTCTTCTTCTCATTCTTATTGTTCTTTTTGTCCACTTGTTCCTCCTTGATCACCTTTATGCGGTTAGGACAATTGAACTTATGTGATTCAACTCGCCACACTCAAAGCATCGAACGGGTCTACCTCGCTTCCTATTCTTTACTTTTTCAAAAGATCAAGAAACTCTGTTGGCAATAAAAATCAAGTACTCCTCATTGAATTCCTCTAGTTGTTCATCGAACAAGGTATTAAAAGCAAAAAAAGCTGCCATAGGAGAAGAATCCAAAGAAAATCCAGATGAAGACATCAAAACAGTAGATTTAGAATCAGTTCTTTTTGAAAGAATATTCATCTCATAAGTATTTAATTTGGTATACAGCATATCCAAAGTCAAAGTGTTCATCTCAACCGACTCCTGAATAGAAATAACTTTAACATCCCAAATCTTTATATCAAGACCATTCATCAAGTGGCGGGCAATCTTAGATTGAGAATAATTAATCTCATAAGAAACATCAATAGATCCAAGATTACTCAAAATCTATTAAAACGCGCCAAATAGTCATCCAAAGATTCATCTAGATTCATCTCAAATCTAATATACTCTTTTTTGAAAACATATTTTCTCAATTCATTAATATTGGAAGAACCAGTGTGAAAATCATTTATATCTTTCCAAATTTCATTAGCAGTAGCAAGATACGAAACTCGATCAAAATCGAAGCAAGAAATTCCATTGAGAATAATATTGTGCGCTTTGCAATTATTTTCAAAATCCAGTTTACGAGCGGGGGTGTCAATACGAGCAGGAATCTCATAATGTTGAGCAACTTTTAACCAAATATCATAACCTTGAGATGTAATATAAGATTCCATCATCTTCTTTCAAAAATCAAAATCAACTCCATTAAAAACATGAGGTTTGTTTGAAAATTTTTCAGCCATGGCAACAGATCTAAAGATCGACAAAGATCAAATAGAAAAAACGTGGCTCAGATACCACTTGTAGGATCGAACAAGACCAAACAAACCAACCAGAGGGGAATGAATGGTAGGAAAAACCAAAACACAAAACTTTTAGCAGAAATAAAAGTTACTCTCAAACTTGACGAAGTTACGCCAGTCAAATCGTCGAAATCCAGAAAACACATATTGACAAAACTCTTAAAAGTAGATCAACTTTATTGCATCAACATATGTTTACAAAGTGCATCTTAAGCACTTCTCTCTCAACTCTCAAACTAGATTGAAGACTCGAAGCAAACCCTAACTTTTCTATCCCAAAAAATAGATATTCTTCTAGTCTCAACCTCTCATCTATTTATAACTAAAATCTCCTACTCAAAATAGAAGTAGAACTCATAGTTCCACTAAGACTCAATCCTTGATGTCCAAATCTTATTACAATTTCCAAATTGTAACTTCTTGTCTCTCTATTAAACACAGCCAGCCACAATCCTAGTCATTGTCAGACTCCTCCTCCACGGATGGACCTGCTTGCTGCTCCCGTCTGGGCTAGCTCACCATCGAGCCTGCTTGGACCAGGCCGACTGCTGCTGCTCCATACGTGGGCTGACAGCCACTCCTACTGCTCGCACCAGCACAAACCTGTGCACATGCATGCAGCAATGCATGGTACAGTACCCCCGCTACCGTACGTTGAGTGCTGTAGCAACCATGAACATCCACGTATCCTCTCACATAACTCCTTCGCAAACACCGACACTTGCACACACCACTCGTAAAGCTCGTTGCGAATATCTATTCCACACGGTGTCCATCTATTGTGTGTCATCTCGTATTTAACTTTGTTAACCGACATCCTTAATCGTCTGGACCTCAACTCCTTCCAGAGTCTAGTCCCGATCCTATCGTTGACCGAAATTAACATTCAAAAATTCTGACTCTAGTCACCTTCTCACAATAATTTATAAATCCTTGGAACAAAAATCAAGGTGTGACACATGGTATCCTGACCGTACCAGACCTATGCTCCTTTCTGAGCATAGTCCTGATCCTCACCATTGACCAAGGCTAACCTCAAGTCACCTACATATAATCAAACAAAACAACCGTTTATGGGCACAGATATCACGACCTGACCCACATTAGTCACACGCACTCACACCGACATCCACACATATTCACAAACCAATTCATCGAATAAATCATTTGAAAAACTAATTGTTTATCACAAAATATTAATCACGATAATAATTTCACAGTTGTCACCTAGGTGACATGCACATTCATGGTTAATAGTGAAGTTAACACTTCAATTTTTAAGTATTTGTACAAGTTTTTAATCTGCTGTGTCAGTCGGACGTTGAGCAGGAGACTGCTTTTCCCACATGTGAAACTCAAAGTTAATTTCCCCGGAAAAAAACTCAAACTTAATTATTGGAGAGAGTATAATTACATACTCAGTAAATTTTTACAATATCCCAATTATTTGAAAGGGGAGACTATGCTTTGCATATACAGATTATTTGACCTAAAACATACTTTTTTTTGTCCTAATATAAATACAATCTAGTACAAATGTGACATATTCTAGGTCTACGAATCTGGATAATTAATTATATTCAGATTTATAGTTTTAGGATATGTCATATCTTATATATATAAGGTTGTATTTATATTAGGACGGATGAAGCAGTAGTTTAGTTTAGTGTGAGACTACTAACCAAGACTGCAAACTTATTTTTTTTAAAAAAAAACTGTTGTGAGTTGCCCGTAGTTGTGGCGCGTTGCTCACGATAGTGCGGGAATGTTGAGTTCTTTTAGGTCCTTTTGTGGACCATAAAAGCGATATATTGGGGATGCCTCTCCCCTTGTGTTGAGTTCTTTTACTCCATCGCGTACTGTTGGAATGGTGTACACACATGTATCATTGTTTTGAAAATTTTCTACAAAAAGGTGCCATCACTCTTTTATCCATATCGAGAGTATCATAAGTATCACCGTATAGTTCCATTGGATTATCAGGAGAGTTTGCGAGTGTTGTTGTGGTGCATCATCGGAGTATCACAAGTATCATCATGCTATTGTTGATTGGAGTATCACTAGACTGTAACGAGAGTATGGTGCCAGTCAAGTGTTAAGCTTTAATTTGCTATGGTCCGGCAAGAGTGTCAATAAAAATGGTAGCCATATCTCGCACAACAGCTGAGACTCCTGAGGCCTTCCAATCCAATCTATATATATGTCAATCGTAGTTGAGTTTTTAGTTTCAAAATAGAGTGAGTTTTACAGAGAAAGTAGCATTTTCAACACAAAACAATCATATTATCAAAATATATTTAATATTAGATTTAATAAAACTAATTTGGTGTTTTAGATGTTGCAAGGTTCTTTTTAAACTTCAACAAACTTAATAAAGTTTGATTAGAAAAAAATCAAAATGACTTATAATATAAAACAGACTAAATTTATGTATCATTCCTTTCTTGGCACTAGTTGAATTCAAGTATTCAACTCATACCAGCCTACCATATATAGCTCCAAGCATAATAAAAGACACTCATGCTTCACTATTGGAGAACTGATCTTTGTCGGTATCAAAAAAACCGGAATAGTCCCGGTTCGAATAGGAACCGGGACTAAAGATCATCTTTAGCCCCGCTTAAAATGTGTAACACGTCGCGATGATCTTTAGTCCCGGTTCACACCTTCACCGGCCGTGTCAGGCTGGTGTCAGGGGACCGGGGATCTTTAGTCCCGGTTGATGTCATCAACCGGGACTATAGATCATCACTTTAGTCCCGATTGATAACACAGACCGGGACTAAAGATCTTTAGTCCCGGTTGGTGTTATTAACCGGGACTAAATTGATCTACCTTTTTATACTTCGTCGTCCTCCTCCAGCCCGAGTTATTGCTGCCAAGAGGAGGAAGAAGAGAAGTGTTGCCAAAATTTTTGATAAAAATGTTTTGGTGATAATATACAAATCGAAGAGATCGAAAAGGTTAGCAAATCCATTCTCTAATAATGTATGCTTAGCATATTGCATTTATAGCTTTGTTTCTATAAAATATTATCTCCAAAAAGGTTTATGCAAAATGATGAGAGAGAAAATATGTTAGGCAAAATTAGGTTGATTTTGAAATTAGAAAATTTGGATACATACGTTATAAAAGAGATGACCGAGGGAAAATATAGAAAACTAAGATAAAAGAATTGAAATCTAAATTAGTTTAATAAAATAGTTAGAAAAAAGTATAAATCGTTAAAGATATGTTTTCAACTTTACAAACCATAAAAAAGTATAATATGTGGGACTATTGTAAAATTATTGTATGATTATTTGTAAAAAAAGTTGAAAACAAAGGTAATTGAAAAATATGTAATATAGCTAGAAATACTGTTCGTACAATAAGAAAATATGTTTAGTACTTTAATAAAAATTTAGAAATAATTGTAAATTTCTCTTCCTTCTCATCGCCATCTTTGTAGCTCTTTTCTAAAAATTAGTTTCACTTTGAATCATGATGTTTTAAATTTGTATATGATTATTTAATTAGTTTCAATTGTGTGGATTTTGTTAGTAACATTGGACTATTTGATGTATAGATGGATTGGCAATGGATGTACACCGCGGACCGACGGTCGAATGAGTTTCTTGAAGGCGTGCATTATATTTTGAATGTGACCAATGCTAACAAGTACAAGGGTTTCATGTGTTGTCCATGCAAAAAGTGCAGTAACCAAAAGGAGTATTCATCATCAAGAACTATTCATGCTCACTTGTTTGAGTCTAGATTCATGCTTGGATATTATTGTTGGACCTCGCATGGAGAGGTAAGCGTTACAATGGAAGAAGATGAAGTAGAAGATGAGAATATTCCGGACTAGGCTCATCAATACAGTGGATTTGAAGAAAATCCGGAAGGCGAGGCGAACGGAGCTGTTGAAGATAACGACGTTGTAGATGATCTTGGTCAAATGTTGCGGGATGTAAAGGACGGCTACGAAAGTGAGAAGGAGGTCCAAAAATTGTACCGTATGTTAGTGGACCACAAAACTTCGTTGTACCCAGGTTGCGAACAGGGGCACAAAAAGTTGGGTACGACGCTAGAATTCTTGCAATGGACGGCCAAAAATAGTGTGAGTGACAAGACATTTGGTGAGTTATTGAAACTCGTCAAGAACATTCTTTCGGAGGGAAACGAATTGCCCGAAACAACGTACGAAGCTAAGAAGGTGGTATGCCCTCCAGGACTAGAAGTACATAAGATACACGCATTTCCGAACGATTATATCCTCTATCGCGGTGAGGAGTACGAGAACCTAGAAGCATGCCCGGTTTGTAAAGTACTACGATACAAGATTAGACGAGATGATCCAGGTGATGTGGACGGACAACCTTCGAAGAAGAGAGTTCCTGCTAAGGTGATGTGGTTTTTTCCTATAATACCACGGCTCAGGCGTTTGTTCAGGAACAAAGAGCATGCTAGCGTGATGCGTTGGCACGCAGAAGAACGTCAACAAGACGGGATGCTGAGACACCCCGCCGACGGGTCGCAGTGGCGAAACATCAACAGAACATTTCCAGACTTTGGAGAGGATGCCCGAAACGTAAGGTTCGGTTTAAGTACAGATGGCATGAATCCATTGGGAGAGATGAGCAGCAGCTAAAGCACTTGGCCTGTTACCATGTGTATCTACAACCTCCCCCCTTAGCTATGCATGAAGCGAAAGTACATCATGATGCCAATTATCATTCAAGGCCCAAAGCAACCTGGTAACGACATTGATGTGTACCTAAGACCATTGGTGGAGGATCTGCTTCTGCTGTGGAACAAAGAAGGTGTCCCCGTGTGGGACGTGGACAAACAAGAGCAATTTAACGTACGAGCGTTGTTGTTCGTGACCATTAACGATTGGCCTGCACTTAGCAACCTATCCGGACAGTCAAACAAGGGGTACAAGGCTTGCATCCATTGTATGGATGAAACTGAAAGTACGTATCTGAAACACTACAGGAAGGTTGTGTACATATGCCATCGTCGATTCCTTGTTGCAACCCATCCTGTATGGAAAAAAGGCAAGCATTTCGAACAGAAGGCAAACCACCGTACTAAGCCTAAACATCGCAACGGAAAAGTCGTGTTTGCTATGGTGAAAGATCTGAAAGTGGTATTTGGAAAGGGACCTGGCAGCCAACCTATAGAGAGCGAAGATGGTCACGCGGCGATGTGAAAGAAGAAGTCTATTTTTTGGGAGTTACCCTATTGGGAAGTCTTAGACGTCTGGCATGCAATCGACGTGATGCACCTCAGTAAGAACCATTGCATCTTAGGCTTCGTAGGTGTATATGGGAAGTCGAAAGATACACTTGAAGCACGTAATGATCTCAAGCATATGCAACAACGCGAGGACCTTCACCTGTAACCGAAGGATAAAGGAAGCCATTACTTGAGTCCTGCAAGCTATACCCTGAGCAAGGAAGAGAAGGAAAGTATGTTTGAATGCCTGGAGAGCATCAAGGTACCGTCTGGATAATCCTCGAATATAAAGAGAATAATAAGCATGAAGGAAAAGTTCACTAACCTAAAGTCTCATGACTGTCACGTGTTGATGACACAACTGCTTCCTGTTATAATTCGTGGTATCTTTCTTGATAATGTCCGGGGAACAATAACAAAGCTATGTGCTTTCATGAACGCAATTTGGCAAAAGGTCATCGATCCAGACAGTTTAATAACCCTTCAAGATGACGTGGTCCAATGTCTCATCGGCTTTGAGATGATCTTTGCACTGTCATTCTTCAATATAATGACACATCTTCTATGTCACCTTGTGAAAGAGATCAGTATTCTCGGTCCTGTGTACCTACACAACATGTTTCCTTTCGAGAGGTACATGGGCGTTCTAGAAAAATATGTTCGTAACCGTTCTCGTCCAGAAGCAAGCATCGCCAAGGGTTATGGAACAGAGGAGGTCATTGAGTTTCGCGTAGAATTTATAAAAAACTTTCGTCCAATCAGGGTACCCGAATCAAGCCATGAGGAGAGACTACGGGGAAAGCAATAATGACTGTGGACAACAATTTATTCCGTAAAGCACATTTCACGGTTTTGCAACAATCTTCGATGGTGGCTCCTTACATCGAGGAGCATGGGGCGATTGTTCGATCAAAAAACATCGGCAAGTCTGATGCATGGATTACACGCCATCACATCGAAACTTTCCCCACTTAATACTATTTAAATAGTATTTAAATTGGTTATATTTTAATTATATATCATTATTGAAATGTAATATCAATTTTAAACTATTTAAATAGGTCATATGTTATTAGATAGTTTAATACTATTTAAATAGTATTTAAATTGGTTATATTTTAATTATATATCATTATTGAAATGTAATATCAATTTTAAACTATTTAAATAGGTCATATACTATTAGATAGTTTAATACTATTTAAATAGTATTTAAATTGGTTATATTTTAATTATATATCATTATTGAAATGTAATATCAATTTTAAACTATTTAAATAGGTCATATGTTATTAGATAGTTTAATACTATTTAAATAGTATCTAAATTGGTTACATTTTAATTATATATCATTATTGAAACGTAATATCAATTTTACACTATTTAAATAGGTCATATGTTAATTATATGTGATTATTTATATTTAATAATAATTTTAAACTAATTAGATCGGGCATATGTTATTTCAATGTTTCGATCTTTAGTCCCGGTTGTTAAACATAGCCGGGACAAAAAAATATTTTGGAAACAGCGGGAAATTATATTTAGTACCGGTTGCTGGCATCAACCGAGACTAAAGATATCTTTAGTCTTGGTTGATTCCACCAACCGGGACTAAAGATTGCAACTATAAATAGCTGTGCGCATCATTCTCTCAACGCATGTTCTCTACCTTTGCCGCCGCCGTCGTCTTCATCGTCTCCACCGCCGTACGTCGTCGCCGACCTCACCGCGCCACCCGGCCGAGGTTTGCGCTGATCTCTCCTCTATCATTGCTTATGTCATTTCTCTCGATCGCATCCGCGCGCGGGCGGCCGCAGCCACCATGCATGCCGCCCTGCGCCACCGCCGCCGCAACCCCATGCCACCCGGCAGCCACCCTGCGCCACTGTCGCCGCCACCCCGCGCCACGGCCGCCCCGCTCCACCACTTGGCCGCTGCCACCCCGCGTCGTGCCACCAGTACGGCCGCCGCCACCCCGCGGTCGCCACACCGCGCCACGGTTGCCGCCGTCGCCACCCCGTGCCACCCGGCCGCCACCATGCGGCGTCGCCCGCATTCCATGGCGCAGCCATCACCTCGCGAACGCGAACGATAGATCGATAGAACGTGAACGATACAACATCAACGAACGTGAACGATATGTAGAACGATAGAACGAACATGAATGAACGAATGAACGACCGAACGGACGATAGAACGAACGACCGAACGAACAATAGAACAAAAGAACGAACAAACGAATGAATGAACGAACGATAGAACGAAGGAACGAAGGAACGATAGAACAAACGACCGAACGAACGATAGAACGAACGACCGAACGAACAACCAAACGAATGAACGAACGAACGAACGAACGAATGATAGAACGAAAGAACGAGGGAACGAACGAACGATAGAACGAACAAACGAATGAACGATAAAATATGGAGGCCGTATGGGTACCCGGTACCCATATTCTCCACAACCATGTGTATATTTCCTCTGTCTTTATTCATTCATATGTATATATGAAACAAATTGTATCAATGTGAGCCAACTAAAAGCAGGACTAACTTAATGGTTCAAATAAAATACATTTATTGCAGTAATAGTTCTTTAGATCACCATATCACACATAGATCACTATAGATCACCCATATCACACGAAACCAATGTCTCTAGTCGAATATGACCGAACGATGGATAATTTTCAATAGTTTTCATGTTTTTACGTGGATACACTGAATATAATATTGCACATCTTTTTATATTTTCCAATAGTGATTTAATTTTTTTACTAATTTTTTTCTAATAGCTGCTGACCGTCGTCGTCGCTCAAGCTTAAGTGGCCCCAATAACTCCAAGCAAAACAAAGGCAAGTTTCATTAATTCCCTAGTGTGTGTATATATATATATGACATATGCACGTAGGTTGCATGTATAACAATGAATTAACTGGTCATCGTACGTTTTTCTCAACAATGTCAATATATGTATAACAATTTACTCTTTGTTGATTTGTACCTCATAATGTTACGAACAGATGGCAGATCGCGATGATGAACAGATCCTCATGGACGAGATCGCAGAGGGCAGCAGCCAATATTGGGCAGATGAGGAGCCAAAGGACCCCAACCAATATCTGAACGAGGAGAGAAACGAGGGCACAAACCAAGAGGAAAGTGAAAGGCAATCGACCGTTGCAGAGAAGAGGGAACGCGGAGAACGGGGAGCCGCAAGGAAGCTGGAGGGCAGGCACATTATTAGTGAAGTGGCCCCAGACGGCGTACCAGTAGCCCCAGCCGGTATACTACGAAAGTTTGTCGGACACAGTGGTTGGGTCGTGAGGGATCACGTGCCTATTAGCACAGTGCACTGGTGTCAAACAAGGTCAGCAAAGGATGACGAAAGTGCAAAGGATGACGAAAGTTATCTTCCAGATACAGAGAAAGCTATGCTATGGACCACCATGCTCGAGACCTTCACGGTCCCTAAGGCAGATCAGCCAAGATTGAAAGAATTGACGATGAAGAAAATGGCTAAACAGTTCCAGAAGTGCAAGTCAGCTCTGTACAAGAAATACGTCGTGAAGGGTCTGACACCTGATTTCGACAAATTAACCAAGCTGAGGGATCATTGGGATGCGTTTGTCGCATACAAGACTTTCGAGCATGGGCAAACACAAATAGCAAACAATAAAGCCAATGCCGCTAAGAAGCAGTACCATCACCGGCTAGGGTCAGGTGGCTATAAGAAGGCAATCCCCAAGTGGGATAAACTGAAAGCCGGGTTGATAGAAAAGGGTATAGAGCCGGCCACAACGAACTGGCATGAACGTTCCAGAAATTGGTACTATGCTCATGGTGGAACGCTCAATCCCACTGATGGCTCTCTTGTATTCGGCGATGTGATCCGCGAAGCAGCTAGCCGACTTACGGAAGCAGTGGAGGCGTCTGGTCAGGGAACATTCCATCTTGACAGAGAGAAGGATGAGCTTACGCTCGCACTACAGAATCCCGAGCATCCAGAAAGAACACGAGGAAAAGGTGTGGTTTCTTGGAAATACGGATTTCAAGAGGATAGCCACACTTACAAGAGTCGGATGAGGAGCAAGAGGGATACTGAGGCAAAATTAAGATATCTCGAGGAGAGGGTCGCCCTGCAGGACATACGGATGCAAGAGGAGATCGAACGACAGGTGGACCAACGCCTGGCGGAACGATAGAGCCAGCAGACAGTGCAGCCGTATGCCCCTCCAATCATGGTGAGCCCCTTAGGCAATCGCAGTAGCTGTGCTTCTACAGGGCAAGCAGAAGAAAAGAGCATAGAAGGTGCAGCAGGGCAAGCTCACGATGACACATCGTACCCCGTAGATGAAATCATGCGGCGCACACCTTGTGAGCTGCACAGTCCCTTCCAGAACATATCACTCAAGGTATGCTCGTAGTTTTATGATATATGTCTTGTAAATTGCATAACCGGTGGTGCATGAATCTGTTAATTACTAAGTAACCTTGATTCTCGTGAAGGTGGCGTCGGGCATGACCATACCAGTCGACCCTTCAGGGACATATCATTGCAGACTGATTTCACCTGGGTACTCAAAGGTCTAGGTTGAATTGGTGGAACGAGGGTTCGACGATCTCGAGCTG